>CAUYUJ010021635.1:47084-86886 GCA_963575745.1 Prorocentrum cordatum
AGGAGGAGGAGGAGGAGGAGGAGGATGGTGATGGTGGTGATGACGATGCTGATGCTGATGCTGTTGCTGTTGCTGTTGCTCTTGCTCTTGCTGTTGCTGTTGCTGTTGCTGTTGCTGCTGCTGCTGCTCCTGCTGCTGCTGCTGCTGCTGCTGCTGCTGATGATGATGATGATGATGATGACGATGATGATGATGATGAGGATGCTGGTGATGACGATGATGCTGATGCTGACGATTCTCATTCTGATGTTGATGATGATGGTAACGAGGAGTAAGAAAATGAGGAGGGGATGGAGGAGGAAAAGGAGGCACATTTGAACGTAGAGCGCCTCTAGGGCGCCGACAGTGGACGTCTCTCAGCATCACCAAGTGAAACATTGGCGCCTGAGCGGCCTCAGGGAGGCAACTTCACCCATCTTCCCCTCTGGTGCTGGCACTGGAAAGGAGGGTGCGGGCCCCAGCCCGCCCCTGGCGTGGGCATGTGCGCTTGGGGGGGCGGCGGCACGACTCAAACTCAGAACACAAGGCTCCGAAAATCACTCGACGCAGCTTCCAAGCAAGTTCAGGGCCCTGTGTTGGCACATTCGCATGCTACCTCTCTCTGTCGCCCAGGAGCGGTCTGCTTGAGACGGCCACGCCGGCTCAAGAGCCGAAGACTTCCTCGGGTGCGGGCCGCGACTTCGCACGCCTCTTGGGGGCCCCGCGCTTCTGAACAGTCAGCCTGCTGGTGTCTCCAAGGGCACGCTCGAGACCCTAGCCCTCGGAGGAAAGTCCAAGAGATCGCGGGGGGTCAGGGCCCAGGAGCAAGGGAGGGAGCACCATTAGCAGCAGACCGAGGATGAGTTGTGGGAGAAGGAGGAGGAGGAGGAGGAGGAGGAGGAGGAGGAGGAGGAGGAGGAGACCAGAAATGAGGATGTGGATGTGAAGATGGTTTCCGCACATGGGTGTGGATGAGAGGATATGGGTGTGGATGTGGATGTGAGGATGGATGAGGATGTGGATGTGGCTGAGGTGGAAATCAGGAAGTGGATATGAGGATGCGGATGTGACGATGGAATGAGGAGCGGTTCAGCGACAGCCGCCACAACGCGCGGCAGTGCGAGCTGTCCGGTGACTTGAAGTGGCGATTTTGGTCACGAGCTCCGCGCTCCACGACTTGCGTGTGAGTCTTGTGGAAGGGTGGAGCGTCCTGGCGGTTACTTGCCTCGTTCGCCCCGCGGTCGGCGCTGGGTCCTGGCCGGCGCGGGCGAACGAGCTGTTGCTCTGAGCAGACTTGGGCAATGCTCTGACAGTTCCCCTTCTTTCTGGGAGCCGGTCAGAAGTGGAAGCACGTTCACTTTCGCATTGACGAGCTGTGTGGATGTTTTGGCGCTGAAGTCGCTGTGATGTGGTCCTTTCGTCTCCTGCCTGATGGGGTGGACGAGGGGGAAGAAGGTATTGTGGTAAGCCGGGGCCGCGTTGACGCCGACCCGCCGTTGGTCTGGGCAGGGTCGATTAACGGCGTGTCCTTGGTGCGGGTTTGACAGGGCTTCTGCTCGCCATTTCTGGGCGGACTGCCCGAGGTTTCTCCAAGCCAGAAGGGCGTTGGAGGAGGGGCCGCTGGCAGTCCCCCAGGGGTGGTGGGGAGCTCAGCCTCGGGTGACGGCCAAGTCTGCTTGGGTTACCTATCACGCGGACCCGAGCCCACGCCGGCGGGCCCAGTTGCAGCTCGCCGCGGCGCAGCTGGCCCTGCAGGTCATGGAGGCTTTGCAAGGCAGCGGAACGGGGGGCCCCACCGCCCCGAGGCGGTGGCGGTTGGAAGCGTTCGCGCACGAAGCGGCGGATTATTCTCAGCGGTCGCTGGCGGAAGTTTTACCGCGGGGCGTCGCGGAAGTCGGGCTGGCGGCGGCCGGCGGTGCTAGAGCGTCTTCGGAAGGAGCTCATCCGTCTTCCCCTCCTCCCCCTGGCTCCCTGGCCGGCGGGGCGCGGGGTCCCTGGTCGGCCGCGGTGGTGTCCTGGCGCGGTGTCCCGACGGTGTCTCGTTACGGGGGGGCCCTGGCCCCCCCGCGCAGGGTGAGCGTTGATGGCCCTCAGGCTGACGGCGCGGCGCTGCAGTCCGCGGCCAACGTCGCGACGGCAGCGGCGGCGGGCGGCCCTTTCCTCCCCTCTCCTCTCGGCGGCGGCGGCGGAGGCGGCGGCCCCGTCGGCGCCCCTCCTTCCTCCGGGGGGGGCGGATGGGTGGACTGAAGCTCTGGTAAGGCGCCGGCAGGCAGAACCATCTGCCACGGCGGCCTCCGAGCAGGCTGACCCCGCGCGCCCCGGCCAAAGGCCGGGGAGCTTGCGGCAAGGCCAAAGGACGCCTACCGCATTTTCACTCTACACAGGTATTGTGGTAATGCTCCCAACAAGGGCAGGCCGTTGGGTCAGTGCGCGCGGGCGCGTATAGCAGACGCATCCCGCCCTCCTGCAACCACAAGGTTGACTGGGTCGCTAGACGGTGGTGCGTACGCTACACCTGTGGCGTGCCAGCTGCGGCACCGCTAAGGACGGCAACCACCGTGGGTCGCGCATCGCGCGGTGCGACGTGCCGTTGGCTACGCTGCTGCGCGCGCGCCGTCAGCTGCGTGCCTGCGCGGCTTGCCAGACGCGCGCGCCAAGGGGGTCCTGCTGGACGGCCCTCTTAGCTGCGACGCGCCGGCGGTGAGGATGATGATGGTGAACGCATCGACGTCCTCCTCGCTCTTGTACGTGCGCACGGGCGGCAGATGGCAGGGATGGCGCACCTCTGCCCAAGCTGTGGTCGCAGCGTGGTGAGTGAGGTGGTAGACGGCGCAAAACGCGGCTGCTGTGTTCTGCTGGCAGTCGATCCAGATCGCGCTGCTGCGGTAGCCGTGAGATTGACAACGTAGTGGCAGCGCAGACTGTGACGGGTGACTGGCGTGGGCTGCATCTGGGCTCGCGGGCCGCAGATGCGCGATCTTGCGGTTGTTGGTCAGGAAATTTCCTCGGCCGCCGCGCGCGTCCGCGGGCGCGCTGCGCCTCGCGGGGGTCGCGCTGGCAACTAGCGGGCGCAGCGCTGAGCGCGCTGCGTTTGACTGGAGGTCAACGGATCGGCGTTTTGCAGCGCCCTCCTGGCTTCGCGACTGCACGTGGAGGTCGCGGCCGCCAGCGGGCGTAGGCTGCAGCAAAGTAAGCGCTCGGCCGGCAGCCGCCTCTGCGGGAGGCATCAGGATAGAGAGAATGGTCGAGGAATGCGGCAAGGGGAAGACTGAGCAGAGACAGGGTTGAGCGGACCTGGACCGCGTGACTGCCTCGCTCTTCCTTCGTGTTTCACTTGCCTTAGCACATTTTCCTCCTTCCTTCCTTCTCTTCCTGACTGTTCTCCTAATCCTCTGCCTTGCGTCGTCCTCGTCGTCCTCGAGTTTGCTGCGTCTCCTGCGTCCTCTGACTTTCTGTGTCTCCCGCGTCCTCTGGCCGGACCAGCGGCAGTCGGTGTTCCGTGGTGCGCGGCGTGGTAAAAAAGAAGACAGCGTGTGCAGCGGGCCCTTGGATGGGCACTTGTGTACTTTGAAGTGCACGGCGACGGGCGCAGGAACGCTGGCGTGCGCGCGCGCCCGGTCCAAACAGAGCTGCGCGCAAACGTGCGCGCCAGCCCCGTCGCGGGCTTCTGTGGCTCTGCGCGCGGCTGCACCCCCTGCGCGCCTGTCCACTGGCCCGGGGCGCAGCAGAGCGGCCGTGCGCGCGAAACCGCGCGCAGCGAATGTGGAACGATAGGGGCTGATAGAACGCGATGTACTGCGCGCTGGCAGAAATGAAACGGACAACTTAACGAGCATGAAGAATGATATGGAAATGACGTAGTAGGTCGAGAGCGAGGTTGTCGGAGTAGTCAGCAAACGCGCGCGCCATATCAGCGCAGAAAGAAGATAGAAATGACAAAACAAATCCACGTGATATTCAGCGAGACTGAATGCGTGCGTAATGACAATTTCCTGGCGAAGTCCACGTCAGATTCATCAGTTGCAAATCGAGACGTGCACATCCACAGGGCGAGCATGTCGCGCTAGGCACTTCGTAAACTTGGCGGTCCGTCGAAAAGGAAGCGGGGAGCTGAAATCTCTGCGGACCTCGATCCCTTGGATCGTTACGCGCCGACTCAGTTACAGGTGCTGGCCGCAATCAGGCCACTAGGCTTGCCGCGCGGACCGACAGGGCGCGCCCTTGGCGAGGGGGCGCAAAGCCGTTGAGCCGGTCGGCGAGACCCCAACGGAGACGCTCCCCCGCCAGACGGCGGCCCAGCAAATGCGGGCGTGATGGGCGAGTCGCGGCGAGTCAAGTGCCCGGCCCGCAGCAGGTTGCATGCTGGAGGTAGATCGCGCCAGGTGGTGGGTGCACAGCAGACAGGCGGTGCGCAGTGAAGTGGCGCTGCCCGCATCGGCTAGCATGTTTCTCAACTGCTTCTATGTATTCACTGAGGCGGTGATGTGGCTGAGTCAGTGGATTGAGGCAGAGATGCAGAGACAGGCTTGCAGTCTGTTAAACGAGCACGCGGGCTGAGATCGCACGCTGGCTGACCCGGCCCGTGCGAGGTCTCTCTGTGAGCTGCATCCCGTGCGACATAACCGATTGTAGCCTGAGTGCGGATGGGAAAAACCAAGACCAGTGCCAGCGGGCACTCTGAGAGGTAGTTGGACGAGCTTGGCCAAACGCAAATGCGTTTGGCGCGCCAGCCCGCGCGCGCTAAGGCGCGCGGCCGGGCGCAGCGGCGCCCCGGCGTGCGCGGCGCAGCGCACGGCTGGGCACAGGCGTCGCATGCCTCTGCCTTTGCGCGCGCTCCGGCGCGCAGCTGAGCATGCCGATGCCCGGCGTTCGCTGCATGGCGCGTAGGTGCGCGCGGGCATGCCGCGGCGGGTGGGAGTTCCAAGGTATACCGCACCGTGCTTGCGTCGCTGCATCACCAACTAAGCCCCGGGAGCGCCGAGCAGCGCATGGGTGCGCATGGGCGGCGCGCGCCGCGAGGCCTGCGCCGCCGCGCGCTGGCATTGCGCAGGCGCGTTCCCCACCAGCGAATCCTGAGTGATAGGACAGCTGCCACTGAAGGGACAAACGCGCACACTTCTCTGTCTGAACCTGCCGTGGCAGCAAGTGCGCAAATTGCCGCGTGGCCGCGCGCCTAGACCGAATGGCACAGCGAAAGGCGTCAACGTGATCTTGCGGCCGACGGCACAACGAACGCATCAGCGCGCCTGAGGCAACATGCTTTGTGCATCGTGCGTCCGAGCGCCAGGGCGCACAACATGCACCAGGGCGTGGGGCAACGTGTCTTCGTGTCAACCGAATGGCGAAGCTCTGCCCAAATTGCCTTTCAATCGTACTCAACATTACTACCTCGTTGAGAAAGTGGGCGGGCGGCGCGCCGGTAGGGGGGCGGACAAGTGGTCGTGGCCAAGGCCACGCGCGGTGCAGCAAGCAGGCTGGGACACGGCCCTGTTCCACGCAGCGAGCGGCACGACAGCAGTAGGTGCCCGCGACATGCCTGGACGCCTCGCCTTGCAAGAGGGTCGGTCGAGGTCTCCGTCGAAATCCGCCTCGAGGAAGAACTCAAACTAATGCGAAATACGGCAGTTCGGATTTGCCGAACCAGCTGAAAGGGCGGATGAGACGAAAAACCAAAGTGGGCGATGGTCGTGGCGTAGCCGACGTGCTGGCTGCATCCGGACGATGTGTGCGCAGCGCTCGCAGGATGCGTGTCGGGCATCGGCGACATCAGGCTGGTGATAAATAAGTTTCGGCCCGAAAGCGCCAGAATGGGGACTCTCCTGATAAGACTCCACCACGATGAAGGCTGCGGAAACGCCTTGGGGCTCGGGCCTCCGCAGTGACGAACACGATGTTGAAGCCAGTGGCGGCCGTAGTGGTGCAGTTACCCTTGACAGGTGCCACGGGTGGTGATATCCGTACATTAACGTTCAGTGCTCCGCTCGAATGGCGCGACGTGCAGCACTCGCACACATCACGTGGCACGGTACTGGCCCAGGGAGGAGCTCCGCCGTCGTGCCCGACGCGAAGCTGCGGCCAGCACCTCGTGGGTGCCATGGGTCATGGCAGACGTCGTGGCGTTCCCGTGGGCCCCTGGTTTCCATGGCGTAGTAGCCTGCAGCTGCTTTTGCCCGTCGCAACTGGATTTTCATACGTCTCGCACGGTCGGGCGTTGGCCTCATCATGGGATGTGGGCGTCCAGGGCGAATTACCCGAAGGCTTGCAGAACAGCCATGCTCACAAACTGCTACGGGGACGGAAGGTGCTAGCGCTGAAGAAATTGGGGGGAGTGCGAATGTGCGCCCACATCGCACTATGCGCAGCCCGTGGATCGAGAGCTGGGATCGTTCCCAGCTTCGCTACCAACTGAAATTGTGGGTGGCAGGGGTGAAAGGTATAAGACATAGCGGCTATGATAAGAAGATCGCGGCGGTCCTCTTCCCTTCGCAATGTATATCACGCGTGCACGCTGTAAACCAGAATGGCAGCGGGCGCGCACGCGAGCTCTTATTCGAATGAGGAGGAGGAGGGAGAGGAGGAGGAGGAGGAGGAGGAGGAGGAGGAGGAGGAGGAGGAGGAGGAGGAGGAGGAGGAGGAGGAGGAGGAAGAGGAGGAGAAGGAGGAGGGAGGAGGAGGAGATGGCTGCCAGCCTGCCCGTCGGCGCCTAAGCCTAAGATCCACGCCACAGAACTTACGCCGCACGGCCTGCACTATGTAGCTTGCGCCATGTAGCTTGCAATATAATTTGCACCATGTAGCTTGCACTGCACAACTTGCACAGCATAGCTTGCTTCACACAACTTATATTACATAGCTTGCACCACACAGCTGGCACAACATGGCTTCACCTCGCAGCTTGCACCACATACCGCATACCACATCTCTTGCACCCAAAAAAACTGGCACCAACACGTACCTTGGATCGCGCACCTTGCACCACATAGTTTACACCACATGACTTGCATTACACAGCTTGCACGTCATAGCTTGCGCCACTGCTAGGGGTCCACGTTGGCAGAGACATGAGTTTGCAAACATATAGGTTTCCTGTGTGATGTTGCTCTTGCTCTGAAGCGTTCGCCAGACAGCTACTTGTACCACGGGTGGTAATGAGAAGGAGTGAAGGAAAGGTTGGCAAATAATGTTTGCGTTTGTCCTCCGGATGTCCCGCACGGATCAGCGGGGGCACACGTGTGGTCAAACTCGCCAGGACAGAAACGACGCCCCGCAGAGTGAAACGCGACTCATCGGTCGCCAAACTTATAACTTGGTGCCTCGCGCCGACAGAGGTCTGACGCGCGGTTATAGTCGCGCCACTGCAATCGGAGGGATGCGCGAAGGGAGGGATGAGGAATGATCAAGAGGGCGGGGGGGCACCTTCTCCTCCTCCTCCTTCCCTCCTGCCTTCCTCCTGCGTAGTGCGCAATCCTCCCTCCTACCACCTTCTCCTCCTCCTTCTCCTTCTCTACCCTCCCTCCCTACTCCCTCCCTCCTTTTCCTCTTCACTCCTCCTCCTCCTCCTCCTGCTCCTCCTCCTCCTCCTCCTCGTCCTCCTGCTCCTCGTCCTCCTCCTCCTCCTTCTCCTCCTCCTTCTCCTCCCTCCTTCTCCTCTCCCCATGCCGATGGCTTTTCGCAGCCCCTGGGGCAGCTCTTGTGCAGGACGCATCGGGCATTGGTAAGGGTGTGCGCGTGGAGCGCGCCCGACGAGCACCTGCGCAACCACTCCAGGGGTTAGAAAGCCGTGGCGACACCGGCTTACGAAGTGCTGTACTTACCCCAAGGACAACCTGGCGGCAAGGCTGGAGGTCATGCGAACTTCGAGGTCCTCGCTTTGGTGTCTTCACCTCTCGAGGATCACCTCGAGGTCTTCACCTCGACCCCTTCCCCTCGAGGTCTCCATATTGAGGTCTTCACCTCGAGCACCTCGAGATCTCAACTCGATGTCTGGGCGCAGCCCGGCTTGCCCCATCGTCGCGAGGCACTCGCCTCAAGGACACAGTGCGGCTGCAGGGCCAGCGTCAAGGCCAGCCGTCATGGTCGACGGCAGGTGTCCCGAGGCTGGGAAGAGCTGCCTTGCCCGGGGCCTTGGCGCTGGCAGGCTCCTCCGCGGAGCCCAGAGCTGGCTCCCGAGCTTCAGAAGCATCGCATGGCGTTAGCCTCGGCTGACTCCTTCTCGGTGTGCCGCTCCCTCCTCCTCCTCCTCCTCCTCCTCCTCCTCCTCCTCCTGCTCCTCTTCTTCTTGCCTCGTGTCAAACTACGGGGCCAGTTGGTACATGGCGAATCCCGCGAGTCAAAGTTCGGGGGTGGATCAGGACGACCTTATTGTCACCCCGACTGGACTTCCATTACCCAGCCGAATGTCGGCGACAGGACCCCTCTCAAAACATCAGCCTGGCGAAGAATACAACCCTTTCTCAAGGCGAGGCGATTATAAACAGGACCGCTCAACACACGAGCACACATGAAGGGTGTGTCGAATGGGCGCGGCGGCGCCATGCGAACGCACACACTGGCGCCCCAGGTGGAGCTCCTTGGAGAGCAGAAAAAAAAAACGTGAGGGGAGTGCCGAAGTGGGCGCGGCGGCGCCATGCGAACGCACCCACTGGGGCCCTGGTTGGAGCCCCCTGGGGGGGCAGGAGACGCGTGAGAGGTGTGCCGAAATTGCCGCGGCGGCGCCATGCGAACACACCCACTGGCGCCCTAGGTGGAGCTCCTTGGAGGGCAGGAGGAGCGTGAGGGGCGTGCCGAGGTGAGCGCGGCGGCGCCACTGTGGGCGGCGCCGTGGTGAGAGCCCCCTGGGGGGCAGGAAAAGCGTGAGAGGTGTGTGGACACGGGCGGGGCGGCACCGTGCGAACGCCATCGACGAGGCCCCTGGTGGAGCTCCCTGCGGGGCACGATGCCCGCAAAGGGCTTGTGCCGAAGTGGGCGCGGCGGCGCCACGTGAACGCACCCAACGGGGCCCTCGGCGGAACTCCATGCCGCTCAGCCTCTGGGACTTCCGTGGTCGGCTCGCCGTCGGGACCCGCAGGCGGAGCTGCGGCTGCGACAGCACACTGCGGACGCGGATGCGGCTGCTGGTGCTGCTGCTGGTCCGCCCCCTCTTGCCCTGGCCCTGAGGCGTTCCCGCACGGTCTTCGCCCGTGCGCGGAGGGACCGTGGGCACTCGGCCGAGGGGCCCAGCACTCTGGCCACTTCTCGCTGGATCGCTTTGGCCGAGTCTGCGTCGATACGATTCCACTCCTCGAGCTGCCCATCGGGTACCCCGACCCCTTCCACCGTGAACAGCTCGCCGTGCAGCGTGAGAACCTTCTGGGAGCGGCGCCGAGCCTCCGCCGGCGGTGCCCCCAGAGAAAGGGCGCGAGCGGCGCGGGCGGCTTCCCGCGCGGCCTTGGTGACCAGAACTTGTCCTTCCTCGCCTGCAGGGCGTCTGCCCCGCACTCGAGCAGCCGCTCGCCCGCTACGTCGACCCCGGCGACAATGTCCCGAGCCGGGCCTGCCGCTGAAGGCATGCCGTCGCGGTCGACACGCCGCATCTTCCTCGAGCACTGGGGCAGGAGGCTGCACCGTGGGGCCGCTGTTTGTGGTCGCTGCCTTCGTGAGCAGGGCATCGAGCTCGGGACAGTCGCCCACCTGCAAGCGCAGCAGCTTCCCCTGATCCATCTCCAGTGCGTCAGACTGCTGGTGCGACTGCCAGTCTGTGGCCCAGCGTACCCAAGGCCGAAGGCCTCTTCTGCTCTGCTTCAGTATTCGCCTCAGCCTTTCGAATCGGCGGATCTCCTGGGCCATTGCCTGTCCCTTTGAAGTCGGGTTCACGCTCCACTCCATGGGACCGCGGGGCTCGACGTTCTTTCGTTGTAGCGCCCACTCGTACCAGCCGAACGTACTGGTCGTCTTGGAGTCCCACCAGCATCGGCAAGTAGCACAATGCACATCACGTCCGTTGGCCTGCCCTCCTTTATTGCCTCTGACGGAGCGCATCGAGAACGACTGAGGGAAGGCGGACTCCGTCAAATCCAGCCTGGAGCAAACCAGGCGAAATACTGAACACTTGCCGCGGATCCGAAATATCCACTGGGTGCAAGAAGGAGGAACCATGGCCTTGAGCCAAAGTGGCTGCGGGAGAGGAGGAAGGGAACAGGGAGGAATAAGGCAGGATGAGGAGGGGTCGTGCAATCGAATATTACTATAACAACAAAGAACTTTGTGGCGGGGCTGATAGCCGCTGGCGTTCCACAAGCTTCGCTCGGAAACGGGCAGGGCGCGCAGCTGCCTCCAGGCCAAGCCCGCGCGGCATAGATGCTGCCGCTGCTTCCACGGCTGCTGGGCCTCTCCCCCTCGGAACAGCAGCGTCTCCCCCAGGTCCTCCGCTTTTTACTGCTCCTCCTCCTCCTCCCCCCTTCCTCCTCCTCCTCCTCCTCCTCCTCCTCCTCCTCCTCCTCCTCCTCCTCCTTCTCTTTCTGCTCTTGGCGATCCCCCCTGCTCCCCTCCACTGATTCCCCTCTCCCCCCCGCGGTTTCGAACCGCCATTTCGTCTCCTCCTCCTCCTCCTCCTCCTCCCTTCTGCTCCTCGTCTTCCATTCTTTTTCCTTACAAGCCCCCCCCCCCCCCGATCGCACCCCCAGACGTGTGGGTAGGACGGATCGGGCCTGTTTCCGCTTGAGACTTCCTCACCACTAATGACACTGACGCTTGAAGGTTGCAGCAACTGCGAGGGTGGAGGGCGGGAGGTTTTCAAAATGCGGCTCTCGCTTCAGCGCCGCGCACATTCGTCTGGAAAGTTCGCAGCAGCTTCGAGGATGGAGGGCGGCTCCTCTTCAAAATGTGGTCATCGCCAGAGTGCCGAGCGTATTCGTCTTAACAACCCGCAGCAACTTCAGGAATGAAGGGCCGCCCCTTTTCAAAAAAACGTGGCTTTCGCCTCGGCGCCGCGCACAGTTGCTTCCAAGATTTGGAACCGTTCCAGGGTTCGCACGGATAAGATCCCGGGACTGGTGTCCTGACACGACTCAAGATTCGAGCCCTGGCACGAATTAAAAATGTCTGGACGTAGCCGTGACATTCCAGGGATGGTGTTCTGGCACGGCTTGAGATTGCAAGGGCGCCGCGGTCCTGTTGATTCGCAGCGTTGAAGTCCCAAGAGAGGCGTCCCGGCACGGTTCAGGATGGCCGGGGCGCAACGGTCAATTTGATTCGCGGCGCGGCAGTGTTTTGGCACGGCTGGGGATTCTGAAACATGCATCTTTCAATGGGGCACTTCCTTCCAGTGTCTCTCCGGCTTTTCAGTTGGCTCTCTCCTCTCCTCCGCCCGCAGCCTGGGCTCGCGCGCAGGGGCGAGCCGCGACCCACCCGCGTCCGCCCTCGGTGGCGCGGTCCCATCGAGAACGCTCCACTGGACAACGACGCGAATGGGAGGCAGGAAACTAACCGCAATGAGTCTAAATTCTTGTTGGTCCCCATGAAGGGGAACTTGGGGGGGAGGGTCTATCGCAACATCGTTGATGCGTCTTGGGTTTACACTGGTCCTCCTCCTCCTCCTCCTCCTCCTCCTCCTCCTCTCCCTGTCCCTGCTGCTGCAGACCGCCAGGATGGAATGAGAGGGCCCACGCACCAGCATCATGCAACGATTAGGTCACCACGGGATGGATCTCATGATCCATGGATTGTCGATCGTGTTCCGGCTGAGGGCCCCCGTCCGCTTGGTGCAACCAGCGGCGGGTTTCTGGAACTTCGGCCCGCCGCTTCCAGCCTCCACCAGCCCCCGACGGCTGCGGGGGAGGGGGCGGAGGATTCATGAAGGAGGTGACATGGGGGGGGGGGGCGGAGGAGGGGATGGGAGATGGATGCAGGATGGATAGAAGATGCATTGGGAACTTGGACAGGGGGGGGAAGCCTGCCCACAGAAGGCCGGGTCCCCAGACGGCCCGACACGCGGACCGAGCAAAACCGCGAGAACGGAACACTGGGGCAGTCCTGACGAGGAGGAGCGCTCATGCCCGTGGTCTACAGGGTGCTCACGTTCGGTTCGTTGAGGTCGGGCCCGAGGATGGTGGGAGGGATGTCCTGCCAGACGCCCCCCCGCACCGTCGTCGTCCCTGGTGGCGGTGTGCCCTTGCATGTGGGCGCGGGCGGCTAGGGTCACCGGACTTCTCGACTCGCGCGCCGAGATGTGCGACGCGCGATCATCGTCGCGCCATCGCGCCCTCGCGCCGCCCCCATTGGAGGAGGACGACGGCCTGGCCTGGACCGCGAGGAGGAGAAAAAGGGGGAGGGGGGAGCTGGAAGATGGGAGCGATCGCAAGGCGATGATCCAACTGGCGCCGCCCATGACGCCATCCTCTCCTTCTCCTCTGTCTCCGCCTCTCTCTTTCTCCCTCCTCCTCTCCCTCCGCCGCCTCCTCCTCCTCCTGCTCCGCATCCTCCTCCTCCGTCTCCTCCTCCTCTTCTTACTCCTGCTCCTCATTCTCCTCCTCCTCCTGTTCCTCATTCTCCAACTCCCCTGCTCATCCTCCTCATCAGCATCAGCATCAGCATCAGCATCAGCATCAACATCAGCATCATCATCATCATCATCATCATCATCATCATCATCATCATCACCACAACCACCACCACCACCATCACCACCAGCACCAGCACCAGCACCAGCACCAGCACCAGTAGCAGTAGCAGTAGCAGTAGCACCAGCAGTAGCAGTAGCAATAGCAGTAGCAGTAGCAGTAGCAGTACCTGTACCAGTACCAGTACCAGTACCAGTGCCAGCACCAGTACCATCATCCTCATCCTCATCCTCATCCTTATCCTCATCCTCATCCTCATCCTCATCATCATCATCATCATCCTCATCCTCATCCTCATCCTTATCCTCATCCTCATCCTCATCCTCATCAGCATCATCATCATCATCATCAACATCATCATCATCAGCAGCAGCATCAGCAGCATCAACATCAGCATCAGCATCAGCATCGTCATCATCATCATCATCATCATCATCATCATCATCATCATCATCATCATCATCATAACCACCAGCATCTTCATCATCACCATCATCACCATCATCACCATCATCAGCAGTTTCATCAGCATCAGCATCAGCATCAGCATCAGCATCAGCATCAGCATCAGCATCAGCATCAGCATCATCATCATCACCATCATCAGCATCATTATGATCCTCGTCATCCTCGTCATCCTCGCCATCCTCGTTATCCTCGTCATCCTCGTCATCGTCGTCATCCTCGTCACCCTCGTCATCCTCGTCATCCTCATCCTCTTCATCATCAGCATCAGCATCAACATCGGCATTAGCATTAGCATCTGCATCAGCATCATGAGCATCAGCATCATGAGCATCAGCATCAGCAGCAGCATCATCATCATCATTATCATCATCGTCATCATCATCATCAGCAGCAGCATCAACATCATCGTCATCGTCATCGTCACCATCCTCATCCTCATCCTCATCCTCATCCGTCTCCTCCTCCTCCTCCTCCGATCCCTTGGGAGGTGTATGCGAAGTCGCTCCGAAGTTGCTCATGGCCAACTTTGGGCTGTGGTTCTGCACACAGTCCGCGTCAGGAATCAGAAGTCGTGAGCAAGGAGGCCCGGGTCACATGTCTGAACAACTGCAAACGGCGTAAGGCGCACCTACATCCACATGTGGGCGATTTCGGAAACCCTGAACACAGAAACGTTTCCATCTCTTGGGGGCACATCTTTTACTTCTGCCGCCTTCCGCCGAGCTTCCGCCGGCTTCCGCCGGCGGAGGCGGCCTCGTTCTACTTCCGCCGACCTTCCGCCGCCTTCCGCCGAGGAAGAGATGACAACTCCTTCGATCCTCGAAGGCAAGGCCCATTTTGCAACGCCCCACGTATCAGGCCATTCCTCCTGGGAGCGCACCTCCATCTGCATGACCTGAAATCTGCCAGCCCCCTCGGCAGCGCCAGTCTGCGAGGGCCCCTGCCGGACTGTCTTTCCAGAGGCCCTCAGGGACACACAAACTCAATAGACACACATCCAAGGATCCCCAATCTTTGAGAATACGTTCTGGGTCTTCCTCCTCCCCCCCCACTTCCCCTATCTCCCCATGTCTTCCTGGGAGTCGGCGACGAATTGTGCCTGTGTGCTCTTCTCCCCCCCTGATCATGCTTCTTACCCTCCCCCCATCGTGTTCGTCTGCCCCTCGCTCCCCGTCTCCTGCCGCTCCCATCCCGTCTCCCGCCTCGCCTCCCGATGCCTCCCGGAGAGGGGCCCGTCGGCACCCCCAGGACGCCTCCCCGGCCGGGCGCGGGCGGGGGGGGGGGGAGGGCCGGGGGTCCTCCGGCCTCCTGGCCGCGCCAGGCCGCCCCCCCTCAAAGGATTCCCGGCAGGGGTGCCGCCAGACAGCCAGCGGGGCCCAGGAGGCCTGCAGGAGTCCTATATGGGAGCGCCCCACGAGGCCCCAGAGAGAGAGAGCCCCGGGAGCCCACAGGACGGCCTTCGAGGAGCCCCAGAATCCACGGAGGGCTGCAGGGCCCCGGGGCGCTCCGGCAGGAAAGCGCCCCCCAGGCTCTCTGCGTGTTCTGTCAATCGTCCGCTGCCCTCCGAAGATGCCCCAGGACGTCTCAAGACGGAACCCTGTAGCCCTCAGGGTTGCCCCTGCATCGACCAAGACGGCCCCAGCGTGGCATCCAGAGGCCCCAGTGCGCAGCCAACATCGCCCAGGCTTGTCTTGTCGGGTTCGGGCCGACAGTGGCCCGAGAGGCCCCAAGTCGGCCCACTTGTGCCTTCCAGAATCCTCAGGATGGGCGCAGAGGCCGCTGGATTGCCAAGACACTGCCAGCAGCGGCCCCGAAGGTGGACCCCAGAGATCCCCCAATAGGCCCCCCGAGAGTTGGTGGCGCGCACCCTTGGGTTAAGTCGGGCCTGTCCGCCTACAGGTGGATTTTCGACGAAAAATAAGAAATACCCCCAACATAGTCCAAGCATAGTCTGGAGCATAGTCTGGGGACTTTTTTTTACATTTTTGTTTGACCTTTTTGGGGTATTTGGGGGTATTTCTTGTTTTTCGTCGAAAGTCCCCCGGTAGGGGGACAGGCCCGACCTGACCCTTGGGTGGCGCGAAGAGGGTGGCCTCCTGGAAAGACCAGGGGAGGCCTCCCAGAAGACAGGGGAGGGCCTTTCTGCACGGGCCCGGAGGCTGCCGGGAAGGCTTCCTGGAAGCCTCTGGGCTGAGGTCGGGCGTGCCCTCCTACAGGCGGGCTTGGGAAGAAGAAGCAAGCATGATTGGCAAACGTTCAAGCATAGTCGAGCATAGCCAAACAATCTGCACCAGACTGTTTCTCAGAATCTCCCTGGACATTCCTCCTGTAGAAGGGGTGTGCCTGATTGGACTCTCCGTCTCTCTGGAAGCAGGCGCCTCCCTGCCTCCTCAGGCCCCTCCCCCTCTCCGCCTCCCGAGAAGAAGGCCTCTCCCCTCCCCCCCCCGCGGCACCCCCGCTGTGCAGTGCGCGCCGCCCCCTGGAGGGTCCCCGAGCAGGACCCCGCCCTCTGGCCCGGTGGGGCCGGGCAGGGCCCCGACCCTGCAAGACGTACCTAAAAGTAACAGATGCGTTTAGATGCGATCCCAGGCATGATCGTGTCGTTAAAAAGTCAAGGACGGGAAATTTTTCGCTATTTTCGGCCCCGGGGGGCCCTCGCCGGGCCCCGGGACCGTCACAAAACGACTCAGGATGACAAACTGCCCCCGAGGAAAGGGTCTGGTCTTCCGGGGACGCCGTCTTGAAAAAATCAGGACGTCGCATGTCTGGGATCGCGCCCTAGTGCAGGCGAGAAGCCTATCGTATCTACTTTTCATCTGCAACGCCGAGAATGCAGATATTTGTTTAGATGCGCGCCCCGGGCCTGCGCGGGAGCGCCGCCGTATCTGAACGTATCTCTGGGGGGCCCTCCTCGAGAAGGCCTCCCAGAGATCCGAGGATATGGCTTTCTCAATCCAGAGGGCTTTCCTGGATTTCGGCCTCCGGGGAGCATCCAAAGCGGGCCCAGGACGCCCCGGACCCGTCTGGGATGGCCGGGACGTCCAGCCGGGCCCGGTCTCGACGATGGCCGGGACGTCCCGGAACCCCTCCCCATGCAGGGGGGGGCTTTCGTGCGGAAAGCCACCCCCCGGGAGCCCCGGTGCCGCGGATCGACGACATCATATCGGCGGACGTCTGGCCGCGAGGGGGGTCCCTGCAGAGGTGCTCGCGCGGGCTCCGCCGGGGGGGCGGGGCGGCAGGGCGCAGGGCCCGCCTCGGCGCTCCCTGCGAGGAGGCCCGTGGCGGGACTCGTGGGGTGCCGAGCGCAGCCGTGGCCCCAGAGGCCCAGAGATCCGACGTCGTGATTTTTCCCATGCGGGCCCCCCAGAGGTCTCGCGACCCAGTCCCCGGGACCGGCTTCTCATCCTGAGTCGTTTTCGGACGGTCCCGGGGCCCAGCGAGGGCCCCTTGAGGCCGAAGGAGAAGGAAATCCTCCGTCCTGATTTTTGTCAGGGCGTTGGATCTCTGGGGATCCGGCGCTCCCCCCCGAGAAAAAACGGGAGCGGCGGGGCTCTGGCAGCTGGCGGCCTGGAGGCGCCCCCGCCGGGCCTCGGGAGCGTCAAAAAACGAGTCACTGAGCAGTTTCTCGGGGCGGAGGGCTCAGGGTGAAATCCATATGGGCTTTTTGCACCTCGAAAGTCAATCCGTCGTGTGATTCACCTTTTGCGGACTCAGGCCTCGAACATCCATCGAAACTGCATTTCAAATTTCACCCTTTGACCTCCACCCAAAGAAGATGCTCGGATTCAGGACGGCAAACCGGCCCTGGGGCAGTGGTCCAGAGCTCTGGTTGGCCGAGTTTGAGCAGGGCTCGTCCACGAGAAGGGCCCGATGGCGCTGCCCTGCAGCCTGGCGCCGCTCACGCGCAGCAGCGGCGGGCGCAGCTCACAAGTTCCACGTGGTCGATGGCGGGGCCGAATGCTGCAGTGCTTCGCCGTGGCAGATGCATGTGCTGCTGAATTTACCGGGGGTGTCGGATCCTCTCTGGTAAATAGAAGCCAGCATCTTACCGTATCCTTTGAAGTCGGTCTCGATCTGATCCAGTTTCGCCTGCTGCGAACGCAAGAGGTGCAACGTCTGAATGGTCTCAGTGGGAATGGACTGCAGGGCCAGATAAGAGACCCCCTCGAAGAACTCCTGCGAGTCGATGGTGCCTGATCTGTCCATGTCGAGGAACTCGAACAGGTCCATGAACTGGTCCGACTCCAGAACGTCCTTGAGCTCCTGCGGCATGTTCTTGAACTGCCCGTTTTTCTCGCGCCGCAGCGCCGCGAGGACGCCCTGCATCCCGTGCTTGATCTCGTTTGCGTTGAGGTTGCCATCCTTTAGAAGGAGCAGCAGCGTAAAACCATAAGCTTGTGGCGCTCCGCGCGGATTGCTTGTGCGCTGGAACCCCCTCCCTGGCGCGCGGACCGCGCCGCCGGGGCGGGGGACCATGCGCCGCTCCAAGAGATCCGCGCGGAGCGCCAAAAGTTTATGCCTGCAGTGGAGGCCAGCCCACAAGAAAGCGTTCCACGAGAAGCCCAACCCCGAGACCCCAGGACGTCAACTCTTGTTTTGTTCGCCAGTTCCCCGCTGGCCTGTGAGGTTCCCTGTCGGAAGGCGGTTGGGGCCAGGCCCCGAGCAGTGCGTCTGTGCACGCCCCGGGCTCTGAGCGTTCAAACCCGCCGACCCCGTTCCAGGCGGGGCATGTCACGCCCGAGAGCAAGCGAGCGCATCACGAGGCCACCGCGGCGGTGGCACAGTCGGTGTGGCTCGTGCTCGGCGAGCGGGAGGCGGGAAGACGCCTCTGCCCTGACTCTGAGGTCGACCACGAACTGGGTACAGAAAGAAATCGACGGCGACCTCAGCAAAGAAAACGTTTGGGTTACATGGCGAGGTCGACCGCAACTGTGCGTGGCCCAGAGGACGCCATTTGATCTTTTGTGTGGGAGCGTCACGCTTCCCATAGCAAGACCATCGAAACCCAAGAAACCCAGGGCACCCTGGAGGCAAGCGGGGTGTTTCTTGGCCTGGGCCTCCACAGTATGCTTTTTTGTTTCTGCTTCTTCGAATCCTTGGACAAGTCCAGCTCTTCGAAGATGCTCTTTATGAAGGGCTTGAACTCCTGCACCTTGCGCCGGAGCGTGCGCCGGTGCAGCTCCCGATCTTGGCCGCCCTGCGCGATGGCGTTGTCCACGATCACGGCGGTGAGCCACCGGCCCCCTTCGGGGCCACGGGAGCGAGAGATGCCTATGCCTGTTCTTGCTGGCGGCGGCCAAGGGTCCCGCCGGGGGCCATCTCGCCGGGCTGGGCCATCGCCCCGGGGCTCCGGGGCCGTCCAAAATCGGCCCGGGGCGACAAAACCGGGTGGTCCGGGCCTCCGGGGCCCACGCATCGAAGAAGGTGGAGCAGAAGCCAGATGTCTGGGGGGGAGGGGGGGGAAGATTCTTGCCTCCGAGATGGTGCAAGATGCACACAACGGCCTCCAGACTGCCTGTACAATCATGGTGCAAGGACTAGTCACGCTAGGCGGAGGAGGAGGAGGAGGAAAAGGAGGAGGAGGAGGAGGAGGAGAAGGAGGAGTACTGCTTGTACAAGCTACGCTGCGCAGGCCCAAAATGCAGCCTCTGCCGGCCAAAACCATTGAACTTCACGGACGCATTCCACTACGTCGGCTCTCCAGGCTTAACGGATTGAGATAGTGCTACCAAGGCTTCAGAGTGCACCCTGACGCTGAAGGAGGGCGCCGCAGAAGCCCCCAGGGCGGCTCCGTGCGGCGTTGGGAAAGACCCAGGACGGCCCAGGAGGCTCAGACGGCTCAAGATACAGTCAGCCCGTACCACAAGGGTGCGCGGCAAGGGTGCAAGGTGAACGTGTTTCGAGCGAGCTTGGCCAGCGAAGGTCGCTAAGGATGGGCCGAAGGGCCAAGGATGCCAGGGTACCCCTGGGAAGGTTGCGGTTGCCCAGCCTTACTGTGCGGGTCGACTGAAGGCCGAAGATGGCAAAGGATGGCCCTTCACGGCCCGCGCATCGCATCGTCGGCAAGCCAAGGCCGGTCGAGGGGAGAAGGAGGAGGAGGAGGTGGAGGAGGACCAGTGTAAACCCAAGAGTCATCAACGATGTTGGAATTAACCCTCCCTCCAAGCTCTCTCTTCATAGGCCCCATACAGCGGTTCATGTCCATTGAGGGAACGGCCTCGTTGGAAGACAACCGTTTGAAGATCCTGAAGCAAGCTAAAAAATGGTTCTCGGGATTTCAACGCCACGCATCAACCTGACTGCTGCGTCATGACGATCTGGAATCGTGACAGAACGCCATTTTTGGGGACTTTAACACCACGAATCAACATAATTGCCGCACCCACATATTCCAGAATCCTTCCAAAACGCCGTTCTAATACGCTGATCATGGGAATCCGTGAACCTCTTGAAATGTTTAAAAGGAATGTGCGCGGCGCTGAAGCGAGAGCCACATTTCGATGAAAAGGAACCGCCCTCAATCCGTGAAACTCTGGCAAATGTTTCAAACGAATGTGCGCGGCGCTAAGGCGAGAGCCACATTTCGATGAAAAGGAACCGCCCTCAATCCGTGAAACTCTGGCAAGTGTTTCAAACGAATGTGCGCGGCGCTAAGGCGAGAACCACATTTTGAAAACGACCCGCTCTCAACCCGTGAAAATTTGCAAATGTTTAAAACGAGTATGTGCGGCCGCTGGACGTCGAAGCCTTGCCTGTGCCGCGCTGCGACGGTCCGAAGGAGGTTGCATCAACGTGCAGGGCAGGAATCGGGCGTAGGGGGGGACCGAGCTCGACAGGGGTTCGCGTCTGCACGCCGGTTGTCAAAAGTAGGTGTTTTCGGATGCCCAAGTCCTAATCTGATGTAGGCGCCTTCCCACTTCAAGAGTCGAGCGGTGTTCCTTCTCTTCCCTCCTCTTCCAAGGCCAATCGGCTTCCAACGCCAATCCGATCGACTTCCAACGCCAGCTCTGAAAGGGCGCTGCTCGGTTTCGCATTTTCTCCACAATGCTCGGCGGTCCGCGGTCTTCGGTCTCTCGACGCGCCACGGCCGCCCAAGAGGGCTGCAAGACCGCCGGAAGACGGCTCAAGAGGAGGAGGAGGAGGAGGAGGGGGAGGAGGAGGAGGAGGAGGACCAGTGTAAACCCAAGAGTCATCAACGATGTTGGAATAATAAGCCCTGCCTCCAAGCTCTCTCTTCATAGGCCCCTACGAGGGTTGATTTCCAATGAAGGAACTGCCTCGTTGGAAGACAACCGTTTGAAGATCCTGAAGCAGGCAAAAAATGGTTCTCGGGATTTCAACGCCACGCATCAACCTGACTGCTGCGTCATGACGATCTGGAATCGTGCCAGAACGCCATTTTGGGGGACTTCAACACCGCGAATCAACATAATTGCTGCACCCACATATTCCAGAATCCTTCCAAAACGCCGTCTCTGGTATGTTGATCATGGGAACCCGTGAAAGTTTCAATCGAAAGTGCGTAACGCTAAGACGAGAGCCACATTTCGAAAAGGAACCGCCCTCAGTCCGTGAAGCTCATGCCAGAATGTTTAACACATGTGCGCGGCGCTCAAGCGAGATTCACATTTTGAAAACGAGTGGCCCTCCATTTGTGAAACTCTTGCACAGGTAAAAAACGAGTGCGCGCGGCGCTAAGGCGAGAGCCATATTTTGAAATCGGGTGACTTTCAATCCGTGGAACTCTGGCACATTTGTTAAACGAATGTGCGCGGCGCTAAGGCGAGAGCCACATTTTGAAAACGGGTGGCCCTCAATCCGTGAAGCTCTTGCACTTGTTTGAAACTAATGTGCGCGGCGCTAAGGCGAGAGCCACATTGTGAAAACGACCCGCCCTCCATCTGTGAAGCTGCTGACACCTTCTAAGATTCAGAACCATAAATGGTGAGGAAGTCTCGAGCGAAACGCCCAGTCCGCCCAAAAAACTGGCCTCGGGGTGCGACAGGGGGAAAGTATGTATAAGGAAAAGGAAATGGAGGAGGAGGAGGAGGAGGAGGAGGAGGAGGAGGAGGAGGAGGAGGAGGAGGAGGAGGAGGAGGAGGAGGAGGAGGAGGAGGAGGATGGCCCCTCAACGGCCCGCGCATCGCCTCGGCAAGCAGGCCCAGTTGCCCCAGAGAGGCCCCGAGCCTGGCCAGGGAGGCCCAGAGAAGCCACGAGGCCAAGAGGTGTGCACGAGAGGCCCTCGGAGGCTCCAAGAGGCGGCCCCAATTAGCCAGACGGCCCCCAAAAAGACGGCTCGGAAGCTCCGGGAGGATTCCAAGGCTGCAGGAGAGCCCAGAGTCGAATCGATAAGTCGGATCGGCGATCGAAATGAATCGAATCGGCGGAAATCGGCAGCCAAGTCGGGAGAAGTCGAATCGGAGGAAGTCGGCAAATTAGTAGACCTCCATTGAGATATCGGAATCCAAATCGGAATTCGAAGCCGAATCGAATCGGAATCGGAAGCCATCGAAATCGAATCGAATCGAATCGGAGGAATCGAAACGAGCCCTACCAAAGCGATCCCAGACAGCAGGACAACTCAATGGCGTCCCTGGTCTACAGTCGGCCCGTAACACGAGGATGCGCGAGAATTAGGGATGCAAGGGCCCTGGACGCCCATTTCGAGGCTTCTCGAGCGGGGCGCGGCCAACGAAAGTGGCCGAGGATGGACCGATGAGGCAAGGATGCAAGGGTACCCTTGGGACCCTGAGATCCGACGTTGCAAAAAGAACTGCAACATCGCAAGAAATCACGCCCGGAGCCTCGGACCCCATCTTTCTGCGTCATTTTTCGAGCCGGATCGACCTGCGAGGGTTCCAGGGCCCGACATTGAGCGAAAACGCCTGTTGTGAAACAGTTGCAGCGCCAGGATCTGAAGGGAAGGATGCCCATCCTTACCATGCGGGTTGGCTGTAGACCGTGACAGCTCAAAAAGACGCCCTTGGCAGAGGCTGCCTCCCTCGGGCGTTGGCAGAACTGGGTCTAGTGGGGCCTGGTCTAGTGATGTGCACTAGGGGACGCCCCCCACGCCCGTTCCACTGACCGGAACTACCGTCACCCGAAGAAACACCGGCTACGGCAGACCCGGCTTAGTGATCCTGGCCAATTCAAGTGCTCCAGGGCCCTACTGCTAACCTTAAGTCGGGCGTGTCCCCCTACAGGGGGATTTTGGGCGAACAAATACAACAACAAATACCCCCAAGATGCTCAAAAATGTTTTGAAAAAAGTTCCCAGACCATTTTTTTGACCATTTTTGATTATTCTCCCTGTAGAGGGACAGGCCCGACTTAATACTAAACGGGTCCCCTTACCTGGGGTCCTGGCTATACCCGACCCCCCGCGGCGGCATCGGCAGGCCCAGGAGGCGCACGGAGAGGCCCCGAGAGGCCCGATGGAGGCGAAGAGAGGCCTCCCAGACCCCCTCGAGTATGGAACCCAGATGTGGTCGCGTCGTGAAAAAATCAGGACGAAGGTTTTTCGCTACTTTCAGCCCCTGGGGGACCTCGCCGGGCCCCAGGACCGTCAAAAAACGGCTCAGGACAAAAAGCCGGCCCCCGGGGAAGGGTCGGGACTTCCGGGGACGCCGTCCTGAAAAAATCAGGACGTCGCATGTCTGGGAACAAATCACTACGGGAGGTTTTGAGCAATTTTCGGCCTCTGGGGGACCTCGCCGGACCCCGGGACCGTCAAGAAACGACTGGGGATGAAAAACCGGTCCCGGGGGAGGGGTCCAGATCTCCTCAGAGTTCTGGGGGTCGACGTCATGACGTCGGGGGTCTGGGCTCACGCAGCTGAAGTTCGCGGAGGCGCAAGCCCTAACCGGCCCGTATCATAAGGACGCACGATAAGGAGGCAAGGGCCCTGGACGCCCTCCTCTAAGCTTTTCGAGAGAGGCGCGGCCAACGAAAGTGGCCGACGATGGGCCGAGGAGGCAAGGATGCAAGGGTACCGTCAGGAAAATTGCTCGTCCTCCCAGGGCGGGTTGACTGTAAGACAGGTGTTCCATGCTTCAGTGCTGGAGGCGAGCTCGGGAGGCTTCTGGAGAGGCCACGCGGGTTCCAGTGCACGCCTTAAGCGGGGCCGCCGAAATGCCGCCAAGACGGCCACAGAGGGCCCTGGAGCGCCCCAAGACGATCCCAGAGAGCCCCAGGAAGCTCCCAGGAGGTCCCATGAAACTCCCAAGCAGGGTTCCAGGAGAGCCCTGGAGGCCGTGAGACAAGCCCTGGGCGCGCTTAAAACGACCCTCCCCCCCCCCGGGGCGAAGCAGTGTGAGCGTTTTCTTATTCGGCGTTTCGACGTTGGGCGAAAGGGGGGAAGGGAGGGGGGCGGTCTGATTCTGGACCTCTGCTTACTGCGTCTGTTTGCAACATGGCGTCCTATGGGGGGAGACCCCGCCTGATCGAAGCAGGCAGGCGCGCCAAAAGCAGAAAAGATCTACTCCCGGGGGGGGGGAGGGGGGGTGCGAGGGCCAGCGCCGACCGGCAAAACCATGAAGAAGAAAACGATCACCAAGAAGCCCCCAAGAGGCTCCCAAGAGGCCCCAAAATTCCTCCCCAGAGGCCCCCGAGAGACTTCCGAAGAGACCCGAAGAACCATCCCTGAGCTAGGACCCTGGCCCACGTCCGCGTCGTCGTCGTAGCCGCCGCCGCCATCGTCGTCGTCGTCGTCGTCGTCGTCGTCGTCGTCGTCTCCCTTCAGGGTCGGCGGCACGGGCCGTAAGGCCTTCGCAACACAAGAACACGATCGCCGCGTGAGACAGCGGCTTCAGGTGCTCCACCGCTGGGGGCCCGAAGCGCCGCCAGGGCGGCCCCAAGAAGGCCCCAGGGAGGGCCCCGCGTCCCGCGCGCGGCTTCGGGGCTCGGGGAGGCTCCAGGAGAGGACGTACCCATCGGTCGGAAGAAGTCGGCAGATGCATGAAGCAGGGAGGCGTTGGAAGTGGATTGGGCCTCCGCCCGCCCCCTGAAGAGGAGGGAAGAGGGGAAGCCGCTCGACTCCTGAAGTAGGAAGGCGCTCCAAATGTCTTGGAATCTGGGAATCCAGAAATACCGACTTTCAACCACCGATGGGTACCTCCTTGGGGCCCTGAATGGCTCCAATGGGGCCCCAGGATGGCCCATGAAGGGCCCATGGAGGCCCCAGGAGGCCCCGGGGCCCCAAGAGAAGCTTCGGGGAGAGCCCAGGACGCCCCACAGGCCTCCCCCCGCCGGTAGAGCACCTTGCACGGCCGCCTGAGATGCTCTTCCCCAGGAGGAGGAGGAGGAGGAGGAGGAGGAGGAGGAGGAGGAGGAGGAGGAGGAGGAGGAGGAGGAGGAGGAGGAGGAGGAGGAGGAGGAGGAGGAGGAGGAGGAGGAGGAGGAGGAGGAGGAGGAGGAGGAGGAGGAGGAGGGGGAGGAGGGGGAGAGGGCGCCAGGAGAGCCCCAAGCCGCCTCCAGGGCGACCTTCGAAGCCCCCCAAAACGGTTCCAAGAGAGTGCTGGAAGCCCCAGAACAAGCCCCGGGGGCGCACAAGACGGCCCCAAAAGGCCCCCTGGGTGGAGCAGCTGAAACAGCCGTTCTCAGATGCGCCACAGCGGGGGACCCGCGAAGCCGCCCATCAACGGCCACGTCGAGTCCTTCAGCAGGCAGCTTGGGTCCTCCTGGGGGCCTCTCGGGAGCCCCTCGGGACTTCCTGGATTCCTCTCCGGGCCAGGAGCTGGAAGTGCCCGCCCGGGGCCACCGCCTCGACATCTCTCTGTCCTGGAACTTGCTGGAAGCCCCTCGGGCTGACTTGGAGGCGTCTTGGGCCCCTTGGAGCCCGCTCGGGGCGTCTCCTCCTCCTCCTCCTCCTCCTCCTCCTCCTCCTCCTCCTCCTCCTCCTCCTCTCGCCTCCTCCTCCTCCTCCTCCTCCTCCTCCTCCTCCTCCTTCTCCGTCGCACCCCGAGGCCAGTTTTTAGGGCGGACCGGGCGTTTCGCCTGAGACTTCCTTACAATGTATTACCCTGAAGCTTCAACATTGGCAGCAGTTTCACATATGGAGGGCGGGTGGTTTTCAAAATGTGGCTCTCGCCTGAGCGCCGTGCACATTCGTTTCAAACAATTGCAAAAGCTTCACGGATTGAGGGCCACCCGTTTTCAAAATGTGGCTCTCGCCTTAGCGCCGCGCACATTCGTTTAACACATTTGCAAGGGTGTCACGGATTGAACGTGACCCGTTTTCAAAATGTGGCTCTCGCCTTAGCGCCGCGCGCACTCGTTTTTAACCTTTGCAAGAGCTTCACACATGGAGGGCCACCCGTTTTCAAAATGAGGATCTCGCCTTAGCGCCACGCACATTGGCTTTAAAAACTTGCACGAGTTTCACGGATCGAGGGCGGTTCCTTTTCGAAATGTGGCTCTCGCCTTAGCGTCGCGCATATTCGACTGAACACTTGCAAGAGTTTCACGGATTCCCATGATCAACATACCAGAGACGGTGTTTTGGAAGGATTCAGGATTATGAGGGTGCAACAGTTAGTTTGATTCGCAGCGTTGAAGTCCCAGGAATGGCCTTTGGCGCAATTCAGGATCGCCAAAAGACAACAGTCAGGTTGATCCGTGGCGTTGCAATCCCGAGAACAATGTTTTGGCATGCTTCCGTGTCTTCAAGCGGTTGTTTTCCAACGAGGCAGTTGCTTCAGTGGAAATGAACCCTTGTAGGGGCCTATTGAGAGGGAGCTTGGAGGGAGGGTTTAGTCTACACTGGTCCTCCTCCTCCTCCTTCTCCTCCTCCTCCTCCTCCTCTTGAGTCGTCTTCCGGCGGTCTTGCAGCCCTCTTGGGCGGCCGTGGCGCGTCGAGAGACCGAAGACCGCGGACCGCCGAGCATTGTGGAGAAAATACGAAGCCGAGCAGCGCCCTTTCATAGCTGGCGTTGGAAGTCGAGAAGAGAAGGAACACCGCTCGACTCTTGAAGTGGGAAGGCGCCTAAATCAGATCAGGACTTGGGCATCCGAAAATACCTACTTTTGACAACCGGCGTGCAGACGCGAACCCCTGTCGAGGTCGGTCCCCCCCCTACGCCCGATTCCTGCCCTGCACATTGATGCAACCTCCATCGGACCGTCGCAGCGCGGCACAGGCAAGGCTCCCAAACATGATCGCGTCGTAAAAAATCAGCAAGAAGGCTTTTCGTCGTGTTCGGCCTCTCGAAGACCTCGCCGGGCCCCAGGACCGTCAAAAAACGATTCAGGATGACAAACCGCCCCCCGGGAAAGGGTCGGGACTTCCGGGGACGCCGCCCTGAAAAAATCAAGACGTCGCGTGTCTGGAATGAGCACTTCCCAATCCCTACAACCCCTTGCCCGCGCACGCCCAGATACGACTCGCCCCTGGGGGTCCCGAGTCCCCAAAAAGCCCTAGGACGGGCCAAGAGTGCCCGAAGAGGCCCCCAAGACGGTCCAAGAGGGCGCCGAATCGCCGAACGATCTGTCCAAAACGCCTTGACGGTATCCAGACGGCCCAGGAGGCCTGCAAAACGCCCCAAGAGGCCTCCAGGAGCACTCCCAAGAAGGCCCCAAGACGCAAAACTCTCTTCCGCTTCCCGACTCTCCAAGACGGCCCCAGAGGCCCCCAAGATCGCACCAAGGCGGCCCAGCGTCCCCCAAGAGGTTCCCAGCATGGTCCAAAGAGGACCCCAAGACGGCCCGAGACGCCTCCACGACAGGCCGAGAAGCACCCACGACGGCTCCCAGAGGGTGCTCCGACGGGGTACCCGAGCGAGAGCCTCTCGAGCCCTCGCGACCCCGAGAAGCTCGGCTCCAAGAGGCCTCCAAGACGCCCCGAAAGAAGCCCCCAGGAAGCCCCTGGAGGCCCCCAAGAGGCTCCCAAGAGGCCCCCCAAGAGTCTCCACCAGAGGCCCCCGAGAGCGTTCCGAAGGGACCCCGACAAACATCCCCTCCGCCCCCTGCCCCTAACCCTCCTCCTCCTGTCTCTCCGCCTCGTCTTCATCGTCCTCCACCTGCTCGCTGCCCTTCTCGCCCTTCCTCTGCCCCAGCTCCCCCTCCTCATCCTCCTCCGCATGCTCTTCCTCATCTTCCCCATCCTACTCCACGGCGTCCTCCTCCTCCTCCTCCTCCTCCTCCTCCTCCTCCTCCTCCTCCTCTTGCTCCTCCTGCTATTCTTTTTCCTCCTCCTCCTCCTCCTCCTCATCCCCCTCCTCCTCCTCCTCCTCCTCCCCTCCTCCTCCCTCCTCCTCCTCTCACCCTTCCCCTCCTCCTCATCCCCCTCCTTCGCATCCTCCTCCTCATCATCCTCATCCTCCTGAGCACCCTCCTTATCATGCTCTCCACCCTCCCCCGGGTGCTCTTCCCTCGGTGCTCCGCAACCTGACCTCGACCTCGTCCTTCCCATCCTCGACCTCGTCCTGCCTCTCCTCCTCCCCCTCCTCCGTGTCCTCCTTCTTCTCCTGCTCCTCGGACTCCCATTCTCCTGGTCCTCCCACTGCTCCTTCCCCACCCGTCCTGCCCCTGTTCCTGCTCCCCCTCCTCATCCTCCTCTGCATCCTCCTCCTCCCCCTCCCACTGCTCCACCGCGTTCTCCGTCTCTCCCTCCTGCCCCTCCTACCCCTCCTCCTCCTCGTCGTCCTCGTCGTCGTCTTCAAGGTCGGCGGCACCGGCCGTAAGGCCTTCACAATACAACACCGTGAAGAATCACGGCCGGAGCCCTAGACCCAATGTTTCTGCGGCAATTTCCCGAACGGGATCGACCCGTGAGGGCCTCGGGACCCTGGGTGTCAGAAACATCTGACGCCAGAATCTCGGGGAAGTCCCAAGAGAGCCTCAACCCAAAGACGTGCCAAGAGGACCCCAGAAGGCACCGAAGACCATCTAAGAAGCCCTCGCGAAACGCTCGAGGGCTGCCCAGGCGACCCTCTGGCAACGCCAGCACCAGCAGAGCCGACAGCAGCATCCAGCAACAGCTAGCAGACAGCAGCAGGCAAGCAACAAGGAAGCGGCTGAAGGCAGCACAAGGCAACAGCCTGTAGCATAAAACAAGAGAAAGTCGCAACGATCAGGCGCGAGCAGCGTCGAGCAGCAGCAGCGGCAGCAGCAGCAGCGGCAGCAGCAGCGGCAAGCATCGGCAATCGGCTGAAAGCAACATGTGGCAGGGGGGGGGCGGGGGCAAAAATTGGAGGAGGCGGAGGTCAAAGGTCGGAAGGAACACAGGCGAGAGGCGCGCGAATGAGAGGAAGAGGAGGCATAGCATGGACAGAGGTGAGACGGAGACAGAGAAGGAGGAAAAGGATCAGGGGGAGGAGGAGAACAAAGGCCCCTCCCTCCAAAACGCATTGATCTCAGCGGTCGGAGCAGGAGGGTCGGCGGATGCGGCGCAAGACTGTTGAATCAAATTCATCAGCACAACTGTCACAATGAGCCAAATGGCCATAAAATAGAAACTCAAGTACCATGCCTTCATGACCAGAGGCCAGTACACGTCCGCGATGCCGTCCCCGGTAGCGAACTGGATCAGCGTGAGCATGGTGACATACACCGAGGAGAAGTGCTCCTGCATCACAGCTACCGCGGCCGAGTCGTCCCCCTGGGACGCGCTGTAGTTGACCAGCTCCATGCCGAAGCAAGCGAAGACGTAGAGGGTCATCAGTATCATCGTCAACGCCGCGAGCACCGTGCGGAGGGAGCTCAGCAGGCCGGTCGCGAGCTTCCACAGCTCGTGGAACTGCTCCAGCGGGCGCAGGACGCGGAGCAGGCGGAGGATGCGCAGGGTGCGCAGCATGGTCACCTGGGAGATGGCGTCCGCCCACGCAGCGGATTCGTTGCTGTCGTAGTTCGCGGCGACGATCGGCTGCAGCACCCAAACGGAGAGCGCGCTTACGGAGATCAGGACCGTGTCGAACTGGAACCACGCTGTCCTGCAGGCGGCAGGGCCTTCGACCAGGCAGCGGATGGCTAGCTCCAACACGAAGATTACACAAAAAACATGCTCCAGAATTTTCGTGATGTCCGTGCAGCGCTCCGCGCCTTCCATTTCGCATTCGATCTCCAGTCCGACATTGATGGAACTTGAAAATATCACAGCAGCCATGACCACATTGACGGCGCCACCATCATAATGCCTCAGCCTCCAAAGCATCTTCCGCATCCAGCCTGACGTGGGCTCCTCCGACGAAACGACGGATGACCTGTATGACATCCCCCTGTGCCCCAGCATAGCCATCAGCTTATTCCCCGTCACGCTCCTCTTTGATGCTCGCTGCTTCGACTCGGCTCTCTCGGGCTTGGCATCGACCGAGAAACTGTGGGCGGAGCAAAGCGACGGCGACAGTTTGCCATCCACACAGCCGCTGGCGCCCGCAAGCCGTGCCTTGCCATCGGCCTGCGCCCACGCACCATCAAGTGGCAGGGGGCCGCTCCAAGGCAACGCCGGCGCCGGTGCGCCCACCTCGGGCTGCCAAAGGTGCCCTCTGGCCTCAGGCCGGGCATGTCCTCATACAGGCGGGTTTTGGAAGAACGAAGCAAAACTATTCTTCACGCTTCGCGTATCCCCACCAGCCTGTTAGGCTCGCCCTGCACGCAGGCCTGGCTGCATTTGACTGATGGCGCCGCGCAGCTGTCCGCTAGCGGTCGGTCAACGAAAAGTATCCCCACCAGCCCATTCAGAAGCCCTGCCCATGAGAGCTGACGGGAAAAGGGACGAAGAGACACATCTAGGGAAACAAAGCGAACAACCAGGGTGAACCGGGAGATCTCTGGGAGCAAGGGGGTGGCCTTGGGGCCTTGGAAGGCCTCTTCGGGCCATCCTTCGGGGCTGCGTGGAGGCGAGGGGAAGAGGAGGAGGAAGAGGAGCAGCAGGAGGATGAGGACGAGGAGGAATAGGAGGACGAGGACGCGGATGAGAACGAGGACGAGGAGGACGATGACTAGGCTGCTGCTGCTAGTGGTGCTCTCTGGGAGTATGGGGGGGCCCTCTTGGAACCCTCTTGGTAACCCTGGAAGGCTTCTTCGGATCATTTGGGAGGCCATCAATTACAGGATGGGGCGGCCCCCAACTCAGCTCACCCCTCTCAGGAGCTGGCAACCCGCTTCTTTGGGCTCTCTCGGAGCGCTCTTGGGCGCCCTCGTAGCAGGCTGGGGCCATTTGGAACATCTTCGAAACCATCTTGAGCCAGCTTGGGCTGTCTGAGCCATCTTGGAGGTCATCTTGGGCTCTCTGAGGCCGCTCGGGGGCCTGTTGGGAGCCTCTCGGGTGCCGCTTGGGGCCCTCTAAGGACCCTCTTGGAGCCCTCTCGGGGCTCTCTTGGGGCTCTCTTGGGAGCCCTGGAGCGCCTCTTGGGGCCATCTTCGAAACTATCGATCAAAGGAAGGAAGCTCCCGATCGAGGTCCCCCTCGGGGGCCACGATCCTCGTGAGAGGTGTCAGAAATTGACCCTCCCAGGGGCCGAAAAAAGGCCCTCCAACCTCCCGTGACCGACGCCGAAAAAAGGCCAGGTGAAGGGGTAGGGTGAGGGGTCAAAACGCCCTCCCCGCCCGCAAGCCGTCTCGCTCACTCCCACCCGCCTTCCCAACACATACGTAGCACCCGAACACGGCCCGAGCCGCAGCAGATTCAGCAGTCGTCTTTGGATGGGCAGCTACTGGGGGCCAGTCCGCCGCCGCCGCCGCCGCCACCGCTTCCGCCGCTGTCCGCCGCCGCCCGCGCCGCCGCCGCGCCGCCCGCCGCCGCCGCCGCCAGCGCCAGCGCCTCCGCCGGCGCCACCGCCGGCGCCACCGCCGCAGCCGCTGCCCCCGCCGCAGCCGTCGCAGCCGCCGCCGCCGCCGCCGCCAAGTGTACTTATTTTGTATTGTTTTTTGACAGGGATGGTGGGGGGAGGCCGCATCGGGTTCGCTGCGCATGCTTCGAATTTGGAGGCAGAGTGTGCTTTGTATTGCTTGTTACAAGGGATGGTGGGGGGGTGCCCTCATTGACTCGGGTTGGCTCCCAGTCGCCTGGGGGAGGGGGTGTATATTAATAGGGAACAATGATCAAGACTCCCTCCCCGCCCGCACGCCGTCTCGCTCACTCCCACCCGCCCTCCCAACACATACGCAGCACCCGAGCCTGGCCCGAGCCGCAGCATATTCAGCAGTCGTCTTTGGATGGGCAGCTACTGGGGGCGAATCCGCCGCCGTCGCCGCCGCCGCCGTTGCCGAATCGCCGCCGCCGCAGCCGCTGCCGCCACTGCCGCCGCCGCCGCCGCCGCCCCCGCCGCCGCCGCCGCCGCCACCGCCGCCGCCACCGCCGCAGCCGCCGCAGCCGCTGCCCCCGCCGCAGCCGCCGCCGCCGCCGCCAAGAGTATTATGTATTGTTTTTGTCAGGGATGGTGGGGGAAGGCCGCATCGGGTTCGCTGCGCATGCTCCGAATTTGGAGGCAGAGTGTGCTTTGTATTGCTTTTTGCAAGTGATGGTGGGGGGGTGCCCTCATTGACTCGGGTTGGCTCCCAGTCGCCTGGGGGAGGGGGTGTATATTAATAGGGAACAATGATAAACCCCTCCCTGAAGGAGAAGCGGGGTTTTTCGTGGAAGAGGAAAGAAAGAATCCCGTTAGACCACCTACGCCCAGAGGGCTGGTGGGATTGTCCAAACAGATGCAAACATAGTCAAAAATAGTCAAAACAATCGTCCGCAGACCAATTTCTATTTATTTTTGAATACTCCTTCTGTGTAGGGACATGCCTGACTTAACTCTGGCCCAATGTGCCCCCAGCTCTTCACGCCGTGCTGGAGCCCCCAGGGCCCTCCTGGGCCGTGCTCTGGAGGCAGTGGGGGGGCCCTGACCCTGAGAGACCTTTCGGGGGGAACGAAAGGGGGGGAACAGCAAAGGGTATGGTAGAGAATTAGCTCACGTAGCTGATTTTCCCAGCGCCTCCTGGCGCCGGGAGGCACCCATGTATCGAGGGATGGGCCCGGCGGCGGGGCCGAAACCAGCTGCATGCAGCAGATTTCGTAAGCCCCCCTTTCCCTATCCACCCCTTTCGTTCGGCCTGGGGACATCCTGGGCCAGGGGCACCATTGGCAGCACCCTTCGGTGGCAACTCATGGGAGCCTCCCATGCCATCCTGTTGGCTCTTGCGAATCGACGCTCGTCGACGCTAGATCCAGGCCAACCGACGCTACATCAGCGCTACCTCATCGATTACCAGACGCTCGTCGACGCTAGAGCACTTCCCAAACATGCGACGCCCTGATTTTTTCAAGACGGTGTCCCCGGAAATCCCGACCCTTTCCCCGGGGCCGGTTTGTCATCCTGAACCGTTTTTTGACGGTCCCAGGGCCCGGCGAGGTCCTCGAGAGGCCGAAAACGACGGAAAATATTCGTCCTGAATTTTTTAAGACGCGACCATGTCTGGGTCTGGAGATGGAATTGCGAGGGTAGCAAGGCTCCCCAAACTTTGCGATTGACACGACCGGCCACCAGCGACCGGGCCCGCAGCTCCGCCTCGGAATGCAGGCCGCACGAGCCGCCGCGCTCGGCGGCGAGTGCTGGCCAGCCCCCCCCCACCTGCAGCGGGCACACCCTGACCCCTGGCGTGATGTTCCAACCAACAACCTTAGCCTTGACCGCCAGAGAGAATTTCGGACACCAAGGAAGATACCGAAACTTGAGGGTTACAAACGTGTGGGGCCCTGGGAGGCGATACTCGGCCGGCACCTCGCCAGCGTGTCGGGCAGACACTGTGCCGATATCTCGGGGCGCTCGAAGTTGCTTCTGGGATGTGGTCCCGAACGATGGGGGCAACATAATGGAGGAGGAGGAGGAGGAGGAGGAGGAGGAGAGGAGGTGGAGGAGGAGGAGGAGGAGGAGGAGGAGGTGGAGGAGGAGGGGGTGGATGAGGAAGAGGGGGGGGGGGGGGGGGACGGGCCGGGACGGGGGAGGAGGAGGAGGAGGAGGAGGAGGGAGGAGGAGGAGGAGGAGGAGGAGGAGGAGGAGGAGAGGAGGGAGGAGGGGGGGGGAGGGGGAGGAGGAGGAGGAGGAGGAGGAGGAGGGGAGGAGAGCGGGGGAGGAGGGGGAGGAGGAGGAGGAGGAGAGGAGGAGGAGGAGGAGGAGGAGGAGGAGAGGAGGAGGAGGAGGGGAGGAGGGAGGAGAGGAGGGGAGGAGGGAGAGGGGAGAAGAGGGAAGAGGAGGAGGAGCAGGAGGAGGAGGAGGAGGAGGAGGAGGAGGAGAAGGAGGAGGAGGAGGAGCCCGCGCTGACCCGGGAAGCTTTGAGATCCTTCTTCGTGAAAAAGATGCGCCGAGGGGGGCGTCCGAGAGGGGGGCGTCCGAGAGGGGGGGTGCAAATTATGGCCGGCGGCAGGTGCGCGGCCCAAGGGGGGGGCTGGGGACGCATTGAAATAAGAGGCGCCGTGAAATCTGGGAAAATATCATGGCCGACGCAATGAGATCCACCCCACCTGGTCGTCATCACCCCCCTCTGAGCCGCTCCCGAACCGAGCGCACTCGCCCTCTCTCGGGCCACGGGGCCCTCGCGCACCGATCCGGCTCGAGAACTGCCGCCAGATGGGGTCCAGGGCTCCGGTCGTGATCTGCCACGGCGTTGCCGCTCCGTCGACGGCGGATCTCAGGATTGGCAACCGCCTCAGAGCATCCTCGGCCACCGCGAGGCCTCCTGGGGCTCTCGGGGGTCGTCTTGGGACGCTCCAAAGGCCTCTGCGGCCGTCATGGCGGCGTCGGAGCATCGTTGGAGCCCTCTTGGGGTTCTGGTCCGTGCTTTCGAACTATGTTGCATCTTTTTCGCGAAGAAGGATCTCAAAGCTTCCTGGGTCAGCGCGGGCTCCTCCTCCTCCTCCTCCTCCTCCTCCTCCTCTTCCTCCTCCTCCTCCTCGTCGTCTTTCTCCTCCTCCTCCTCCTCCTCCCCCTCCTCCTCCTCCTCCTCCTCCTCCTCCTCCTCCTCCTCCTCCTCCTCCCAGCCGGGCCAGAGGCCAGAAGTGCTGGCCGGCTCCAGAAGCCCTGGACTCAAAAACTGACGGCCTACCAGGCCACCCCAAGTCAACCCGAAATCTAAAACCTCGGGTTGGGGGGCGCACGAGTTCCATCCGTGTTTTTTCAATGCTTCGGCGGTGGACAAACCTCCCTTCAGTAAACCACCCTTTAGCGAAAACGGCCTAGGACCGAAACCAGATACCTGGACCCGCAAAAATGACGGCCACGACGCCCTCTCGCGAACCGAAAACGACCAATTCGCTAATCGACGTGTCAGGGTAGGAGGTCTATCGGCCTCCGAATGTTCCGGGGTGCCCCTCCGCTGGGACTGGAGAACAACTTGGGGCCTTCGGGCTGGGTTGGGGTGGTTTGGTGGGAACGGTGGGGGCAGTGGACGAGGAACCATTGGTGAAGGAATCCAGGGTCTGGAAACGGGTGGCACTCCACTCGTGGATCGGCCATGGACATCACCGCCGCCCCGCTCAGATAAGGAATCCTCCAGGGTCTGAAGACTCCTGGGAACATTCCTTCACCAACGCCCCCACCGTAGTGAAACAACGTCGGCGCCTCGCTGCCATAGAAGAGCAAATAACGGCATACAAACACAACATTTCGGAGCGCAGATAGCATGTGTGCATGCCGATGTTGTTGCTCTTCGAATTCCTGAACCAACGTCCCCACCGTAGCGAAACACGTCGACACCTCGCTTCCACTCCCGGCGCTCGAGCCCGAAGCCCAAGCCCGGGAAGAGGAGGGGGAGGAGGAGGAGGAGGAGGAGGAGGAGGAGGAGGAGGAGGAGGAGGAGGAGGAGGAGGAGGAGGAGGAGGAGGAAGACGAGAGGCGTTTGGCCGAAGCACTTTCCTGTTTTGCCCACAGGGGACAAGTGGACCGGCCTTACCCTTTGCGTGTCAGGGACTCTCAGCGCCCTGGCCGCGACTTTCCCGACATTCTTCGCAATCGCTCACGAGAGCCAGGGTGGCACAGGCGCAGCAGAGCGCGCCGCTCTTGGTGTCTGGTTCTTCTCCGCCTAGCGAGGGCGCAGGAGGTGTTGAGTGCGCATCATAGCGCACAGCAGCCACAACGACGAAGTATGGCGACAACGGCAGTTGCACACACAGGCCAGACATCATCATGGAAATGCCTGTGTGGATCAAAGGTACCGCTGAGCAAGTGGAACTGGAAGAATGGCACACACTTCAGCCAGAGGCTCGGCATCACATGGTCACATGGTACAGGAGGCCTCCGAGCAGGGGCCCCAAGGGACAAGGCGGGCAGACGGCTACGGCACAGGCTCCCTCGAAGGCGGCCATCAACAAGATTGTTCAGCCCATTCGTCCCATGGGGTACCTGGAGGCTCAGCAGCATCCAAAGTGGGAGGATCCGCCAGACGACAGCGAGCATGCCCAGTACAGAAACATAGTGAAGAAGAAGAAGATAGATGTACTGGCCGACTCAGTGCTCGCATCGATCGCAGCGGGAACGAACGACAGCGAGGCCAGGACCGAGATCGCCGTGTGGAAAGCAGCCCTGGTGTCGCTCAAGCCTCTCACCCAGCAGTTGATAGACCAGCAGAACCGGCTAAATCGACACAACGAGAGGTTGAGGAAGATAAGAATCGATCGGAGCAAGCTCGACGAGGAAGAGGCGGCAGTGCAGCGGGAGATCACCGACACGACGTCCCAGATCGCCAAGATCCAGGAGGACATCGAGGACGCCCAGGTGTACGACGCCATGGACATTGGAGATACTGGTGGCATGCAGCATGGTGCTGGTGGTGCTGCGCCCGCGCCGCCCTGGCAGCGTCAGCCCCAGCAGCCAGCGGCGCCAGCCCATCAGGCCCAGCCCATCATCCCGCCGCACCTACGCCAGCCTGTGGTGCTGGGGGTCGCAGCGTACCAGCACGCCATGGCGGCCAAAGGGGTTGGAAAAGGGGTTGGCACCGCCACCGCCGGCACCAGCCCCGACGCCAGTTCACACCTTCGGCGGCCTCAGCCCAGCGCAGAAGATGCAGTTCGACAATATGATGGCGGCGATGGAGGTCAACACTGCGAGGATCAACCAGTGCCTGTCGATGGCGGTGGGGTTTACCCCACACCAACCCCCTGGCCAACCGCCAGGGCCGGCGACGCCCACGGAAGGAGTGGCAGCATCGCCATCCTTCACCACTACTACGCCTACGGCAGCGCCTCCGACGGGAGCGGCGCCGATGTCAGGAGCAGCGCCGTCGACGGCATCGACGCCCATGTCCCCGCTGCAGCCCAGATCGCTCATGCCGGCCTTCGGATCTCAGGAGGAGGGTATTCCCAAAGAGGGCACATTGACGCCGATTACGCCAACATCGCCCGTGATAGAGGCCGAGGTCATTGGTGGCCCGATCGAGTCGAAGTGCCATGGCTGGGATAGGCTTGCAACGTGCCCGCTCGAGGAAGGAAATCCGTCTCCCGGGTGGTCGACGGACCCATGTTGAAGTCAGCGCCGACAATCACTGGAAGTCTAGATCGCTCCTGAATCTGGGCAATTTGTGCCAGGAGCCCCATGTTGGCCTGGCTGAGGCCCTGGGAAACATGGAAATACATGCTGACGAAGACAAAAATGAAGACTCCCTTAATCTCCACCCGGACGGCGCATAGTCGAGAATGCTGCATCTCAGGGCATATCCCTGCCGACCCGATGTCCAGCCTTGCCCTGACCAAGACTGCTACTCCTTGAGTCGGAAATCCTTTGTCCGACTCAGCTGCTGGGCTGAAGGTGGCGTTCCAGCCCCGTGCCTGACACCAGGAAATGGATTCTTCTATATCCTGGGGACTGACGAGCTTGTGCTCCTGAACGCAATGAGATTGACCGTTGCACACTCCTCGCTGGTCGCGAACTTTTTGGCCGTAGACTAAGCCGTGCAGTTGAGTGTACGAAGCCCCAGGCTGGTCTTGCCATTGGTACTTGTACAGGTACTTACGCTGGGGAAGGCGCAACCCCTGTTCCCCGCCAAACCCTGCCCCATCTGCGGGGACCGGGGTTTCCGCTGCTCTGTCTGCTCCTCTGCCGCCTGCTGCCCTTCCTCCCGCTGGCGCGCCCGGCTGCCCTCGCTCCCTCTGCCGCGCTGCCGGGCGGAGGTACGTTGGTGGGCGGAGGCACGGCCGCTGCCGCCGCCGCTGCACGCGCAGCCGCTGCCGCCGCTGCTGGGTGGGGTGCCGGTGCTACTGAGGCTGCTGCTCCTCCTCCCTCCCCCTTGGCTTCCTTGCGGGCGAATCGATGTAGCTCCCGGATGTCCTCCACCAATGTCTCCTGAGTGCGCTTGGTGCCGGGTAGTCTTCCGTCCATGTCAGTATCCCTTGAGGTATCCCCCCCGTTCACGACGAAGCCTGTCTGAGGCTGGGAACGCTGCTGCTGAGGCTGGGGGGGCTGCTGAGGTTGGGGAACCCGCACTGCTGCTGAGGCTGGGGGGGCCTGCGCTGCTGTGATGTTGGGGCTTCTGAGGCTGGGGGAGCCTGAACTGCTGCTGACACTGCCAGGGTGCTGACCTGGATCAGGGCTTGCTGAAGGAGGTTTGCGAGCTGGGTTTGGGCTGCTGCTTGGGCTGGGGACAGGTTGTCCGTGCCGAAGGACCCCTCCTTCTGAGCCAGCTGGCTGACCGATGCCACGATGCCTTCTGCTCCTGACTGCGATTCCTGGGCTGCTGCTGCGCCTGCTGCTGCTTGCTGACCTTCGAGCAGGACGATCTCCTTCAGCTCACGAAGCAGTGTCGCCGTTTGTTCCTGGAGGTCAACAATCTGCGCCTGCAATTCAACCAAAGACTGATTGCTGCATTGGTACTTGCGATTCTGGGTTGCCAGCTGGTCCGCAAGGCTTTGGGCTTGCTGGCCCAAGGGCCTACCACGTAGCATGGCTGCTTTGGCAGCCTTGAGCTTCTCCAGCGCCTCCAGGTACTGGGGTCCCTCCACCCCCTCCTCCTTCTTCCCAAACTGGGTTGCCCGCTGCCACTTGCCGACTTCTTCCGAGGGGGAGGGTTGGTTTGGGGGGTCTGCTGTGTCGGGCTGAACCCTGGGCGGCTTGTCCTGTTGCTGTGGCTGGAAGTTCTGGAAGCGGCGCTTCCTGGAGGCCGTGCGCCAAGCCAGCGGCCTTTGGGGTCCTGACCGTCTGAAGGGCCTGACTCCTGGGCCTGGCCGCGAGGGGGCTGCTGCGATACGATGGCTGCACTGCACTTGCAACAATGGGAATGTTTTCTTGTCATCCCAGGCCCACCCAGAACATGTGTGATTTGGGCACACCGTGTAGGTCCTTGCCTTCCCCATGCTGCCGCCGCGGCGCCGAGCCCTGAAGGCGCCCAGCACCACACAAATGCAAGGAGAACTATGGCGGGCCCCATCGTGACTGGAGGGATGATGTAGATAGGTAGGTGGTCACGCCAACGCATCGCTGAAAGCTGGTCGAGGGGAGAGGCCTGAAGGAAAGGGGCTGCCCCTCCGTCTCGGCCTCGAGCCTCTGGAGTCGAGACCCCGCGGTGAGGGCCGTGGAGACTTGAGCCACAATGCTACGGGGAGGAGGAGGAGGAGGAGGAGGAGGAGAAGGAGGAGGAGGAGGAGGAGGAGGAGGAGGAGGAGGAGGAGGAGGAGGAGGAGGAGGAGGAGGAGGAGGGAGGAGGAGGAGGAGGAGGAGGAGGAGGAGGAGGAGGAGGAGGAGGAGGAGGGGGGAGGAGGAGCTGCCGCTCCTCCCCCGAGGGCCCTCTGGGGATGCCCGCCGACCGCCGCCTGCGCCTCGGCGGCGGCGAGCAGGGAGGGGTCCGCCGACTTCCTGCGGGTGCTGCTGCGGCCGGGCACTCCTCGGACGGCGCGCCGCCACGGCGGCCTCAGCGACACGCTGTGCCCTGCGAGCTCACAGTGCAGATTCTCACAGTGCCTCTAGACGTTCAGACGTGCAGATTCTCACAGTGCCTCCAGACTTCGCGACCGCCGCCGCCGCCCCGATGATGTAGCTACGCCAAAAGATCCGCAGCGAGGGGGCTCGCGAGCTCAACACCGCGCTGCCCGCGCTCGAGGAGGCGATGCCAGCGTGTGGCTCCGCTCCGCGGGGCGGGAGGCTTGGAAAGGCTCTTGGCGTCGAAGCCTGGGGATCGGGAAGTGAAGGCGTGTCGCGCCAAAGCTTGGTGGGCCAGAACGGGCGGAGCGGCACGCCATCCAGAAGTACCTGGCCGCAGAAGTGGCCGAGGCCCAAGGCGCCGCCGACGACGACGACGACGACGTCGATGGCGACGACGACGACGCCGCCGACGAAGATGCCGACGCCGACGACGACGCCGACGACGACGACGACGACGATGACGCCGACGCCGACGACGACGACGACGACGCCGAAGACGACGACGACGCCGACGACGACGCCGCCGACGACGACGCCGCCGACAACAACGACGACGCCGACGACGACGACGACGCCGCCGCCGACGACGCCGCCGCCGACGACAACGACGACGACGCCGACGCCGACGCCGACGCCACCACCGACACCGACGCCGCCGACGCCGACGACGCCGACGCCGCGACGACGCCGACGTCACCGACGCCGCCGACGCCGACGACGACGACGCCGACGACGACGACGCGGTCGACGACGACGACGACGCCGCCGACGACACCGACGCCGACGACGCCGAGGCCGCCGACGCCGACGCCGCCGCCGCGGACGACACCGACGACGCCGACGACGACGCTGACGACGACGACGCCGACGACGACGCCGACGCCGACGACGACGACGCAAACGACGCCGACGCCGACGCCGACGACGACGCCG
>CAUYUJ010021635.1:86986-136244 GCA_963575745.1 Prorocentrum cordatum
GACGCCGCCGACGACGACGACGACGCCTACGCCGACGCCGACGCCGACCCCCATGCCGACGACGCCGACGCCGACGCCGACGACGACGACGACGACTCCTCGGCGGCGCCCGCGCCGTCAGCATGGGCAGCCGCCCGCCAGCGCCCGCGTCGCCCGTGGCGGCCACGTGGGCCACGTGTCCGCCGGGGGCGCCGCGAGCCACGGTCGCGCCCGCGGCGGCGTACGGGTGGTCCCGCGCGGCAAGGCCCTCCTGGGCGCCGTCGTCGTCCGGGTATGAGGGGGAGGAGGAGGAGGAGGAGGAGGAGGAGGAGGAGGAGGAGGAGGAGGAGGAGGAGGAGGAGGAGGAGGAGGAGGAGGAGGAGGAGGAGGAGGAGGAGGAGGAGGAGGAGGATGAGGAGGAGGAGGAGGAGGCGGAGGAGGAGGAGGAGGAGGAGGAGGAGGAGGAGGAGGAGGAGGAGGAGGGAGGAGGAGGAGGAGAGGAGGAGGAGGGAGGAGGAGGAGGAGGAGGAGGAGGAGGAGGAGGAGGAGGAGGAGAGGAGGAGGAGGAGGAGGAGGAGGAAGAGGAGGAAGGGGACGAGGAACGCCCGACCCCAAGAGAAATAATGGGTGGCCAAGAGCACGGGACGAACGAGGCCCGTCCAGGGTCAAGAGAAGAGCCGAGGGAAATCCGCATCTCCTCCAAGGAGCTGTACCACAGCTCAGCAAAGAAGCCAAGACAAACCGAAAGACAACGATGCAACTGGACACTGCAGCTTGCACCTCCTGGTCAAGCCAGCCTTCGGAAGGATTTTGACCCCACCAGCTGGCTGGGGGAGAGAAAAACCTTCTACAACTGCTCCCTGCCTCGATGGATGACCTGAACGCGACGATCGCGGGAGGCAATGAACCGCGCCCGCGCGCGGATGGCGCGGGCGGCGGCGGCGGGGTCGCAGGTGCCTGAGGAGCGTCGAATGTTGTGCGCTCCGTGCGCCAGGTCGAGGAACGTGGCACGCGACAGGCGGGCGACGTCGGACAGCGGGAGAAGAGGGAAGAGGAGCAGGCGGGCGACGGCAGCAGCGGAGGCAAAGGAGGGAGGGAGAAGAGGAAGCAGGGAGCAGTGGGCAACGGCATAGGACAGATGACGAGGTGACGGATGTCGTCGCCGTCGGCTTGCCCCCCCCGAAAAAAAACTTAGAATCGGCCCCGGAAACCTCCGTGAGGTGACCCAGGCTTTGCAAATAGCCTTCAGGACGGTGGCTCGAATGGGAAGGGGGGGGGCGATCTGCTCAAGCCACCAGGAAAACTAGCACAGCCGGTCCAGCTCGGCGGGGGGAAGAGGGCCGAATAAGTGCTGGACCCTGCGACGGATCATCTTCTCCGTAGACAAGCTTAAACGAACTAGCAAAAATTGTGCGGTCTGGAACTGCAGACGGGGGGGCCAAAAAAGGGGGCGGAGGGGAGGGCGCGCAGCATGTCATAGTTCCTGATCAGGTTCCGAGTGGTGCCATTCTGGAACCAACTCCGATCACGAAGTCAGGAAGGGATTCAGGAGACTGTGCCAATTCGCCTAAGATCACTCTGGCGGCCTGGAAGGCACGGGTCGTAAGCGCAAACCGATGCATGGCAGCCCTGGACACGGCCTCAACCGACTTGGCCTCGACCTCAAAGCTGACTTGGGTGAGGGGCCTCGCGGTTTCGCTGGTGATGGCGTTCCTGGGGCAATTCAGGGTAATGCGCAGGCAGTTGTATTCGTCGTGATCAACTTCAACCGCGGGGTAACAATACTGGCCAACTAACGATGACTTGGGAAACGCACAAAAGGTTTTGCCGCGCCACGCTTGTGAGGAAGCCGATGCCAAGGTGCTTAATGTCCTAGGAACGTGAGTGCACCCTAGCACATGGCCCACTCCAGCTATGCTCGACACCTCCTGGTCCAAGGTAGATGCCGAGGTACCGCCCGCGCGGCGAAACACGGAACCGATGGCCCTGAAGCCCGCGCAAGAAGCAAGCCGTCTAAGAAGGACGGCGCGCGAGGGATCAGCAGCAAACACTAACGCGGTCCTGGAGGAGGCCAGCTCCAGGCCTGCAGCACGATGGGGAACGGCAAAGCACGCATTTGCAACGCGGGGGGCCGATGCATATTCTGAGCAGCAAGACCGTTATCATCAGCAAATGTTCCCAGCTGGTTAAGGTTCGGAAGAAGAAGATGGCGCGTCATGCTGGGGGGGGGGGGGGGATCGAGCGCGAGGGCGAAGATGGATCCCGACATGGGGCGCCCCTGTGCAATGTCACGAAGGGCATGGAAGCGACAGCCGGTGCGATTACAACACATGACCTCAACTTCCATATCATGATAAAGATATCGAAGGAGGTGCCGAACGTGCTGCGAGACGTGCATTTGTCGCAATATCCACCGCATGCATGTACGTAGTCATGGGGCAGACTCGGGAAGGCGGCGCGGACATCGAAGAAGGCGAACCCCGAGTCCTCGGCTCCCTCTCGACACCGCCACCCGAACACCTGGGATTCTGAATTGATGATGTTCTCGGCCATATTCCGACCGGCGATGAAATCCTTCTGCGCGCTGCGACATGCTGGTTGGCAAACTCGACTAAATCCGCGGTTGGCAGTTAACGCGATAACTTGACGATCGGCGTTGGATAAGCACATGGGACGCGTTTGTTCAGATGCCGTTGTGTGCCAGTGCGCCCTTGGCCGAGAATGCCCCCGGCGAATGGTTGAATCCAGGGCCAGGGGCGCCGAAATCGTTCAGGTGGCGATATAGGCCATGCAGGGCGGAGCAAGCAAGGGGGCCAGCATTCCCCCGCGCGGAGCAAGGCAATCCGTCGGGCCCTGGAGCGGAATCACGGAGGCAGTCCGCGGGCCGGTTAAATTGGGCCTCGCACGCGGCCCATTCAATGCGCCGAGGAACAGGCTGGACAGATTGACGAAGCAGGCGCCGAGCAGCAGGATCAGACCGACCCCCCGAGTGGACGCGGCCCCAGTGGTCAGCGAGAAATTGCCCGGCCTCCCGAGGGCCTGTCGCGGCCGCCCCCCCCCCTCCAGGTCCAAGGTGGCCCCTGATGGAACGCGCCTGGCGCCGCCCCTCCCACGCGGACTGGTGCTTTAGAAGCTCCTGCCTGAGGTCTGCCTTGCGCTGCGGGCGCGCGCGAAGGGTTTCTGGCTCTGCAACCTGGGGCTCTAATGGCGCGCGAGAAAGTCTGTTGAGATGTTGATGAGGGCCCGCTTGGCCAACCCATATGGCCGTTGAAATCGGTCAAATTCGCCGGGGGGATATGCGCGCATGGCCCTCGCAGCCTTCGCCCGAGCATGATCCTGCACGCCGCGCAGGAACGCTGATGGCCACGACGCTCGTTGCGGGGCGGCGGCGGCAGCGCGATGAGAGGCGAGCTCGAGGGCGCGCGCAGCAGCACCGCGCGGCAAATCCTCGACCCGCTCGATCCTCGACCCTCCGGGCGGGGCCAGACGATGGCGCGCGCAGCCCCACTTCCACAGTGACGGCCACGAGCTGCTCGGGGTCGCTGGGCGGCGCGCGGCCCGCGCGGGAATCGCGCGCGCGAGACGACGGGCGCAGGGCAAGCGCAACGGGAACGTGATCCGCGAGTTCGCCAGGAACCGCAGGGCCTCCAATAAAGAAGCTCCGAGGGTTCAGTAGCGCATATGCTGTCGCCCCTCCCCAGGCTGACCATAGCCGCGCGGGCGCGCCGATGAGTGGGCCGATCTTGAGCGACTTCAGCGAACTGGGGGCGGGCGCGGGAGAAATGCTGACGCAGTGAACTCGACCGAAAAGTTTGCTGGCCAGCTAGCTCCGCACGAGCCCCCCCCATTAGCCTGATAGTTGAAGTCCCCAGCAATGGAACAAGTGCAGCGAGCTGGCGCCAACGTGCGACTCGCGATACTGCTGATGACGCGCTTCATATCGGGGGTGCGGAGGTCGGAGTCGCGGCGCAGATCGAAGACTCTGACGCGCCATTCCGGACCGCCAAAATCAACGCAGTGGCGGCGCCCAGGGGCGATGCAGTGAGCCGATGCAAGAAAAAAGAACCTAGTGACCTTTTCCGAGTAGTAGATCACGCGCCCGCCCGCATTCGGCCCAGAAGTGAGCTAGCGCCGCGTAGCTCGACGACCGATGATAAGTGAAGCCGGAGATCGCCAGCCGAAGTGTGCGTTTCTTGAGCACAAGCAATACCGCATGTAGAAACCAAACCACGCAATTTCGAGAGCTTCCTTTGAGCGACGTCCCCGTCTGCCCAGACAGATCCGCACTACGCGCGCGTTTCACGTAACTATGCCGAAGGCAGCGGCGGCAGCAGGGCGGAAGGGCATCTGCGACGAGGAAGACAGCGCGAAAGCCGTAGAGGGCAACGCCGAGAACGCGCAACGCCTGATCTAAACCGACATCGCAGAGGTAGACGAGGAGGAAGAGGAATAATACTAAGGAAAACAAGAAGAATAATGATACCGAGCCCTGGAAGAACTTCGCTCAGACCAATCAGACCGCTCGCCAATGACAGACTCGGGCAAGGAGTGGCGCGGGGAGGGAAAACCGGCACAACCCCGTGCTTCAAACCGAGATTCTGGCTGCAATTCATGCTGACGGAGAGAGGCGGACCATTTCCACACTGGACAGCAGGCTGCACCGATATGGGGGCGCAACAGTGAGGATCGGGGCCAGAGCAAGCGAAAAGGGCACAGGGAGTAGAGCGACCACAGACAGGCCGAGACAAGACCGAGATATAAAGGCGGCATCGCTGCGAGAGCAACATCGGATGAGACGCACGCAGGCCCATTCGGACACTGATTGGCAGTCGCGGGCAGGCAACCCGAGGCATTGCTAGGCACGCCGAGGTGCACCCCGTGGCCGCCTACGAGACGGCCCGCACCGGCACTGGCCTGCTCGGGTGAGTCGTCCGCGCTGCCTGCTCTATGTCGGAATAGCTCAGGTGGCCGTCAGGCTGGAGCTGCAGCCGCTGCGATCGCGACCTCGGCGAAGCGCGTGCTGGTCATCTCGTCGGCCTCGATGACCTCCATGCCCGCAGGGATGGCGGTCTCGGCGCACTCTCCGGCCAGGTCCGCGGCGACGGAGTAGAGCGCGACGCCCTTGTAGCCATTGCGCCCGAGCTGGTCCGTCTCGCGCCAGAGGGTCCGCGCCTGCGCGTGCGTGCGGATGCCTTTCCAGAGCTCGCCCAGCACTCGGTTCGTGTTCCTCGCGTTCCGCGGGGTGTCCCCCCGAGCCCCTTGCGCGCGGGTGGGCTGGCCAGTGCGCGTCCACTCGTAGGATCTGGCAGCGAAGCTGTCTAGGAAGCTCTTCGTCTGCGCCTCCTGGGAGAACTTCAACGAGAAGATCTGGTTGAGGTTGTGCGCAACCGCGACGACCTCGTCACTGCAGGAGGTGGCTTTTGGCGTGGGGGCGTCACGCTTTGCATCGCAAAACCGTCGAAACAAGAAACCCAGGGCACCCTAGAGGCAAGCACGGTGTTTCTTGGCATGGGTCTCCACTGTATTGTATATTGTCTTTCACCTTTCACCATATATCCCCCGCTTTCGACTCCTGGAGCGAACGGTCCAGGAGTCGCTTCACCCCAGGGCCGACCGGCCCTGCGGGGGAAGGCGGCATCCGACGGATCCTAGTGCCTTCAGCTCGTCAGCACGTCAGGAGGAGGAAGAAGAGGAGGAGGCGGAGCGAAGGGATAAGAGGAGGACCAGCACGAGGAGAAGGGGGAGGAAGGCGCAGGGGAGGGGGGGGGGAGGGAGGGATGATGCCCGACTTCAGGGTGGACGACCCCGAGAGGTCTGGACCCCTTCCCCAGGACCGGCTTTTCATCAAGAGTCGTTTCTCGACGGCCCCGAGGCCCGACGAGCGCCCCCGGAGGCCGAAAACAGCGAAAACCCTTCCGTCGTGATTTCTTCACAGCGCGAAGGGGTCCGGGTTTCTCCCCCCCCCCGGGGCGCAGATGCCTGCAGCAGCTCCGCGCGCAGCCCGCGGCGGAGGGCGCCGCACTCGCTGAGCGGGTCGCCCCACTGCCTCTGCAGGGCCTCCACGCGCGCGAGGCGGCTGCCCACGCAGCGGAGCTCGCCGCGCAGCTCCGCGAGCGTGGAGGAGACGTCCCCGCCGCCCCCCATGCGGCTCGCTCGGCCGGCCGCCGCCGCGGAGGCGGGGGGGGGGGGGATGGGCAAAAGCGACTGTGCAGCAGCAGCGGCCAGGGGCGTCGGGGAGGGGGGGGGAGCAGGCTCCGTGGCGTCGCGCTGCGTGGCGGGGTCCAGCCGCGCTCACTCATGGGAGGAGGCCTCCTACGGCAGGAGTCGCAGGGCAGAGGCACCGCACCAGACAGGTGGAGTGCCATGCGGAGGCGTGGACAGTAGAGACGAAGAGCCCCGTGCGACGTCGCGGGCGAAAAAAAACAGCGAATCTCTATCACGACGGAGGCGGGGGCAGGAAAAGGGAGGACAGGAGAGGCACGGGACAAGCAAAGAGGCAGTCTCGCACGTCTTTGTAGCTTTGATCCCCACCCGCAGGGAGGACACAACCCTCCTCACCTCCACTCCCTCTCGCTCTCATGGCCACCATCAATCTCGACCTCATCCTCACCCTCATCGCCCGCCCTCGTCTTCAGTCTCATACGCACCCGCGCATGATGGGGGCAACAGCTATTCAGCTAGATTGAAGATCCTTCTCCCTTAAGCCCTCCTGCTAATACTGCTCCTCTTCCTTTCCATCCGTTCTTTCTTCCTCGGTATCCCTCCCCGTAGCTCCTCTTCCCCTTCCTCCATCGCAACCGCAATCGCAACAAGAGGTCAAGCCGAGCAGCAGGGGCAAACCTAAGAGCAGGTCGAGACCGACCAAAGGAATAGAGAGAGAGAGAGAGAGAGAAAGAACACCAACACAAAAATAGAGAAAGAGAGGGAGGGCTCAGACGGTCAGAAAATACCCCCTCGGCCAATCACAGCCCCGCTCGGAGCCCTTGGACGGTTGGTCGAACTCGCCCAACATGAACGGCGGCGGGTGGGAGGCGGGGGAGGGGGGGCTTTCCCAGCTACTCCCCAGCGGCTGCCCAGAACGCACTTTCGATCCATCTCACAGGGACCCCTGCCTCTAAGGTATTGAGGTTATCATATAATACACGGCGTGCAAGGAAGGACACTGCGACGCCAGGATCTCGGGGTCGCTCGTAGCCGCCGACGTCGTGTTATTCATACAAAAATAACGTCGATTCCGGGACTGTGGTTTCATCCTGGCGTGATTATTTGCCGCGGCTCGAAGGTGTCTGGGCTTCCTGGCGGCCTCCCCAACGCCGGTGCCGACCGCGCCGCCCATGGGGCCCTGCCCAAGAGTCTCGGCTAGACGCAAGGGCTCGACCACAAGAAGCCTTCCGCAAGAAACCCTCCTCCTCCTCCTCCTCCTCCTCTTCGTCATCCATCTCCATCTGCTCCTCCTCCTCCTCCTCCTCCTCCTCCTCCTCCTCCTCCTCCTCCTCCTCCTCCTCCCCCCTCGGGGCCCGTGCCGGGCCCCGGGGGACAGTCCACAAGCAACGGCCTCGGGCCGAGAAGCGGGCCACGGGGGCAAGGGGCCCGAGACATCTGTGGGGGCGCGCGCTGGAGCAGGAGTTCCTCCTCCCCCTCCCCCTCCTCCTCCTCCTCCTCCTCCTCCTCCTCCTCCTCCTCCTCCTCCTCCTCCTCCCCCTCCTCCTCCTCCTCCTCCTCCTCCTCCTCCTCCTCCTCCTCCTCCGCCGCCCTCATCAGATAAGGAATCCTTCAGGGTCTGCCGCCTCCTGGGCGCATTCCTTCACCAACGCCCCCACCGTAAGGCGGGGGCCCTCCTCCGCGCGAAGCCCGGGGAGAGGCGGCGCGCACTCGGCCGCCGCCCCCTGACGAGAACCTCGACGAGAACGGCGATGACGACGACGCCGACGACGACAACAACAGCAGCAGCAGCAGCAGCAACAACACCAACAACAGCAATCGTAATCACAACCACAACCTCAACCACAATCGTGAAACAAATAACACAAACAACAACACCAACACCAACACCAACACCAACACCAACACCAACACCAACACCAACACCAACACCAACAACAACACCAACACCAACAACACCAACACCAACACCAACACCAACACCACCACCACCAACAACAACAACAACAGCAACAATCACTTTACCCGAACGCTCAGTGTTCTCACCAGTGCCAGGGTTTTCATGCGACGCCAGCCAATACCCCCATTTTGTGGGGGGGCAGTGCAAGCTCTACCAAATATCCACACGACTCTTCGCCACCACCCACACCCAGCTTCCCGCCCTATGACGTTCGGACACTTCACTTCGTGGCATGCGGACGACCGTGGCTACTATTCAGGGCCCCGCGGCCGACGACGACGGCGTGCGCGCGCGAAGAAAAAACGAATGTGTCCCGCATGGTATTATTTGACAGGGATGATGGCCCTGGCAGGTGCGCAACCGTTGTCGCAGAAGTTCGAAAAAGTTGCTCGCAAAAGCCCGTTTGACAGAAATGTTTAAAAAGTGTTGGGTTTCCTACGAATCCGCAAGAGCGCGCGGGATGAGATTTTGACATTTTTTTGTTGAAAAACCATTGGTTTTTTGATGTTTTTATGTTAAAATCGCTTCCGAACACTAAGCTTTTGGAAGGATTTCGTCTTGCGCGCGCGAATGTCCACTTTACCTTATTTTTTGCAAGGGATTCTTGAAATTTGATTATATTAGAACAAGAAATGTCATTTTATAGTGTTTTTTGCAAGGGAAAACGGATTACAACAAAACAACCGGATCTTGATCACCTCGAATTACCTGAGGCTTCCTCACGAAAATGATGAAAACGTGGCTGCGGCCTAGGCGCGGCGGGGGGGGCGCGCACCAGGGGGCCCAACAATAATTATTCTTTAGAATTAATAATGTTCAACAACAACAACAACAACAACAACAACAACAACAACAACAACAACAACAACAACAACAACAACACCAACACCACCAACACCAACACCAACACCAACGAAACACCAACACCAACACCAACAACACACCAACAACACCAACAACTACTGTAAGACTCTTCGCTCTCGTCTGCTCGCGTGCCATTCAACACTCGTATTCTAAACCCTCGATGCCCGCCCTCTTCGTCTTGCCTGCAACGTGTATTTCGTGCAGCCCCCTAGACAGGGGAAGAGAGGACGGATGGAAGGAAGGGACAAGGGGGGGGAGGAGGATGGAGCACGAGAGGGAGTAGCAGGAGGGGAGCTAGGAGCAGAAAACACGTGGCAGAACCAGACGGGCAGATCGGGCGGGTAGACCCTAACGGGCGGGTCGGGAAGGCGTATCCAGGCGACCAGGTCGAGCAGGCGGGTTGCTGAAATGTGCGATTCCCAAATGAATCGTGAGAGCCCACAGCGAGAGCGCGATTCCAGAGGGTCGAGGGCGCGGCGTCTGAATAACTTGCGAAGAAGCCCCAGGCGAGAGCGCGATTCCTGCATACTTTGTGAGGAAGTCCCGCGCGAGAGCGCGATTTGGGAATACACTGTAAGGAAGCATCAGGCGGGAGCCGTTGTTGTTGTTGCTGCTGCTGTTGTTGTTGATGGTGTTGTTGGTGTTGTTGTTGTTGTTGTTGTTGTTGTTGTTGTTGTTGTTGTTGTTGTTGTTGTTGTTGTTGTTGTTGTTGTTTTAGTTCGGGGCCCAACAACACAGTGTGGTGACACCTCAACTTCCCTTCTAAAGAACAGGGTGCGAACCCGGGAAGAAGCACTCTCACTGGAAAGATGCAATGGTTGCTGGGCAGGGGGGACTGACAACAATCATTCGGTAGAAATGAAAACTCAACTCGTGAACCAACCTCCGAGCCAGCTCACCCGCACGTCGCCGAAACTGAAACATCCGTAAAGATCTTCTTCGTCGTCGTCCTCCTGGGGCTCCTGTAGAGATGGGCTCGGGACTGCGCGCTCGCGTCGCCACGCACTCAGCCAATATCCTCCCCAATACTCCTCCTCCTCCTCCTCCTCCTCCTCCTCCTCCTCCTCCTCCTCCCTCCTCCTCCTCCTCCCCCGCGGGCTGGCCGAGAGGGGGGGGGGGGGTCCGCGGGCCCGCGGCCCCTTCTCAGAGCTCCTCCGAGCCGGCGGCGGCCTCCGGGAGCGCGCGCTGCAGGAGCGCGGCCACCTCCGCGCGCCCCTCGCCCTGCAGGGAGCGGGCCATGTCCAGCGCCGTCGTGCCCTCCTAGGAGGGCAGAACATCCACCCCGATAAGAGCCACCCCGGCACGCGAGGCCTTTGGCAAGCGCGCCCAAGGAAGGCATCGAACAGGGCAGGGCTGCTCAGTAAACGCCCTTAAGGCCGTTTAGTGAACGCCCTTTGTCCGGTCCGGGCCCAGACATGCGACGTCCTGATTTTTCAGGGCGGCGTCCCCGGAAGTCCAGGCCCTTTCCCCCGGGCCGGTTTGTCATCCCGAGCCGTTTTTTGACGGCCCCGACGCCTGGTGAGGGCCCCCCGAGGCCGAACACGCCGTCCTGATTTTTTCGAAACTCGGGCCCCCGACCTCCTGACCACTTCCCCGGGACGGGCTCCTCATCCCGAATCGTTTCTTGACGGTCCTGGGGCCCGGCGAGGGCCCCGAGGAGCCGAAAATTGCCCAAAACTGCCCGTCCGAGGAGCCGAAAATAGCCAAAAACCTCCCGTTCTGCTTGTTTTTCTTCCTCGAGGGGGTCTGGACTCCCCTCGCCCTCCACCTTCCGCACCTTCCGCGCGGCAGGTGCCGCGCCGCGGCGGACGCCGCCGCCGCCGAAACCGCTGCTGCGGCCTCGGCGGAAGCCGCAACGGCGGCCGCGGCGGCGGCCGCCGTGGCCTGGAACCTGCCGCGCGGAAGGTGCGGAAGGAGGAGGGCGAGGGTCGCTCCCTCGACTCCTCGCTCCGCACGGCCACGTCCGCCCGGGCGCGCAGCAGGGCCTCGACGCCCGCGCGGCTGCCGTGCGCGTAGACCATCCACATCCGCGGGCGGCGTCGGCCGACCGCCTCGCCGGATCCCGGGCGGGGGCCCGGCCGTCCTGGCGCCTATGGCCGCCCTGGCCCGGCCCCAGACAGGATCGCGGCGCCCCCCCCCCCCCAAAAAAAAAACAGGGCGGAGGTTTTTCGCTGTTTTCGGCCCCCGGGGGGCCCTCGCCGGGCCTCGGGACCGTCCAAAAACGACTCGGGACGACAGACCAGCCCAGGGGAAAGGGTCGGGGCTTCCGGGGACGCCGCCCCGGGGCCGAAAATGGCGAAAAACTGGCCGTCCTGATCATCTTCTTACGGCGCGATCCTGTCTGGGCAGGCACCGGTCCTGGGCCCCGCGAACGGGCCCCGGCCAGGGCCGCCGAGGAGGTCCGCTGAAGTCGCCCGGCATCAGCGGCGTCCGTCGGACCCTGGCGCTATGCCCCTCGTAGGTGCCGTCCGTCCGCGCGTTGACGTCGGCCCTCGCGGCGACGAGGGCGTCGACCACCGCGGCGTGGCCCTGGATGCCCGCGAGGTTCGGGGAGACGTAAGACTCGGGTACGGGGGACTCGGGTTGGCCTGACGGGGGTTATGAGGCAACTACTGGGAGGTGTGAGTCTTCGTCGGAAGGATGAAGGAGGATTAAGCCCCATTGGGGAGCTGTTACGCCGGAGTGGGCCTCGGATTAAGCGGGATTAAGCCGGATTAAGCGGGATTAAGCCGGATTAAGCCAGATTTCGGACCAGGGCCAAATCAGAATTCGACCTCCCAGGAGTTGCATCCGAACGGGGGCCATCATAAAAGTGGCGAGACCCAGCTGAAACTTGGCGCGGGCTCCCACTGCGGACATCCCACGAAGATGGGACCGTCAACATCCAGGGCGCGCTCGTCAAGAAGAATGTCGGCAAGCCCGAGCTCCGGCTTAATTATACTCGAGTCTCACGCTTCCCCGAGAGGTGCAGGGGCGTCTCGCCGAACTCGTTCACGCCGTTGGCGTCCACGCCCGGGGTGGCCAGCCGCCCCGCCAGCGCGGCCAGATCCCCCTCTGCCGCCGCGTTCATCAGGACCTCGTCCGCCAGAGCCGGCGACGCCCCGCCAGCGGCACCGCGACACAGCAGCACCAGGGGCAGCGCCAGCCCGGCGAGCTGCGACGGTCGCCGCCCCCGCATGGCCTTCTGCCTCCGTCCGCGGGGCCCTCCCCGCTGGTCGACGCCCATCTCGCCCACGCGCACCCCCCGCAGGCCTCGAGCCGGGCCGGCTCGAGACGAGGCGGCTGCGGGCGCCACGCGAGACAAGCGGACCTGCATGCGGGGAGATCCGAGTGCACGGGCGGGCAGGCACACGCTCCGGGGCAGCGGCAACGAGCAGCGAGCAGACGGCAGGAACCGCCAGAGGGACTCTGCCAGCACATTCGGGATGGGCACGTGCAACCTGCGAGCGACACGGGCCTTGGCCAAACAAGGGGCGACTCATCACTGCGAACCCGTGCTTCTTTGAACGCCATCAGGGTGCGAGCGTACGTAGACGAGTTGTGGCAGAAATCAAGTCCCATCAAGAACTGGATGCACCATTACCGACAGGTCGCTTCGCAGTCAAATGCTCGACGCGTCTGGCTCTGTCGTGCTGGACCTGGGTGCCGAAGCTTCAAGACAATGGTGAAAAGAAGAAGAAGAAACACACACACACGATTTTACTCGACGCGGAGATCCCCATCAGTCAGACTAATCAGGGCCTAGCCTCGCTGGACCCACCCAAAGCACGTGGCGGCAACGAGGCGGCCACATGGCGAAACCCCGCCGGACCCACCCAGCGCACGAGGCGGCGGCGAGGCGGCAACGGGAGGCAGCGTGGCGAGACCTCGCGGGACCCACCCAGCGCACGAGGCGGCCACGAGGCGGCAGCGTGGCCAAACCTCGCCTTACCCACCCAGCGCACCTTGCGGCACGAGGCGGCGACGTGGCGAAACCTCGCCTGACCCAACCAATCCCTGGGGGAGACAAGCCCTAGGTGCAAGCACTGTTTGGGGAACAGGGTGCGAGCTACGGGGGGGCACTTCAATTCAAAACGCTCTAAAGGGCTCTGGGGCGGTGAACGATAATCATCCTACAGCAATCAACATTCAACAACAATTTCAAGACTACTCGCTCTTCAATGCTTGCGTTTCACTCAACATGAATGCCTCAAGCCCCCGATACCCGCCCTCTCCGTCTTCGATCGCATCCCCTTTGGGAATATTATCTTCCTCGCCTGCCACGTGCAGTTGGCGCGGTCTTCCAGAAAGGAGGGGAAGGGAAAAGGAGCAGGGAGAGAGCGAGGAAAGGGGGCGGAAACGAGGAGGGAGGGGGGCAAGAGGGATGGAGTGGGGGGGGGGGAGAAGGGAAGCATGCCGTGGCAAACGGGCCCGGGCGGCTGGATCGGGCGGGCGGGGCACTGAAGACGGGCAGGTCGGTCGTGCGGATCCAGAGTCCCAGACGTGCGACGCCCCGAGTTTTTCGGGGCGGCGTCCCCGGAAGTCCCGACCCTCCTTTCCCCGGGGCCGGTCTGTCGTCCCGAGTCGTTCTTGGTCGCGGTCCCGAGGCCCGGCGAGGGCCCCCGCGGGGCCGAACGTAGCCAAACCCCCCCCCCCCCGTCTGGATCTCTTCTTTTACGACGCGATCGTGTCTGGGGATTCGCAGATCCGCCGGGCGGACCCTGACGGGCGGGCCGGGCGGGCGGACCCCAGCGAGCGGGTCGGGCGGGACACCGACGCGGGCAGGCGGGCTCCAATCCCAGGCGAGCGGGCGGACCCCAGCGGGCCGGTCGGGGCCTGGCGGTGCGCACCAGGGGGCGGAGTGGAGGGAGGGGGGAGGGCCTCTTGGGAGGAGGCGGCTTCTCAGAAGGCGCTCGCCTTACACCTGCAGACAGGGCCCGCGCCTCCCGAGAAGCAGGGGTGCTTCTGAGAAGCCCTCCCTCTTCCCCCCTAGTTACCCCCCCCCTCTGCGCGCGAATCTTTCAGAGCGTCGGCCCCCGGAGGCCCAGGCCCCTTCCCTGGGACCGGTTTCTCATCCTGGGCCGTTTTCTGACGGCCCCGAGGCCCGGCGAGGGCCCCCAGAGGCCAGAAATGGCGACAAACCTGCGCGCCACCCCCAGAAGGAAAGAGGCCTCCCCCCCTGCTCCCCTCTGCGCGTGGTCCGTAAACCTCCTGGGAGCTCCCAAAGGTCAGAGAGCCGCTGGGACGCCGCGCGACGCGCGCGGAACGCAGCGTTGACCCTGTCAGCCCACAGGAGGTTCAGCGCACAGCGCCTCGTGCACCAGGGTAGGGGCGTTTTTTTTTGTTATCCCTTGCTGACTCGCGAGCGGACCGGGCGGGCGGAGCCTCGGAGCGGATATGTTGCTGCACGCGGCGAGGGCGACGGGCACCGCACGGCTCGCGCCGGGGGCGAGGCCCTCGAGGAGCGCAGCCGGGGCGCAGGAGTCCCGAGGCTCAGGACTGGACGTCCTGCACACACTGCGCGGATCCCATGCGTTGGCTCGTTTCCCGTTGCTGCTTTTGAGTGCTCCTTGACATGAGGTGCTGCTACCGTGCGACATGCACTGCAGCTTCACCGCCGACGTGTCTCAGGGCAACGCGTGCCACACGCTAGACCACAAGCAGCAATCACTACAAGCATGTCTGCATTGCGACGAGGCCTCAGGCGAGAGCACGAATCATTGAGCACATTGCGAGGCGGTCTCATGCGAGAGCGCGATTCCTGGGCGTCGAGGGCGCGGCGCCTGATGAAATTGCGAGGGAGTCCTGGGGGAGAGCACAATTCCTGAGTAATTTGTGAAATCCGGCGCGGAAACAGCTTTAACTTCAACGCTGCCCCTGAGAAAAGACAGTGCGCGAGCCCTGGGGGAGGTGCACTTCTTTTGAAAAGCACAAGCTATCTACTTGACGGGGGGATCAACAATAGCTGTTCTTCAGAGTGAAAACTCAACGACGTTTTGCACTGGTACAGCCACGCACCCAAGGATGGTGTAAGACCGCTCGGTCCCCACCCTCTGACACGCTCTCTCCATTTCAACGCTTCGTCGTCCAGCAATGTAGGTAATACACCGTGGTCGATTCCATTTACGAGTCATCACCATCACGTGAAGAGCTGTTGACAAAACACATTGCGCTTTTATCCGCCGACCCCTTCTGGTCATCGGCGTGCGAGATGCTTCCCCCTCCCCAAACCCCTCCCCCCGGGGCCCGGTCCAATCGGTTTGGAGGGGGGGAGGGGGGGTCCGGCCGGCCCCGGCTGAACGCGTCACGGGCCTCACGACGGGCTATGAGGGCCCCAAGAGGCCCGCAAGATGGTCCAAGAGGGCCCCGAGTTGCCGATGGATCGTTCCAAGACGCCCAAGATGGCCCCCAGACGGCCCCCAAGAGGCGTCCCATGAGGGCCCCCGGAAGCAAAAATCGTCCCATTCCCTCGAGGAAACGTGTGATTTCAGCACATTCGCCTCTTGGGCTTGCACAACGTCCAAGATGGCCCAAGAGGCCTCCAAGATCGCCCCAAGACGGCCCAGGAAGCCCCCAAGGAGGCTCCAAGACGGCCCAAGAGGGCCCCAAGACGGCCCAAGAGGCCCGCCAGCCGGCTCCAGGAGGGGGCCCAGGCGGGGGACCCGGACGGAAATTTCAAGCCCTCGGCCCCAAGAAGCCTCCAGGAGGCCCGACGAGGCCCCCAAGGAGCCCCCAAGAGGCTCCAGGAGGCCCACCAGAGGCCCCCAAGAGGCCCCAAGAGGCCCCAAAACGGCCCAGAAGGCTTCAAGAGTGCTGCCAGGAGGCCCCCGAGAGATCTACCAGGAGGCCCCCAAGGGGTCGGCGGTGCGGCGTAAGCCCAAGAATCAAATACGGCGTTTGCCATGCACGTGTGTTGGTGGCTGTCAATCGGCGGTGGACAAACCTCCCTTGAGTAAACCTCTCCTTAGTGAAAACGGCCTGGGACCGAAAACGACGGACCTGGACCCGCAAAAATGACGGCCGCGACGCCCTCTCGCGAACCGAAAACGGCCAATTCCTTAATCGACGTGTCAGGGTAGGAGGTCTATCCACCTCCGAGTCAAGCGGTTAGCACAAACTGTATCGAACATGGTCACGTGGACCTGAATCATGCTCGCAAGGCGCACATAATCAACCACTCGGGGCAACTGGGTGCAAGGATGACGTATGTGCCAGGAGCATCGTCCAGAGATGTGATGCGTGCGGTCTTCTCACTGAACACCTGCCCAATCGCATGCAAGCAACGAATGCCCTTTCACGCACGGGCTCTTTGCTCATACAGTGGGTCGTAAAGCCAGAGGCCCTACCAACACGCACGGCAGAGCATCCTAACTCCACGTGATAAGCCCTTGCGGCTTGCCAATCTTCGCGAAGTACTTGGCTGTTTCCGCCTCCTGTGAAAAAGGGAAGGCCAATATCGATCTCTCGAGGACATCGCGGACAAGGTCAAATCCACACGTGCGGACGGACGGCGTCGCATGACAACCAGCTGCCCAGAATGATCACATGAGTTTTTAAGTAGATAATCCGCCGATTCCCGCGCAGGGTCACCAGGCGTGTGAAAGCGAAAACGTCCTGGTTGCATGGGCATCCCTGCTTCTGCTGGTCCACGGCTCTCCGAGATAGCCCAAGACAGCGCAAGACCTGCCAAAGCGTCCTCTCAACCGGTTCCAAGCCGCCCCAATGCGGCTGGAGATCCCAAAAAGCTTAAAGCAAACTACAAGCTGCCGAGATGCCTCAAGGTCAAGATGCCGGAAACACATAAATAGATATTCTGCCTGATGTGCTCGAAACTTCATACAAATAGAACCCGCGGGAACAGCGCGGAAACAACCATGATGGTGACAACGCGTGACAAGATGCACAAAACCAGGCAAGCGCGGGTTAGGTGAGCGCAGTCGGGGACAACGACGACACAAGCAGATCAGTGGCAACGGAGGACAGCAACAGGATACGGCACTGGGACCAGGAACTGCCGGTGACAAGGCCGACCGAACCAAGGGAGCTGGCGGCGACGAAAGGTCGCGCCAAGACCAAGACCAAAGAGAGCCGAGGACAACGTCGAACCCAAGGAATCGGCGGCAGTGAGAGGCATAACCAGGGCCGGGGACAACGCCCAACGGTGGCAGCGGAGGGCAGAACTGGGGCAGGGGACGGCCGAGGAGCGTGCCAAACCGAACGAATCGGCGGCGACGGGAGGCAGCACTAGGGCTGGGGGGCGAACCAAACAAGGAGGGTGCGCCACTCGACCCTTCAGCGAAAGGGGAGGGGGTCCAGGACCTCCTCCTGCTCCTCCTCCTCCTCCTCCTCCTCCTCCTCCTCCTCCTCCTCCTCCTCCTCCTCCTCCTCCCCCTTCTCCCCCTCCCCTCCCCCTCCCCCTCCCCTCCTCCTCCTCCTCCTCCTCCTCCTCCTCCTCCTCCTCCTCCTCCTCCTCCTCCTCCTCCTCCCCCGTCCTCCCCCCTTGTCCTGGCCCGTCGTCCGAAGATACTTCCCTCCCGCACCCCCCCCTCCCCATCCGTCGCCCCAGACCCCAAAACTCCTGCTCTCGGACCCCCCCTGCCTCACCTGAGTTCGAAAATCGCACCACCCCCCTCCCCGTCTTTGGCCACGCCGCCTCCCGGAACCCTACCCCTGCCACCTTACCACGCGAAGTTCCGAATCTTCAGTCTGACCCTGAAGCCCTGATTTGCAACGCATTCCGATTTCCCTCAAACTCCTGAGCCCTCGCGATCCGCCGTGCACGGATCGCGCGCATCGCGATTCTCCCCCCCGCCCGCGATCACCCTGCTTTTCTGTTGGGCCTCCCAGGTGCTCCAGCGGCGGCGGTGCACCCGCGCCTGCAGCAGGTGTTCCCGCGCTGAAGCTGAAGCTGCGGGGGCCTAAAGCCTGAGAGAAGAGAGAAAAAAAGAGAGAGAGAGAGAGAGGGACACACCAAAAAAATATACATAGCGAAAGAGAGAGAGAGAGAGAGAGAGAGAGAGAGAGAGAACAAAACAAAAGGAAGGAAATAGAGAAAACACCACATAATAAAAAGAGGGGCGGTCACCTTGGGCCCCGCCCCAGGCGCGGGCGGCCAACCGCCGCCGCGCGCTCTCCGCCCCTCAGCTCACGGCTCAGGGGGGGCCCACGAGGCGCCTCCGCTTGCGCTCCTCCGCCGCCGAGACCTCCTCCGCCCAGTCGGCCAAGCCGCCCTCGTCCAGGCCAAACGCCTGCATGGCCTCTGGGCGGCCGATGGTGGCCTCGGCCGCCCCCATGGGAGCCGCCGCCGCTGGGCGGCGCGCTGGGGCGACGGCCGCCCGCGGCCCGCCCGGGTCGTCGTCGAACGCCACCGCTGGCCTCCTCCAGCCCCTCAAGCAAGCCCTGCGCGTCGCGTAGGCCGCCCTGCTGCATCAGAACGGACACCTGGGCTATCCTCCGCGCCAGCTCAGTCACGACCAGCGCGAAAGCCTGGAAGTGAGCCAGCACTTCCTGCGGGGCACCATGTAGCGAGGCCCCGAGCTTAGCGTAGATGTCCGCAGACCTGTTGCCGCGCCAATCCTGCTCAGAGGTGCGCCCCTCCTGCAACTGCGCCCGCGTCAGGTGAGCTGGCGACTTCCGAACCTCGTAGTCCCCGGGCCCTAAGACAGCGAAGAACCTGCTCCAGAGGTGAGCGCCAGGTCGGCCAATGCCAGTGGCGCACTGGCGCCCTCGCCTCAAGCAGGAGACCGTGGATGCGCAATCGACGTGCAGGATGTGCCTCCCTGGTCCCTCAATGCCGTGGCAGGCTGCCTCCAAAGTGCCGTCCTCGCTGACCTGGCAGGTCGCCCATCCAGCTCGGCGCGTCGCTGTGTGCGCCGGCTCGAACGATGGCCCGTCCAGGAACAACCGCCCGCGCGGAAATCCACCGTCAGGCCTGTGAAACCGGCGAATCTCAATGCCACTGCCCAGACCTGGCAGGCGAAGCGTGGGGGCAGGCAGCCAGCAGCGAGCGAAGTCCTCCGCGGCCGCCTTTCCGAGCTGCCTCACTCGCTGAGCACGACGCCTCAATCGCGCCGAACAGCGGCCACTCCAGACCGCCTCCAGCGCAGGGCACTCGAACAGGCAATGGAAGAGCGCGCCGTTCTCCGCGCCACAGAGGAGGCAGCACCCGCGGTCGCGCTCCCTGGCCGCCGGGAGCCGCCTTCTCTCTGGGGCCCAGGGAGCCGCGGGGCCCGATCAGCTCGCAGATGGCGCCCCAAAAGAGGGTGGCAACGCCGTCCGACCTTGGCCAGGCGGCCAAACTCCCGCCTGTCAGAAGCCCTCCGCGCTCCTCTCTCCGCCTCGACCATGCGGCCCTTAGGCCCGAGAGTGGCCAGGCCTAGGACGCCCCCGAGGTCCGCGACCAGGTCCGCCCCGCACACTCCCCAGCCAGACGGGCGGCCCCAGGGGCGCGCCGTTGGGCAGGCGCCCCGCGCTCCTGCATGCAGCAATGCGCATGCAGCGCAGGTCGCCATCTGGGATGCCGACGACGGCCCTCCCCCGGAGGAAGCTGGATGAGGAGGGCCCCGCCTTGAAGACCGCGTCGACGCGAACCCCTGTTGCCTTCGTGCTCTGCATCCTGCGGCCGCGTCTCAAGACTTGCCGAGCCCTGGCGGCGCTCTCGGCAACTCCTCTGCGCGCCATGCAGGCGCCAGTGCCGAGGTTCCTGGCCTGCAACTCCTGGCTGAAGGACCACCCGTGGAGCTGCCGCCTCTCCTTCAGCCCTCTCGCCACTGCGGCAGCGCAGGCCAAGCAGTGGGCGTTGGCCGCGTTGACGGGCAGGTGCTGCGCCACAAGCATGGAGACCAGCTGGGCCCCCGCCTCGCTGAGCTGCTGCACCACCAGGCGCTCGGTGCCAATGGCCTGCAAGGGCACATCGTCGACCGCATGCCTGGGGCAGATGATGAGGCGGCCAACCGTCATCGCCAGGGGCGGGTCCAGCATGGGCAACTTGGCCAGGGCAGTTGCGCGCGCGCAACATGCCGGGATCGTGCCGCTGGTGGGGGGCGCCACCGTGCGCGGCCCCGCCATGGCCACGCAGCGCGGGCTCTGGTAGCTGACCAGGAGCCATCTCGCCAGCTTCGAGCTGAAATTATACTTCACCGCCGCCTCCCAGAACACTTTGTTCTGCACATTCTCGTAAAACTTCGAACTATCGACGAACAGGGGCGCAAGTGCCATCCCCTGTCCCTGGGCGCGTGGGGCGGTCGTGTTGCGCGTCCAGCCTGCGCGCTCACGCCCGCTATCTCCGCGTCCCCAAAAGAACAGGTTGGCGTGGGCTCCTTCCCGCTGGCTGCACGCAGGCTGGCGCAGGCGGCTCCACGAACGCACCATCAACGGCAGCAGCGAGATCGGCCTGACGCCGCCCGCGGGCTTCGGAATGCACGCCATCATGGTGGCAGCCGATCAGACCTTGCAGGGGGCGTTCTCAAACTCCTGCATGAGGTCCGGCAGCCGCTCCTGCAGCGCCGACGGCAGGAGGGGGATCTGGCGCGGGTGGAACTGGTCCGCGCCAAGCCCGCGCTGGGGGGACTAGCGACGGCAGCGCTCTCTCAGGCCCGCCAACGTCAGGCGGGGCAGGACAGCTCCTCTCACGCCTCACGCCTCGACGCCTCTGCCGCCGAGGAAGCCGTCGCGGAGCCAAAGGCGCTGCCACTCCTCCCCGAGCTGCAGCGCAGAGGCCACCCCTGCCTGCGGCCGCCCAGCGCCGGGGTCATGGACGGCAGGAGGGGCGGCGGCACAAGCGAAGCGGTGCGCCAGGCGCCTGCCTCGCTGGACCGCCACCTCTGCCCGCCCCCTCCGCTCCGCCTGCGACCTGCTGCGCCGTGGCGGCGCGCCGCTGCAAGCCGCCCACGTAGCGCGATGACTGCTTCGGCGACGCCCTTCGCGCACGCGTCGTGGATCAGCTCCTCCCAGTCGCCGCCGATGCCGCAGCCGTGCCCGCTGCTGACCGCAGCCTCCAGCTCGAGAGCTAGGCGCTTGCAGCGCCTGCGGGCCTCGGTGCTGCACCGGCCTTCGCGCGACGCATGGCGCTTCTCCGCCGCCTCTGCCTTGACGCGCTGCTGCGCGAGGTCGTTCAAGCAGCGCAGCTTGTGAGTGACCGCGGCATGGAGCACCCGATGTCTGCGTCTCGTCAGGGCGCGCATAGGCTTGCGGACCAGGACGGGCCCTCCTCCTCGGCCGCAGTGCTGGCCCCACTGTTGCTCGTCGATGTCGCGGATGCCGACCAGCGCCCCTTCCTTCCGCTGCTGCCACCCACTGCCGCGGGCCGAGCTCGAGGCTGCCAGGCCGCCCCCCTTGCTGCCAGCGCCACTCGGGGGGACCTCGCTGCCATTGCCCCGCTCGGCAGACTCGACGGAAGACCTCGACCCCCGCGTCTTCCTGGGCGTCGCTGGCCTTGATGCCCTGACGCGGGGAAGGCCGAGGCTTCTTCAGGACCTGGACCAGCGCACCTGGCCTCACGTCCTGACGGGTGAGCTCCACGGGCGCGTGAGGGTGGAGCCCCGGGCCTGGCGCAGGACGACAAGTGCTCGCTGCGTGCGCAAGGTCCTGCGACGCCACGAACAAGTTGAAGGTCTTCTCCTGCTTCTCCGCAAAGCACGTCGGGCCGAGGCCCGATGGCCACTCCACGGTGACATTCTGGCCAGCAGAGCTCCTGCAAGGTCGTTGGCTCCATGTTGAAGTCTGCCTGCAGGAGCCGCGGCATGCGCCCAGCTGCCATGGTGAGCCGCGTCACCGCACGCAGCAGGTCGAGTTTGCCTGCCCTCGGCCCGATGGTGTGCTCGAAGTGGGCCGAGGCGACCATGGGGTCCAGGCCCGACGGCATCATTATTTCTACTCCCGGCAGTCGGTGAGAGAGGCCTGCGGGCACCGTCCAAGGCAACTCCCTCGCTGTCAGGTCCTTGCGCGCCATGGCGGAGACCCCCCCCGAGGGGCAGCTGGCCCCGGCGCCCGGGTGCACACCGCGGCCTTGGCGGCGTGGCGGAAGGCCGTGTAGCCATGAGGGCCCAGGGCTTCAGCGGTGCCAGACGCGACGGCCATCTTGCTCGGCGCCGGGAGCCTGGTTTCCTGGAGGGTCACGGCATGCGGCCAGGCACCCACCAGCCGGGCGTAGCCCTCCAGCACCTCCAAGGAGCGTCGCCATCCGCTGCCGTCGCAGCCCAGCACGACGGCGCCGCTTGCGAGGGCCTGGGCGAACGCGGCCGTCGGCGCCTGCGCCGTCGGGTCGAGGTCGCACACCCTGCTCCCGATGATGGCGTCAGCAGCCGCCGACGGCAGGAGAGGGATCTGGCGCGGGTGGAACTGGTCCGCGCCAAGCCCGCGCTGGGGGGACTAGCGACGGCAGCGCTCCCTCAGGCCCGCCAACGTCAGGCGGGGCAGGACAGCTCCTCTCACGCCTCACGCCTCGACGCCTCTGCCGCCGAGGAAGCCGTCGCGGAGCCAAAGGCGCTGCCACTCCTCCCCGAGCTGCAGCGCAGAGGCCACCCCTGCCTGCGGCCGCCCGGCGCCGGGGTCATGGACGGCAGGAGGGGCGGCGGCGCAAGCGAAGCGGTGCGCCAGGCGCCTGCCTCGCTGGACCGCCACCTCTGCCCGCTCCCTCCGCTCCGCCTGCGACCTGCTGCGCCGTGGCGGCGCGCCGCTGCAAGCCGCCCACGTAGCGCGATGACTGCTTCGGCGACGCCGTTCACGCACGCGTCGTGGATCAGCTCCTCCCAGTCGCCGCCGATGCCGCAGCCGTGCCCGCTGCTGACCGCGGCCTCCAGCTCGAGAGCTAGGCGCTTGCAGCGCCTGCGGGCCTCGGTGCTGCACCGGCCTTCGCGCGACGCATGGTGCTTCTCCGCCGCCTCTGCCTTGACGCGCTGCTGCGCGAGGTCGTTCAAGCAGCGCAGCTTGTGAGTGACCGCGGCATGGAGCACCCGATGTCTGCGTCTCGTCAGGGCGCGCATAGGCTTGCGGACCAGGACGGGCCCTCCTCCTCGGCCGCAGTGCTGGCCCCACTGTTGCTCGTCGATGTCGCGGATGCCGACCAGCGCCCCTTCCTTCCGCTGCTGCCACCCACTGCCGCGGGCCGAGCTCGAGGCTGCCAGGCCGCCCCCCTTGCTGCCAGCGCCACTCGGGGGGGCCTCGCTGCCATTGCCCCGCTCGGCAGACTCGACGGAAGACCTCGACCCCCGCGTCTTCCTGGGCGTCGCTGGCCTTGATGCCCTGACGCGGGGAAGGCCGAGGCTTCTTCAGGACCTGGACCAGCGCACCTGGCCTCACGTCCTGACGGGTGAGCTCCACGGGCGCGTGAGGGTGGAGCCCCGGGCCTGGCGCAGGACGACAAGTGCTCGCTGCGTGCGCAAGGTCCTGCGACGCCACGAACAAGTTGAAGGTCTTCTCCTGCTTCTCCGCAAAGCACGTCGGGCCGAGGCCCGATGGCCACTCCACGGTGACATTCTGGCCAGCAGAGCTCCTGCAAGGTCGTTGGCTCCATGTTGAAGTCTGCCTGCAGGAGCCGCGGCATGCACCCAGCTGCCATGGTGAGCCGCGCCACCGCACGCAGCAGGTCGAGTTTGCCTGCCCTCGGCCCGATGGTGTGCTCGAAGTGGGCCGAGGCGACCATGGGGTCCAGGCCCGACGGCATCATTATTTCTACTCCCGGCAGTCGGTGAGAGAGGCCTGCGGGCACCGTCCAAGGCAACTCCCTCGCTGTCAGGTCCTTGCGCGCCATGGCGGAGACCCCCCCCGAGGGGCAGCTGGCCCCGGCGCCCGGGTGCACACCGCGGCCTTGGCGGCGTGGCGGAAGGCCGTGTAGCCATGAGGGCCCAGGGCTTCAGCGGTGCCAGACGCGGCGGCCATCTTGCTCGGCGCCGGGAGCCTGGTTTCCTGGAGGGTCACGGCATGCGGCCAGGCACCCACCAGCCGGGCGTAGCCCTCCAGCACCTCCAAGGAGCGTCGCCATCCGCTGCCGTCGCAGCCCAGCACGACGGCGCCGCTTGCGAGGGCCTGGGCGAACGCGGCCGTCGGCGCCTGCGCCGTCGGGTCGAGGTCGCACACCCTGCTCCCGATGATGGCGTCAGCAGCCGCCACTCGCCGTACTCCTCCTGCCTGCTGGACTGGCCCGCCCCGCTGCGCCTCCCTGCCGCCGCCGAGGGCACGTGCTGCGACGACGCGGGGCTGGATCCCACCGCGCCTACCCTGTTCCCGGCCGCCAAGTGGCCGCAGCTGCGTTCCGGGCCGCACCAGTTGGCTTACGCAGGGCCGCGCGCTGTCGGCCAGGGCGCACTCGCCTCGCGGGTCCGACTGTCTTCGGGGCGGGCCCACCCGGCCGCGCCCCCTCAGCCCTGCGGGCTGGCCCTCCTGGCCGCCTCGCCACGGGCCGTGACTGCCGACCAGGGCGCTGCTGCCTCGCGGGTCCGGCTGGCCTCAGGGCGGGCCCGCCTGGCCCGAGCCCCTCAACCCTGCGGGGTGGCCCACCTGGCCGACCCCCGTCGTGCTCTCCCAGTCGGCCAGGGCGCCGTCGCCTCGCGGGCCCGCCTGGCCGAGGGGCAGGCCCACCCGACCGCCGCGCCTCGGCCCTGGGAGCGAGCACGCATGACCGATCTCGAGGTCAAAGGCCTGGCTGCCCCACTGCCGCGGATCCTGCTGCGCTGCCGCCGCCGCACTCGCCTGCAGGGGCAGGCCGCGCAGGAGCCCTCTCAGCATCCGACACAAGGCGCCTGGCCGCCTCAGAGACGCACGGCCGCGGGCCCGCGGCTGCCCCGAACCGCTCGCCCTGGCCTGGCCAAACCCGTCGGATCTTGGCCTTGTCGGTATCCTCCTCATCCCCGTCCCCATCCTCATCACCATCATTACGATCACCATCATCATCACGACCAACATCATTACCATGGTCATGCTCACGATCAGCATCAACATCACCACCATCACCATCACCATCACCAGCAGCTGCATCATCATCATCATCATCATCATCATCATCATCATCATCATCATCATCATCATCATCATCAGCATCAGCATCAGCATCAGCATCAGCATCAGCATCAGCATCATCATCATCATCATCATCATCATCATCATCATCAGCATCAGCATCATAGTCGTCGTCGTCATCACCATCGGCATCATCACCATCATCAGCGGCATCATCGTCATCATCATCATCACCATCATCATCACCATCATCATCGTCGTCATCATCATCATCATCTTCATCAACAGCAACAACATAATCCTCATCCTCATCCTCAGCACGGCTCTTTCATCGTAGAGCACTTGCCACCAAACATGCTGGACTGGCACGGTGACGGGACTTGTCGCAAGTAGCTGGATACATACAAGTGCATGTGTTGATGTATGAAGATGGGGAGAGGCAGCGGGAGAAAGTCAAGCATGCAAAACGAGACAGCGTCCCGCTGCTTGGCGTACCCTGGCTTTTGCATCTTCTGCATCTTCCATGTCTGGACTTGGGCGGTGTACCCATTGATGACGTGGGCTTCCTGGACGCATGCGGCACAAAGTATACACGAGCGAGGCGACCGCACCACCTCATAATCGACCCGTATACTTCCACTACTCGGGCGCGCTTACCTTTCCCAGCGCAGAACTCGAGCTCGTCGAGCCAGCCTTGGCTTCAGCTTCGTGATCGTCATCGTCGTCGTCGCCTTCTTCCTTCTCCTTACCATGCTTTTCCTCGCAAAGAGATCTCGCGATCGATTCGGGATGTCCCAAGAGCAACGGACCTATTCTGCAATAAAGACCTCTTCGTCGTCGTCAACGTGCTCCTCCTCACCTGCCATCGTTTCTCCTCCTCCTCCTCCTCCTCCTGCTCCTCCTCCTCCACCTCTTTCGTCATGTTCCTCACCTGCCTCCGCTATCTTCATATCAAGAACGACGAAGGGTGCGAGAGAAACACATATCATATGCAGAGAGAGAGGGGGGACAGAACACGAGCAAGCACGTCGGAGAGTACGGCACGGAAGGGGAGCATGGACACGGGCTAGCGCCTTGTACTCTGCGTCTTCCTCCTGTCCTCCTCCTACTCCCCCTCCCTTTCCCTCCCCTTCCTCGTCCTCTGCCTCCTCCTACTCCTTCCCCTCCGCCTCCGCCTCCTCCTCCTCGTCTGCCTCCTCCACCTCCTCCTCCATCATTTCCTCTCTCTCTCTCTCTCTCTATCCTGATCCTGCTGCTCCTCCCCCTCCTCCTGCGACTACTCCCCACCTCCTCCCCCTGAGGCTCCTCTCCTCCACCTCCCCTGCCCTGCTTGTCCACTGGCCCTCCATCTGTGGAGCCGCTCAAGGACGCAGCGAGGCCAGACTTCGGCAACGGGGCCCCGCATGTTCTGAAGGGGAGGAGGAGGAGGAGGAGGAGGAGGAGGAGGAGGAGGAGGAGGAGGACGATTGACGAGGAGTAATCATGCGAATGAGCACAGAGAAGAACAATAATAACAATAAACATAAGTAGAGGAAAGATACCAATAATAAAAAGACAGAGAGGGAGAAGGAACAGGGAGGCGGACTCGCGTGCGAGAGTGAAGGGGGTGTCCACTGGAGGATGAAGGGCAGGAGGGAAGGAGGAGAAACAGGAGGCTGATGAGGAGGAGGGGATCGGATGAGGACGAGGAGGAGGAGGACGAGGAGGAGGAGGAGGAGGAGGAGGAGGAGGAGGATCCCTCATCATCCGATGAGGAGGAGGAGGAGGAGGAGGAGGAGGAGGAGGAGGAGGAGGAGGAGGAGGAGGAGGACGAGGAGGACGAGGAGGGGACGAGGAGGAGGAGGGAGGGGGGGATCCGGGCGAGGAGGAGGAGGAGGAGACGTCGCGGGCACTGTGTTCGCCCAGCGACTTGCCGAAGAAGAGGAGGAGGAGGGGGAAAGAGCAGGAGGAGGAGGCGGAGGAGGAGGGGGAGGAGGAGGAGGGGGGGAGGAGAGGGAGGAGCAAGGAGGAGGAGAGAAGAAAGAGGAGAAGGAGGAGGAGGAGGAGGAGGACGAGAAAGGGGACGAGGAGGAGGAGGGGGGGGGATCCGGGCGAGGAGGGGGAGAAGAGCAGGAGGAGGAGGAGGAGAAGGCGGAGGAGGGAGAGGAGGAGGAGGAGGAGGAGGAGGAGGAGGAGGAGGAGGAGGAGGAAGAAGAACAGGAGGAGGAGGAGGAGGAGGAGGAGGAGGACCAGTGTAAATTCAAGGCGCATCAACGATGTTGCAATAAACCTCCCTCCAGATTCCCTGTTCCTAGGCTGCGATAAAAATCGATGTGCATTGTGGGAGGAGCCCCGTTGGAAGACAGCCGTCCGAAAATCTTCAACCGTGCCAAAGCACAATTCCTGGAATGCCGGCGCCGCGAACTAACATTACTGTTGCGACCTGACGATCAGGAATCGCACCAGAACGCTGTATCTGTGGCGCCAACGCCGCGAATCAACGTGACTGTCACGCCTTGGCCGCCCTAAATCGTAAGAAGTACCATTGCTGGAACGTCAACCCTAAGAATACATGAAACTGCTGTAACATGTTAAGACGACTGTGCGCAAGGCTACGGCGAAAGCCACATTTTGAAAAAGAGCCGCCCTCCATCCGTGAAGCTCTTGCAACAATTTCATATGAATGTGCGCGGCGCTGAGGCGGGAGTCACAATTTGAACAGGAGCCGCCCTCCAGCCGTAAAACTCCTGCAATCATTTGAAGCTAATGTGCGCGGCGCTACTGCGAGAGCCAAATCTTGAAAACCGCTCGCCCTCCATCCATGAAGCTCGTGCAATCGTTGAAAACGAATGTGCGCGGCGCTGAAGCGGGAACCACATTTTTTAAAGGCACCGCCCTCCATCCGCGAAGCTCCTGCAAACTTTGAGAACGAATGCGCGCTGCGCTAAGGCGAGAGCCACACGTTGACAACCGCCCGCCCTCCATCCGTGAAGCTCCTGCTGACTTTCAGGCTTCAGTATCATAAACGGTGATGAAGTCTCAAGCGAAACGCCTAGTCAGCCCTACTGACCCGTTTCGGGGTGCGACAGGTAGGAATTATTTGTAAGGAAGAGGGATGGAGGAGTAGGAGTAGGATAATCAGTGGGAGTAGGAGTAGGAGTAGGAGTAGGAGTAGGAGTAGTAGGAGTAGTAGTAGGAGGAGGAGGAGGAGGAGGAGGAGGAGGAGGAGGAGGAGGAGGAGGAGGAACAAGAAAACGACGGAGGCGCAGGAGCCCCAGCGGGGCCCAGTCCTTCAGCATCTGCTCTCGGAGCTCCGCGGTTGGGCTGGCGAACTTCACCGAGCCCGTTGTCTTCCTGCGCGCGGCCCTGCCGCCCCTGCCCGTCCTGCCCCGGGGAGGGATGGAGGAAGGACGCGGGCAGGCAGTGGGGGAGGAGGAAGAGGAGGAGGGAGGAGGAAGAGGAGGGAGGGGAGGGAAGAGAGGGAGGGAGCGAGGAGGGCGAGGAGAGGACTGGGAGAGAGGAGGGAGAGGGCCGCGCCACCTCGCAGGCCCATCCGCGAGCCGCTCCCCAGCGCGCACCCCACTATACTCGCCCTTTCTTCCTCCTGCTCTCCTCCCCACTCCTCCTCCTCCTCCCTCCTCCTCTTCTCCTCCTCCTCCTCCTCCTCCTCCTCTCCTCCTCCTCCCTCATCTCTCCTCCTATCATCATCATCATCATCATCATCATTCATCATCATCATCATCATCATCATCATCATCATCACATCATCAATCATCATCATCATCATCATCCCACTCCTCCCCTCCTCCCCCTCCTCCACCTCCTCCTCCTCCTCCCCCTCCTCCCCCTCCTCCCCCTCCTCCCCGTCCTCCTCAGGAAAGCTCGACCCCACCCCAATTCTCAAGAGGAAGGGGCGGGGATCGAACCCCTCCAAGGGGGCGGCGGGTGGCGCGAAGCTTCAGATCGCGCCTGCCGCTTGCCCCTCTTCGGTTGGAGGCCCCTCTTTCTTCACAGCTCTGCGGACAAGCCGCCCCGTGGACGACCGACTGCGTTCTGCCGGTTCGACCCCGTACTCAAGACGGCCGGGGCAGCGGGGCGTGCGCGCAAGCGCAGCCTAGACACAAATGTTGTTGATTTTAGGCGGGGCGCTTGTTGCGGGACTTCCTGTGCGAGGGGAACCGCGCAGGGGGGAGGGGCTCCGGGGGGGAGGAGGGGCGAGAACAGTGGCCTGGAATCGGCGATGCATCGCCGATTGGCTCTCGATAACCAAGCCGGACAGGCTCCGAGCGTCGACGACTGGACGATCGGGGAGCGATGCTCGTCTCCCCCTGTGCCCAGTCTCCCCTTGTCCTTGCTCCCGAGAGGCGCCGCTTGTGGGGCTGCCTACTGGGGGGGCCTCCAGGCACGGCGCTCTTGCGCACCGATCGCTCCGTGAGTTTCACCAGCTCCGCGGGCGGCTCCGCCCGAAGAGAAAACGGCAAGTGCACACGTCCAGCGCCCCAGCCTGGCTGTCTCCCCCTGCGTACCTCCTCGGCCTCCTCTCCGCACTGGCCCCCCTGAGCCCAGCACAAGCTGCAGCGCAGTCAAGACCGACAGCAAGTCAGATGCCGGCCCCTCGGCCGCCCGTGTTGAGGCTGCTTTCGAGCGCGGCAGGCCATCGGAACTGGCCGAGGATGGATCAAAGGGGCACGGACGCAGGGGGTGTCCTTGGGAAGGTTGCCCCTCCTTGCCATCGGTGTCGACTGCAGGAAGACGAGGAGGAGACGAGGAGGAGGAGGAGGAGGAGGAGGAGGAGGAGGAGAAGGAGGAGGAGGAGGAGGAGGAGGAGGAGGAGGAGGAGGAGGAGGAGGAGGAGAAGGACGAGGAGGAGGAAAAGGAGAAGGAGGAAAAGGAGGAGGAGGGAGGAGGTGGAGGAGGAGGAGGAGAAGGAGGAGGAGGAGGAGGAGGCCTAACGCCACAAGCCCGAGCTTCAGGTCCGAGAAGCGTGAAAAAGGAGAAGGAGGAGGAGGAGGAGGAGGAGGAGGAGGAGGAGGAGGAAGACGCCCCCTCGTCTCCTCCTCGGCCTCCCCTCGGCTCCTCGCTCCGCCGGCGGCGCCTCCCTGCAGCTCTCCCGCTCCCTCGATGCACTCGGGCTGCCGTGGGAGGGCGAGCGGCCGCAGGCAGCTGGGCGCACGGACGGGACACGTCTGCGTCGCGTTGCGACCCAGGCGTGCTCGCAGTATCCCTGCGCGCGGGGCTGCCGCAGACAAAGGTGCCCCGCGTGCCGCGTGTCTCAATCAAGGGCCTTCTGGTCCTCCCGAGCCCGAGCGGACCCTCAACGGATGGCAGCGTTCGGCTGCAAGCCCTCCTGTCGCTCGGGCTGATACTCGTCACTCTCGTTCTCGCCGTCGCCTTCGCAGCTGCCGTCGTCGCCACAATCGTCGTCAACTACTCCTCCGCCAATTCCTCCTCGTCCGCCGCTGTCTGTGCTCCTCTCATCCTACTGCAGCCTTCTCATCCCCCTTCCCTCCTGCTTCCTGTCGTCGCACGTGCCCTCCTCCTGCTCCTCCTGCTCCTCCTGCTCCTCCTCCTCCTCCTCCTCCTCCTCCTCCTCCTCCTCCGCCTCCTCCTCCTCTTCCTCCTCCTCCTCCGCCGCCGCCGCCGTCTCCTCCGCCTCCGCCTCCGCCTCCGCCTCCGCCTCCGCCTCCGCCGGCGCCGCCGGCGCCGCCGCCGCCGCCGCCTCCTCCTCCTCCTCCTTCTCCTCCGCCTCCTCCTCCTCCTCCTCCTCCTCCTCCTCCTCCTCTTCCTTCTGCTCTCTCGGAATGGCCGCTGTCTGGGACAGCCGGCCACCCCTTGGGTTGTCGCGCCCTCTAGACGGCGGAGGTTTCGATCGGCTCCCGACCATAGTGCTCCTGGCGGCGCGGGCGAACAAGGTACGCCGCCAGGAGGAGGAGTAGGAGGAGTAGTAGTAGGAGGAGGAGGAGGAGGAGGAGGAGGAGGAGTAGGAGGAGGAGGAGGAGGAGGAGGAGGAGGCGGAGGAGGAGGAGGAGGAGGAGAGGAGGAGGAGGAGGAGGAGGAGGTTGGAAGAGGAGAGGAGGAGAGGAGGAAGAGAGGAGGAGGAGGAGGGGAGGAGGAGGAGGAGGAGGAGAGGGAGAGGGAAGAGGAGGAGGAGGAGGAGGAGGAGGAGGAGGAGGATGAGGAGGAGGAGGAGGAGGAGGAGGAGGAAGGAGAGGAGGAGGAGGAGGGAGGAGGAGGAGGAGGAGGAGGAGAGAGGAGGGAGGAGGAGGAGGAACCCCCCCCCCCGCACCGCGCCGGCTCCTGCCGCTGCCCCCTCCCCCATGCCCAGCCCCCCCCCTGGCGCGCCCGGTGGTCTCGTGCTTCTTCAGGCTGACCTCCTCGAGCTCGCCGAACACGGAGAAGTAGGTGCGGATCGCCTCCGGCGGGTGGGTCCCCAGACCCGCCCAGAGGGCTCCAGGACAGCCGAACCGATCGCCGCCGAGACAGCTCCGCAACAGCATCGCGCCCAGGCCGACCCCGAGACGCCGTCGGGCGCCCAGGGAGTCCCCGGGAGGCTCCGCGGGAGGAGCTCGCAGCGCGGACCTGCACAACGCACGCCCTGCGGGGGTGCTGCGCGCGGGCGCCGTGGCGCCGGGCTGTGAGCCACGCGCGGCGGCGGTCGCTGCGCCGGTCGGCGGCGGCAGCCCCGTGCGGGCCGCCTCCGGCGCAGCGGCCCCGCACGTCCAGGCCGCCCCCCCCCCTTCGGAGGCGACGACGGGGCCGACGAGCTCGGGGGGAGCAAAAATCTCCAAGTCTTCGGCGTCCCTGGGGCCGTTTGCCTCCAGTCTCCCCCCCCCCCCTCCCCTCCTGGAGGTCCCAGAGATCCAACGCATTGGAAAAATCAGAACGAAGGTTTTTCATATATTTCGGCCTCGAGGGGCCCTCGTCGGGCCCCAGGACCGTCAAAAAACGACTCAGGATGAAAAACATGTCCTGGGGAATGGGTCGAGACTTCCGGGGACTGCGTACGTATTGAACAAAATCACGACATCGGATCTCTGGGGTCTCCTAGATGGGGTACGAGTAGATGGGGTCGGAAGATCGCGCCGCATCGCCGACGCATCGCCGATGGATCCCAGCGGATCGCCTCCAGCGGACGACCCCGCATCCCCTCCCTAACCAGCCTCGAGCGTATGTCGCTATCCCTAAGATCGGCAAGCCACAGGCGATGACAATCTCAGGGGTGTGCCCTCAGAAACTCAGGGAATCCTTAAACTGTCAACGATGACCCCGAGGAAGCGGCCCGCCTCCCACCCCAACTGCCAACGCCATTCGCGGAAACGGCGGTGGCTCCTGCTCCGGCGCGCCTGCCTCCCTCCGCTCTCTGCTTCGGAGCCCGCGCTATAGCTCTCACGGGCGGCGTCCCAGCATGGGGCCATCGCCCAGCTTCCGTGCCCGACTGGGCCTGGCCAGAGCGCCCCGGCCCCCCGTGCACCCCGGCCCCTGGGGGCGCAACGCGCTGCCGCTGCCCGCCGGTGGCCCCTGCTGGGACCCCCCTCCCGCGAACCCTCCCGCGGCCTCTGCCCTCGCAGGGCGGGCCCCTGCCCCCGCGGGAACGCTGGGGACGTGGACTGCAGGTGGCGGTGCACGGGCTCCTCCCCCTGTCCTCGGCTCCGGACCTCGCCCTTGCGCCGCAAGTGGAGCACCCGTGCGCGCTCCCTGTCTCCCTCCCAGGGCCCACAGGGCCTCGGCCGCAGCTTGCCCCCCCCCGCCCGGGTCGGCGCGGCCGCCCCGGTCCGTTCCCGGCTGGGATTCCCATCTGCGGCCTCTGTGCTGCCGCCGCGGTCCCCTCCCCCCTTGTCCTCTGCGGCTGCCTGGCCATTGCACCGCTTTTCGCCTTCTGTCCGCCTCCGCTTGCCTCTCCCCTCTCCCGCCCCCCCCCCCCCCCGGCGCGCTTTCGACGCGCTCTTCGCAGGGCCGTCCTCAGGGCTCTTTCTTCGCTTGCTATCGGTAGTGACTTCCCAGGGAAGCTCTTCTCTTGCTATCGGTGGTGACTTACCGGAAGGCCCGAGGGAGGCCCTTCTCCTGTTCCTTCCCATCCTCCTGGTGGGCTGACGATGAGCCTTTATCTTCAGTTCAGTTAAGTCCTGGTCCCCCCCCCCTTCCTGGGAAGGGCCGGCCAGGGCCGGTCCCTCAAGGACCGCCCCTCGGCCGCCGCCGTTGCTGGCGCGCCGCCTGGCTCCGCCGGCTTTCGCGGCCCCCTCGGCCTGCAACTTTTCGCGGCTCCGCCGCCTTCAACCCGCTCTCCGCCGTCACTCCTAGACGCGCTCCCTTGTCGTTCGACGCTGGCCTACTCGCTCTCCCTGGCTCATGTCACTTCCCACCCTCACCGTAGCTTCGTCTGCACATCGCCCCTCCCCGCCATCCAGGCCCAGACGGTTGTGGCTGCTGCCGGCTGTGAGACCCTAAGCGGCCTCTGAGAACTCGGCCGTGCGCAGGCGCGCGCGCTCCGCTGCCTGCGATCGGCTGTCTACGCCCCGTCGCCACGCGCGCGGCTGCGACACCAAACAACGCGTGTGTATGTGTGTATATGTTGTGTGTGTTGTGTGTATTGTGTGTGTGTTGTGTGTGTTGTGTTGTGTTGTGTTGTGTTGTGTGTTGTGTGTGTGTGTTGTGTTTGTGTGTTGTGTGTGTTGTGTGTGTGTGTTCTCTGTGTGTGTGTGTTGTGTGCGTGTTGTGCGTGTGTGTGTGTGTGTGTTGTGTGTGTGTGTGTGTGTGTGTGTGTGTTGGGTGTGGTGTGTGTGAGCGTGCGCGAATAGACCAGCACCGTCCGCACTCCTTCGTAAGGGAATCCATTCGATGCATACACTACCCGTTGCGTCGTTCCGCAGTGTAGACTCAGCTGAGCGTTGGAGCGTCGGCGGAAAAAGTGTGTGCGTATTGCGCCCACGCCCGTCGAAATCTGAACGCCCGCGCGAACGCGGGCGTGCTCTTCTGGAGGCGAGCGACGCCTCACGGGCGCTGCCGTGTGGCGGCCTGCAGGCGGAATCCGCCCGAACTGGACGCGACGAGCATGGGGAAACCAAAAGGTACCGAGACCGCTACCCCCAGGACCTCTCCTGGGGCGCGTTCTAAACAGAATTTCGAGGCGAATCCAGCGGTGGCGACAAGGGCCTCTCAGCAGGCCCAGACATGCGAAAACTGCGCGGGGGCTCCCCGGCCACTTGCAGATTTGGTGCTCGCGCTGTCAATGCTCTGCTCTCCTAGGGCTGTGCAGCGTCGTCCGCACCTTGCTTCTGCATGTCCGAGCTCCGTCTTTGCCTGCACGCTCTCCTGTGCTCAGCTGCGTTCTTGCTCCTATGGACACTGCGCAGGCCTGAGGAAAGCTTGAGAGGTCCCTTCCAATGTGTGGGTAACGGTATTGGTACCTGTTCCTCCTCCCAGAGCATGCGGAGGGAGGAGCAGGAGGCCCCCAAAGGAGAAAACGGACGCAGGGTTGCGGTATCGGTACCTTTCCCTCCTCCTCCGAGAGAGGAGGAGGAGGAGGAGGAGGAGGAGGAGGAGGAGGAGGAGGAGGAGGAGGAGGAGGAGGAGGAGGAGGAGGAGGAGGAGGAGGAGGAGGATGAGGAGGAGGAGGAGGAGGAGGAGGAGAGAGAGGAGAGGAGGAGGAGGAGGAGGAGTGAGGCGGAGGAGGAGGAGGGAGGAGGCGGAGGAGGAGGAGGAGGAGGAGGGAGGAGGAGGAGGAGGGTGGCCCTGGGCAAGAAGGGCCCTCGGTGCGCGGCCTGGCAGGACCGCTGCGCGCGGTGAGGCGGCAGCGGTCTGCCTGCTTGAGCGTGGCCCCCCGCACCCCCGCAGGTCGCGCCGCCAGAGGCCACTTCGTCGAAGGGCCGCCTCTGCGTGCAGCAGAAAGACAAAGAAAGAGACGAACCGTGGTAAGAATGTTGAAACTAGTCGTAATCATAATCATAATCATAAGAAGAGCGCCGATGCTATAATCAGAATAGCAACACCAATAATAATGCGAAAACTATGAACAAGAGGAAACTAAAACTAAAGTTGATAATACTACGAATCGTACGAATAAGACAAAAGAAGACACATAGTAGTACTAAAGAGCAGACAAAGAAGACGAACAGGTCGTCGTGCTACCAGCAGGGATGCTGACTAGGGCAGGAAAGGGCGTTGCTGGCCACGGTGGGCGTGGGTCACGACTGGGCTCCCCGACCTGCACTTCAGGAACGGCCTGGAAACCGGAGCCCATCCTCGGAGTCTCAACTGCGCGGCGAGCGCCTGCTGGAGCGCCTTGTTGGCTTTCTGCTTCTATCATCTTCGTTCGTTTCCTTGTTTTTTTTTTCCAGGCGCCCGATGGGTCGTCGCACCGCTGCAGCAGCACTGCACCTGGCCTCCCCCGCAGCGGACGCGCCGGGGCCGGGCCGAGCCTGCGCTCCGCCGAGCCCGGGTCTCAGTCGCCCGCCGTCTACTTCTTGGACTTGGACGCCTTGGGTGGGTGCTGAGTGCGTGCGTACATATATATATATATATATACCTATATATACGCATACGCATACATACATACATACATGCATGCATACATGCATACATACATACACATAACTATATACATCTATACATACATACATACATACATACATGCATGCATACATACATAAATACATACATACATACATACATACATACATACATACATACATACATTCATAAGTACATACATACGTACATACCTACATACAACCAAACATACATACACACATACATACATACAAACAAACATACATACATGCATACATACCTACATACGTGCATACATACAGACACGCATACATACATACATACATACATACATACATACATACATACATACATACATATACATATACATACATACATACATACATACATACATACATACATACATACATACATACATACATGCATTCATACACACATACATACATACATACACACATACGTACATGCACACACATACATACATACATACACACACATACATACATATATACACATACTTTCATACATACATACATACACACATACATACATACATACATGCCTGCATACATGCACACACATATATATACATACATACATACACACACATATACATACACACATACGTACATGCACACACAAACATACATACATACACACATACATACATATATACACACATACATTCATACATACACACATGCACACATACATACATACATACATGCCTGCATACATGCATGCATGCATACATACATTCATACACACATACATACACACATGCATACATACATACATACATACGTACATACATACATACATACATACATACATAGACATAAACCTGTTAGCAAACGTGGACCCCACACTGTGTGCTCTAACATACTAATTATGTGGTGCAACATGGTGGTGCGCTCTATATGTGGTCAATCAATGTAGTATTCGCAGATCCCACCAGCCCTTTAGGGCGCAGGTGGTCTAGGGCGTTTTGTCATCCATCTGCCCCTCTTCCCCTTCGGGGAGGGGTTGTCCCCTCCCCCTACTCCCTCCTCTGGACCTGGACGGGGCCGGTCGCGAGGTCTCAGGATGTCCAAAACGGCCTCGGCGAGGAAGCCAAAATCATTGGCTTTGCTTAGGTTTTGGCCCCACTTTGGCCTCGAGGGGGCAACCCTAATCAAAGCTCCCTTCTTGTTTGATCGATGTCCTCCAAGATGGCCCAAGAGCGCAAGGCTCCCACAAGCGCTTCAAGAGGGCCCCCATGAGGCGTCCAGGAGGCCCAAGGAGTCCCCAAGAGGCACCCAAAAGGCTTCTAAGAGGCTCCCAAGAGACCCCCAACCGTGAAACACCCAAGACGCTCCAACAGGCCTCCGGGACCTCCAAGAGGCCCCCAAGACGCTCCAAGAGGCTTCCACTGGGGGACCCTTCCGAACGCTCAACAGCAGGAGGCTTAAGTGATTTACGCAAGTGAGTGTAAGCCACATGGTGACTTCTGGCAGACTCGCATGTTAAGAATTACTTGACGGGGACTTGCGAGAGACGAATAAATCCTGCCAACACCATAGCATGGCCGAATGGACTCCCCTGCAAAGGTCCCCCAGGCCTTCCGGGATTCCTCGACGCTCCTGCCGGGCCTAGCCAAGGGAACGCGGCTGAACGGCCCCGCGAGAGCCCCAAGCGGCTCCAGAAACTCCCAACGCGCCCGAGGACGAGCCAAAGAAGACCGCGTAGAGGTCCTTTGAACGGAACCAGCGTTGCCGTTTCTCTCTTCTTTTTTTTTTTGGTGACGATTTTTTTGGGGTGGCGTGCTTTTTTCGGTATATTGGGCGTCCGAGTGCCCACGAGGCTTCGAAAAGGCAAAGGGGTTCCAAGCATCTCAAGAGCCCAGACATGACCCAACACGGCCCCAAGACGGCCCGAAGAGAGCCCTACGACGGCCTCACAGGGGCTCAAGACGCACTCCAAATCGCGGCCCAGTCGTTGATCCAGACTGTGCTTGGCAGCAAGGCGGCCCCCAGGTGACCCAAAGAAGCCCCCTAAACGCGCGCCTGAGGCCTCCATGCCTCCAGAGGCCCCAAAGAGGCCCCCAAGAAGCTTTCGTGAAGCCCCCAAGAGACCATCCAAGGAGGAACCTCTGACATAAGAGCTGAAAGGAAAGACAAGCAAGGGCTCGCAGTGACCTTAGATGATCATACAAACGCTGGGGACGTTGTTTCAACGTTTCCAAGATCTACGTTTTCTTCTCGTTGTGGGCGCCGTGTTGGTTGCGCATCGGCCCGTGGCCCACCTGCTCGTTGTCCTTCCGTGTTCCATGCGTTTCAAACGAAGCATTTGGGTGTCACAATGCCGCCTGCCTGACGTCCACGATCCAGGGTGCAGTTTTAGCACGTCTTGGTCGAACCAAGAGCGAAACGTGGCACACGAACAACAAAACACGCCCCCAGCGTCTATTACCATTCGTAGTATTAGTATCATCAGTATTATTCGTAGTACATTTATACATGCTTATATACTAATAACAATTGAGGGAACGACGGAAAAATCCGCCGGCCCCCTTGTGGGGCCACCAGGCTGTAGGCCCGTGGTTCGCAGTTTCCTGTACCAGTCGTAGGTTGTAGTTTCCAGTGTTACAATTCTGCTTCTTGCTGGTTACTGTAACTAGTTGACTTATTGCTGGTTACTGTAACTAATTGATTGACCGCGCGAGGGGGGGGGAGGCCCAAACCGGCTTTTTAGCACCCCCTGGGCGCGTTGTCTGAATTGCTGGGGGGGCTCGAAATCGACACCCCTCACGCAGATCCGCGGGGTCAGGGTCCAAAAACACATGGGATTTGCCACATTTCTGAAATTCGGTGCCACCCCTCACGCAGATCCGCGGGGTCAGGGTCCAAAAACACAGGGGATTTGCCACATTTCTGAAATTCGGTGCCACCCCTCACGCAGATCCGCGGGGTCAGGGTCCAAAAACACATGGGATTTGCCACATTTCTGAAATTCGGTGCCACCCCTCACGCAGATCCGCGGGGTCAGGGTCCAAAAACATATGGGATTTGCCACATTTCTGAAATTCGGTGCCACCCCTCACGCAGATCCGCGGGGTCAGGGTCCAAAAACACAGGGGATTTGCAACATTTCTGAAATTCGGTGCCACCCCTCACGCAGATCCGCGGGGTCAGGGTCCAAAAACACAGGGGATTTGCTACATTTCTGAAATTCGGTGCCACCCCTCACGCACATCCATCGCAAGGCGTGGTAACCCAAACTGCGAGTACTCCCTCGGCCCTTTAATCCCAAGGTGTGGTAACCAAGTTCGTAAACCATACACGTCTTACCAATCGCCCTGTGTGGTAACCCCTCTTGTGATCAGTTGGTTTTGCCGATTGCGAATCGGCCTCGCATGAAGTTCCGATACTGCTGCACGACAGCGCCAAAGCCTCATGATTTAGCTCTTCCATGGCCCATTCTCCGAGAGAGGGGGCCGGCGGCAGGGGGCGAAGCCCTTACGGATAGCACAACGACGATAACGAGCACGGGGACAATGATGCGATAGTCTTCTTATTGTCCTCTCTCTTTCTCTCTCTGTCTCTCTCTCTTTCTCTCCCTCTCTTTGCCTCTCCAGCATTCCGCTTGCATGCGAAACTTCCAGGGCCAGATGCATGGGGCGAAGCGCCATTCTACTATTGTTTGCACACGTATATATATATATATGTATACATACATGCACATGTCGATGTATGTGTATCCAGGTGAATAGTGGAACCTGTGGATATACATACGCACAAACACATCAACCCGCGGGTGGGAACATATTAAGAGAAGTCGACATATTGTGGCGACGCGGGGGTTGTGCATCCGCCCACAGATAAAGGAAGCGCATTCTGTACCCCGTCCACAAATATACCCCACACAACCACACTGGAACGTTATTGTGGTGACATGCGGATGGGTGTCAACTTTGGGAACTGGGCCTTGAGCATCGCAGCCTCTTTCTCCTCCTGAAGCTCCTTGAGGCGCTGGTCCCTGGCGGCCGACTTCTTCTCCTCGATCTTCTTCTGCGCCTCCTTCTGTGCTGCCAAGCGCTCCTCCTTCTCCTCCGCCGTGCACTTCATCCCACGCTTGGCGTAGGCCTGATTGCGCACGAACTTGCAATTCATGCCCTGCATGGACATCTTCCGTGGGCGTCGTGTCTTCTTGATGCCATTCCGGTGGTTCTTGTAGACCTGGTTGTGGCCGGTGTGGTTCTTGGACTTCGCCATCGGGGAACAGGATGCGGGCCGACCAGAGATCAGCGGAGCTGTCCTTGAGCCAAGAGGGCTGCTGATGGGGGTCCCATGCGCCAGCCTCAGGCCCAGGGCCTGGGAAGGCTGGAGGAGGAGGAGGAGGAGGAGGAGGAGGAGGAGGAGGAGGAGGAGGAGCAGAGAGAGGGGAGGATGACAGGAGGACGAGGAGGTGGAGAGGAGGAGGAGGAGGAGGAGGAGGAGGAGGAGGAGGAGGAGGAGGAGGATGAGGAGGAGGAAGGAGGAGGGGAGTAGGAGGAGGGGGGGAGGAGGAGAGTAGGAGGAGGGGGGGAGGAGGAGGAGGATGAGGAGGAGGAGGAGGAGGAGGAAGGAGGAGGAGGAGGAGAGGAGAGGAGAGGAGGGGAGGGGAGGTAGGAGAGGGGGGGGGAGGAGGAGGATGAGGACGAGGAGGAGGAGGAGGAGGGGGAGGAGGAGGAGGAGGAGGAGGATGAGAAGGCGTAGGATGGGTAGGTGGGAAGAGGAGGAGGAAGGAGGAGAGGAGGGAGGAGGAGGCCGGAGGGATAAAGGAGGGGGGAGGAGGTGCTTATGCTATAAAGGCGTGTGATGGCGGGAATGGACGGAAGAAATTGCGGAGGCGGAGGAGTATAGTCGGTAGAGAGGAGGGATAGGATGAGGATTGAGGAGGATGAGTAGGGTAGTGACGACGTAGTCACGGATGTGGGAAGGCGGTGAGGATGGGTGAGGAGGAGGGAGGAGGACGAGGGGGTCCCACCAGCCCTTCAGGGCGCGAGTGGTTGAGGGCGCTTCCTCTTCCAGCTTCTTCCTTTGTCCCCTTCGGGGAGGGGTTCACCCCTCCCCCTGGCTCTGGAGGGGGGGGGCGGGGGCGTCGCGACCGATTGGAGTGTCCAAGACGGCCTCCTCGAGAAGGCACAACTCGCTGATGTCACTCAGGTTTCGGGCCCAGTTTGGCTTCCTGGGGGGGGGGGGGGGGAGGGGGCAAGTTTGGCACCCCCTCTTGTTTGATCGATCTCCTCTAAGATGGCCCTCAAAGCCCTCAAGAGTGCCCCAAGAGAGCCCCAAGAGGCGCCCAGGAGGCCACAGGAGGCCCCCAAGAGGTTCCCGAGAGGTCCCCAAGAGACCCCCAAGAGGCCCCAAGAGAAGAAGCTCCCCCGAGTCAGCCAAGACGCCCCAAGAACCCCCCAGGACAGCCAAGATGCCCTCCAGAACCCCCAAGAGAACTCCAAGAAGCTCTCAAGAGACATCCGAAACTATTCCGGGAGGTATCCAAGAGGCCTCTGCAGGAGAGAATCTGTCAGCTTTGGACACGCCCAGACTGAAGAAAAGAGGGAGCAAAGCTCGAGCAGATAGAAACTTCGCCATTACTCACACGAGATGCTGTTAACCAGTACAGATACGTGACGATGCGAGCAGCTTATTTCTCACCTGATCGCGCAGACATAGGAGACGCAATCAAGAATTTGGCAAAGTACATGCAAACACCGAGTCAGGTAGATTCTGTGCGCTTGAAAAGGTTGGCCAGATACCTCAAGAGATCTCAAGAGACGGCCGCGTGCCGTTCAGAAGTCCGTTGGAGACGGGAACGCTGCCGACGACGGCGTCGTCAAGGTGGTGATCATGGTGGACAGCGACAGCGCTGGAGACAAGGTGTCCTGGAGGTCAACAGTTGGGCAAGTCGCCTTCGTTGGCAAGCACGTGGTCAAGCACATGTGCAGCATCTTGCAGACGATCGGTGACTGGTCTCTCGTCTGGCGAGGACGAGTACTATGCCATAAGCGCTGGTGCTTGTGCAGGACTGGGCATCAAGGGTATACTAGAGGACTGGAATGTGGCGTGCTGGCTGAAGGCGGTCTCTGCCTCATCAGCGGCACGAGGCGTTCCTTCGAGGAGAGGAGCAAGAAAGCCGAACACACATCCAGGCACGATAACTACCTCTGGGTGCAGGAGGGGCTCGCGATGAGACATCTTGACCTGGGCAAGATCGGCACGAAGCAGAACAGGGCCGACCTGCCCACCATGCCACTCACGGCAAGTTCGTGCGGCGTCGGCGCGAGCAAAGGTTCTTGAGACCGCATCGATCTTTCAACCTTGAATCGATCGTGGCCCCGATGGTTCAAGGTTGAATTCCGTCGGGTCCAGCGGCGTCACCGTGTCCCTCAGTGCTTCCGCGTCGCGGAATTCAACCTTGAACGCCTTCGCCAGCGTCGCCGGCGCGCCAACGCCGCACGAACCTACCGTGCGAGGAAGGAGACGGAGGAGCGCATGAAAGGAACATACCAAGAGCTCGGGGAAAGGGCGAGCGCAATCTGGCTTGCGCCTGCTCGGACTGGACCGCAGAGGAGCCGGGAGGCGAAACGCACGGCACCGAGCACGAGCTCGACGATGAACGCCTAGCTGCGAGTAGCCCCGCGCTGGGTGCGCAACCGAGTCTGGGAAGAAGTTCACCCTCAGACGCTTGCAGCATCAGGAATTTGGAGTAGCAGGCAGCATCAGTGGAGCATGCAGCATGTTGCGTGCGTCCCAAAACTACGAATTACAAGACGCTGAGTTCAAAACGGTGAACCAGCGCCCACGGCAGACTTAGGACGAACGAAGCTCACAACTGCATATGGTCGGGTCCTTCGCCAAGGGAAGTTCATCCTGTGGTGTCGGGTCCCCGCTTTAATGAGACAGCGCCCCGCGTCTCCTTCCTTCCCTGCCGCTGCCCCTGTCCTCCCTCTTCCCATCCCTGCCTCTGCCCTCATACCAGCAAGGGGACCACCCTCTGAGTCGTGAGCTGACCAGTGCGGCGACATGTTGCCCAACCTCCGTCCGTGCAGCGGTGGCACAGGATGGCGCTGGTAGCCCATATACACATTTCTAATCGTGCTCATTTCTAATTGTGCTCGTTTCTAATTGTTCCGGGGCCCCTAGTGGCCAGGAAGAGGCCCAGGATAGAACAATGAGAAATGAAAGGATTTTGGCCCTTCAGAATCAAAGAACTTTCGAATAATTAAGAATGAACAATGTGTACGTGAGGGAGGGCATCTGGCTTCGTTGGCAAAGACGCCGCCCCACACCCGCGCGCGCAAGCAACTGCTGTCGACAACTCAAACCACCTGGCGAAAGCAGCTGAAACGGGTCTCAGACGAGAATCGTTTTCTCTTTTCAAAAAGAACCACCAAGCATCCGCATACCTGCTGGACACTTTTAGGAGGAGTGTGGCCATCGCTGAAGCGAGAACAACATAGTGAAGACAAATATCCATGTAGCTGCAAGCTGTTGGGAACTTTCAATACGAGCGTGCGCGGCGCTAAGGCGAGGATCACATGTTCAAAACCAGTCGCCCCACACCCGCGGACCTATTGCAACTTTCAAACTTCAGGATCGTAAGTAGAGGGGAATCCTTCTGCCAAGCGCACGGTCCGCCCTGCCGACACGTCTGGTGGTGCGATGAGGAAGACGACGGAGGAGGAGGGGGAGTCGGGAGGGTAACGTTTTTCTCTGTGCCCTTCATGTGCGCTGATCTAGCCAGCTACGGAGGGGCTGCAAGAGAAGGACGGCCGAGGACGGAGGAGGTGCAGGACGGAGGAGGAGGACGGAGGAGGAGGAGCAGGAAAACGGAGGTGGATGAGGAGGGGCAAGAGAATGAGGACCACGATGGGAAGGAGCCTGCTCGTCGAGCTCGTCTGGCAGGTCCTGCAGCAAGTAGCGTGCGGTGATGTCCCTCGGGCGGACTTCGCCGAACGGGGCCATGCTAACAGTGAAACCGAAGACAAGGAGGCCCCAAACGGGGTGGAACGGAACAGAACCCTCGCGATCCAAGATGTGCTCCGCAACGAGACTGACGACGGCACTGCTGTTGGAAGATATCGGATGCGCGCCGTTCGCCTCAACGGAGCCTGTCCGCGAACTAGGTGGGGGAGACCATTGGCTGACCGTGGAACGGGAGGAAGGTGAGGATACCTGTTTTTCACCTGCGCCCTCTTGCCGCTGCGGAGCTGACGCTCCGGCCAATCTAATCTCACACGGCATGGCTTCGGGACTAGATGCAGCAGGGCGGGGGTGCAGATATGAGTGTAAATCTCAGAGTGTCAGCAGACCCTTGTCAGGTGGAGGATGAGGAAGAGGAATATGAAGAAAGGATGACGATGCTGAGCAAGAATCAGCACAATGATCCCCGGTTCCTTCTCCTCCTCCTCCTCCTCCACCTCCACATCCTCATTTTCCTAATCCTCCTGCTGCTGCTCCTCCTCCTAGTCCTCTTTCTCGTGGTCTTTCTATTCCTGCTCTTCCCGTTCCCTCTGCTTCCCCACCTCGTCCGCCTCCTCCTCCTTCTCCTCCTCCTCTTCCTCCTCCTCCTCCGCCTCCTCGCCATCCGCCTTTTCCTGCTCCTCCAACACCGCTCGCCCTCCTGCTGCGAATGCTGCCGCTGCTCCTTATGTTACGCTCTGGCACCTGGCATCGCTACTGTTCGTTCATTCTCTCCGTGGATGTCGATCGAGGGGGTAATACTGACCAGCAGACTGGAATAACCATTGCGGCGGCGAGGAAACAACGCGAAAAGAGGCAAACATACACATACATATGCATACACATACACGTATGCATAAGTGCATACATATATATATACATATTTATATATACAGATCGATTTTGTGCTGCCAGACACGCAATTTGACCACCTAATATGTGGTTGTCGTGTAGGTCCGGATGTAGGTGTGTAGGTGTATTGTGCAGATGCGTGCACCTTATATGCGGTAGGTCCGTATGTAGGCGACGGAGACGACGAGCTGCTACCAAGCTCGCGGTAAACCTGCAGTAACTGTCGCCGGATCATCCCTGCACCCCGGCGGTCCGTAAGAGGAGAGGACACATTGAATCCGTGAGAGGAGGAGGAAACAGTGGCTTGCATCCTTACGAGGAGCGGGGGGGGCAGGGGCTCCAGGAGGCGGGGGAGGTGGAGGAGGAGGAGGAGGAGGAGGAGGTCGAGGAGGAGGAGGAGGTCGACGAGGAGGAGCGCGCGCGCAGACCCTTTCTCGCAAACTTCAAGGACCAAGGTGCATGGCGCGAAGCGCCACTGCAGACTTCTATATATATATATATATATATACAAGTATACACATTCATCTATACTTATATCTACAAGCCGTGCAAATACGCAGGCACATACACAACAATAATAGACGTACACATATACATATACAAACACATGCGCACATACACATACATACACAACTACATATACATATACACATACACATACACAGACACAGACGCATACACATGTAGATTCACCTGGGCATAGACGTAGACATAGACATATGCAGACACATATGCCTATGCATCTTTACATACCTATGCACATACATATACACATGTATATTACCAGCCGTGCTCCGCGGCACGAAGTAGAGTATCCTCAGGTCCTTCAGAGTCCTCTGTTTTGACTATTCTGATGCTTTTCAAGGGCCCACAACCCGAAGTTCTGAGCGTTCTTGGGAGCTCTGGGGCGCTCTTGGGGTTTGCCGCGTGTCCCCACGTAACTTTTCTGGCTAACAAAAGGTTCCCGCGACGGCCCAAGAGGGCCGCAAGTCACCTAACGATCGCTCCCCAAGATGCCCCCCAAGAAGCTTACAAGAGCCCCAACAGCCCCCCCAAAGGGGTCCAAAGAGGCATTCTCCGCAAGTTTTTGATGTAGGGCTCTCGCCTCATCAGCCTCCCAATACTCTAGAGGGCCCAAGAAGCCGCCGCGGGCCCAAGACTGCCCAAGAGGGCCCCAAGACGGCCCAAGAGGTGGAACTCGAACTGGCCTTCGGAGCCCTCTGGGGCCAAGATAGCAAGACGCCTCTTGACCACGACCCAGGCACGGTGGCTGGATGGACTCAAGTCCACTCTATCTGCCGCCCACTGTTGGCTTGCCACAGGGGTGCCCGGCGGGCCAGACTTCAGGAGGCTTTTGGTTCTTTTAGAACTTCCCCTGAGGTTTCGGCCCAGCGCGCCGGCCACCTGGAAGGGACCGCAAAGCACCTCAACGTGCCCAACAAAATTCTCCAAGACGGCTCAGGATGGCCTCCAAGAAGGCAGGATGGCCCAAGATGGCCTCCAAGTTCACCCAAGATGGCCTCCTAGACGAGCCAAGAGGGTTCAAGATGCTGCCAAGTTCGCCCAAGAAGCCCCCAAGACGGCCCAAGAGGCCCGCAGGAGGCCTCCAAGACGGCCCAAGAGGCCTCAAAGACAGCCCAAGAGGCCTCAAAGACAGCCCAAGAGGCCTCCAAGAGGTCCTCCAGGAGGGCCCGAAGAGGCCAACATTTTTTCAAAGCTTGTTTGCTTCTTTACGGCATTCCGAAAGCCCGAGACGGCCCAAGAGCCCCAAAGAGCCCCCCAAGATCGCCCAAGAGGCCTCCAAGATGGCCCCAGAACGGCCCAAGAGGCTCCCAAGACGGCCCAAGAGGCCTCCAAGACGCCCAAGATGGCCTCCAAGACGGCCCTGGAGCACCCCAAGAGGGTCCCAAGTTGGCCAAGAGAGACCCCCAAGACGGCTTCCGACGGCGTCGGACGGGCCAGGTGGCCACCAAGACGGCCCAAGATGGCTCCAAGATGATCCAAGACGACCCGAGAGGCCCCCAAGAGATCTCCAGGACGGCCCAAGAGACTTCCAAGAGGGCCTCCAGGCAGGCCCCGAGAGACCAAAAGCACTGATTGTCCTTTGGTGTTTGACGGATTTGGGCATTTGCTTCGTTTCGGCCTTCCGACTGCCCGAGGCGGCCCAACGGCTCCCAAAGATCGCCCGAAGATCGCCCAGGAGGCCTCCAGGATGCCCCCGGAACGGCACACGAGGCCCCCAAGACGGCCCCTAGAGGGCCCCAGGGCGGCCCGACTGAGGCCTCCAAGACGCCCTAGATGGCCTCCCAGACGCCCCTGGAGCACCCCAAGAAGGCCCCAAGTTCTCCCAGAGATGCGCCCAGGACGGCTTCCGACGGCGTCGGACGGGCCAGCACTGCCACACGACGGCCCAAGAAGCCACCGAGAAGCCCCGAAAGGCTCCCCAGAGGCCCAAGGAGGCGCCCAAGATGCGCCCAATGGGCTCCCAGGAAGCTCCCAGGAGGCCCCAAGAGTGCCCCTAAAGGCTCCCAAGATGGCCCCCCTCCTCCTTCTCCGCCTCCTCCTCCCCCTCCTCATCCTCCTGATCTTCCCCGCCATCCTCCCCGAAGTGTTCCCCAAAGGGTTTCCACCACAGCTGGGGGAACACACGATCCGATCACTTGGCAGAGCTCTTGCCTTAACGCTCGGCTGCATGGGCGAGGCTGCAGCGGATTTGTGCGTGGATTTCCCGTCTATGCAGAACCCGAAACAGCGATCGAAAAACAAAGTGAATTTCACGTGGATTTTTGTAGTCTTATTTCTTCCAGCAAAAATCCGCACGAAATTCACTTCGAAATTCGGAGCGAAGTTCTCCAGGACAATCCGGGCACATTCCATTATTTCCCGAGCGAAATCCGCTCTGCGATGTTGGCGCCATGACAAAAGGCAGGGGGCGGCGGTGATTCGCCGTAGGCGTCTTCGATCCGCCGCCCCCGTGTGGCGTGCCAGAGTTGAAAGGTTTTGGGCCCCCAAGGTTCCCAACGGGTTCTCAGCTGATCGCGCTGGCCACTCGGAAAGCATGTGCTCCACTGGCCTTCCCTCCCACGGCGGCCCCAAGATGGCGTCACAACGTCAAGATGGCCTCCACGACGGCCAAAATGGCTCCAATAAAAAAAACCCAGATGGCTCCAAGATGTCTCGGCCCAAAATGGGATGGCCCCAAAATAGCCCAAGATGTCCTCCAGCCGGCCCAAGAGACCCCCAAGGCGCCCCAGGCGGGCTCCAAGAGGCACTCCAGGAGGCCAGAATCATTATTGATGTTCTGTTGCGTGCTTCGGGCGCCCCAGGGCGGCCCAATGAGCCTCCAAGATCTCCCCAGACCGGCCTGGGAGGCCCCCGAGGGGCCCACAAGACGGCCCCATAACTCTAAACCGCCAAAGAAGAAACGCACGACTGCCCAGAGAAGGGCCCGAGGCGGCATCCGAAGGTCAAGAACTCCATGAGCACCCCCAGGGGGCCCCCACGAGGCCCCCAAGAGGCCCCAGGATGCTCCCCACAGGTCCAAGGATCGGCGGCGAGCGAGGGGGGGAACTGAGAAGGAGCGGGCCTTCTCAGAAGGCTCGGAAGTCCCCCAGCCTTCTGAACATGTTTTCTGAGCCTTCCACGAAGACGCAGCAAACTTCTCAGAAGAAGTCCCGCCGCCTTCTGAGAAGGCCTTGTTCTTCTCACTACCCCCCTTCGCTCGCCGCCGAAATGAGGCCCACCAAAAGAGGCTCCCCACAAGTCCCAAAGAGGCTCGGCGAGAGGGAGACCCTGCTCGCCCCACAGCCCGGCTCCGGTTCAGAAGGGTCGTGGGGAGCGCTGCCACTCGTTCTCGCCCTTCCTCCGCGGCCTTCCGCCTCGGCCCTCCTCCTCTCCCCTCCTCCTCCTCCCCCCTCCTCCGTTTCCTCCTCCTCCTCCTCCTCTTCTTCCTCCTCCTCCTCCTCCTCCTCCTCCTCCTCGTCCTCCTCCCCCTCCTCCTCCTCCTCCTCCTCCTCCTCCTCGTCCTCCTGCTCCTCCTCCTCCTCTTCCTCCTCCTCCTCTTCGTCCCCCTTCCTCCGCGGCTTTCCAGCTCGGCCCCACCTGCCTCCCCCCTGCGCGCTGGCATGGCTGGCGCCAGGGAGACACTCTCCTAGTATCCGCCGCGGCGCGGCGTCGAGGGCGCAGGCCCACGGGCCGGCTTCAGCGCCCAACCGCTGCTCTAAAACGGCCGAGCACCTGAGCTCAACTGGCCACAAACGTCGAGCAAGGACGAGTAGTAGCAAGCAGAGGAATGTATAAACATAAGCATCGGCACACACACACACACACCTTTACACACCTTTACACATATATACACATACATGCAGGCATATATTTAGATACATATGCATACAGACATCTGTAACACACACACATATATACATATATACATATATATATATATATATATATATATATATATATAGCACTGGGAGGGGGGGGGGGATAGAGAGAGAGAGAGAGAACAAAAAAAAAGAGAGGAGAAGGGAGAGAGACAGAGACAACGAAGCACATGGACATGTATAAAGTGAGGGGGGAGAGAGAGAGAGAGAGAGAGAGTGAGCGATAGATAGAGAGAAAAACAAAGAAAAAACGCGCGTGTGTGAGAGAGAGAGAGAGAGACAGCGGGAGGGATACATATATATATATATATAAGAGAGAGAGAGGGATCTATATACATAATATATATGTATATATATGCATCAGAGTGAGGGGGCTGAACCAAAAGGTCATTCACTGTCCCTGGGTGCGTGGCTGAAATGGGATTCCGCGATGCGGATTATTGTTGCTGTTGTTGTTGTTGTTGTTGTTGTTGTTGTTGTTGTTGTTGTTGTTGTTGTTATTGTTATTGGTATTGCTATTATTGTTGTTGTTGGTGGTGTTGTTGTTGTTGGTGGTGGTGTTGTTTGTTGTTTGTTGCTTGTTGTTTGTTGTTTGGTGTGTAATCTTTGATGTTTGTTGTTTGTTGCTTGTTGTTTGTTGTTTGTTGTTGTCGTCG
>CAUYUJ010021636.1:0-42500 GCA_963575745.1 Prorocentrum cordatum
AGTAGTAGTAGTAGTAGTAGTAGTAGTAGTAGTAGTAGTAGTAGTAGTAGTAGTAGTAGTAGTAGTAGTAGTAGTAGTAGTAGTAGTAGTACTCGTAGCATTATTAGTAATAGTGTCATTAGTCACGTTGTTAATAGTATGAGTCGTGCTCGTCGTATTGCTCTCCTTAGTGTGTTTAGTCGTATAGTTAGTCGTCGTCGTATTCGTTTTCGGATTAGTAGTGCTCTTATTATTCTTCTAATTAGTACTATTCGTATTAATAGTATTAGTGATATTCGTCGCATTACCATTCTTTACTACTATTGATAGTATAAATATGCTTAGTCGTATTAGTAGTCGCCGTCTTAGTATTGTGATTGTTATTATTCGTATTCCTAGTGTTGTTCGTCTCCATTTTATTATTAGTGATAGTATGATTCGCCTTAGTCCTCTTCTTCCTAGTATTCATATTATTACTATGATTATTATTATTCCTCCTCCTCCTCCTCCTCCTCCTCCTCCTAATCCTCCTCCTCCTCGTCCTCCTCGTCCTCCTCCTCCCCTCCTCCCCTCCTCCTCCTCCTCTCCTCCACACAGATCATCCTCCTCCCATCTCCTCCTCCTCCTCCTCATCCCTCCTCCCCTCTCCTCCTCCTCTTCCTCCTCCTCCTCCTCCTCCTCCGTCCTCCTCCTCCTCCTCCTCCTACTCCTCCTCCTCCTCCTCCTCCCTCCTCCTCCTCCTCCTCGTCCTCCTCCTCCTCCTCCTCCGCCCTCCTCATCCTCCTCCTCCTCCTCCTCCTCCTCCTCCTCCTTCCCCTCCTCCTCCTCCTCTTCCTCCTCCTCCTCCTCCTCCTCCTCCTCCGCCTCCGCCTCCTCCCCGCTCCTCCTCCCCATCCTCCTGGGGCCCGCTTGGTAGCCCCTTGGGCCCTCTTGGGGCCCTCTTGGGGCTCTCTTGGGTGTCTTGGGGCCCTCTTGGGCCTTGTTGGGTCCCTCTGGGGCCGCTTGGGGTCCTCTTGGATAATGTTTGGCTCCGTTTCGGGGGGCCTCTTGGGCCGTCTTGGGACGATCTTGGGGGCCTCTTGGGCGCGTTGGGTCTGTCTGGGGGCCCTGTTGGACCGTTTTTGGGCCCCTTTGGAGCGCCTCTGGGGCCGTATTGGGAACGAGAACCCGAAAAACATACAAAAACCTAAGGGGGAACCCGAAAACGGCCATTAAACCGTTCCCCCTAGACCGCTCCATCCCCCTCTGCACTCCCCCCTTAAGGGCTTTGCCCCACAATACAACGTCATTCACTCGTACCTCGCTCTTTCCGTTACCTGCTTGGCACGGGGGCGGAAAGCGCATTTACGTTCAGAGCGCGAGATGTCGCTGGCTTGCCCGTTCTTTCTCTCTGTCTCCCCGCCTGGAGGCTCTCTTGGGGCCTCTTGGTGGCATATTGGGCGCCCTCTAGGGCTATCTCGAAGCTGCAGGAGACCTCTTGAAGGGGAACCAGGGCGTGTTGGTTTCTTGGGAAGGCACTAGAGCGCGATAAAACGAATCATATTGTCCTTCTCGAGCAACTTTTGGGTGTCCTCTCGGGTTGCCGCTTCTCTTGGGAGTGGGCGTCTTGGAGGCCTCTTGGGGCCCTTCTGTCCTCAGAGGCCATCTTGGGCTAGCTTGGGCTGGATCGCTCTTGGGCCGTCTTCGGTCCCGTCTGGGCCTCTCTCACGCCGTCTTGGAGGTGCCTCAAGCTGGCGAGGAGCTTACGCAAGTAAGGAGGGGGCCAAGGGCGCCCCCCGGGCGGCGAAGGCCCTACTTTCGTTTTTGTTTCCCGCTTAGACCGCCCATCGGTGCTCGGGGGGGGGGTCTTGGAGACCTCTTGAGCCGTATTGAGGCCGTCGTGGGCAATCTGGATCGCTCTTGGGCCGTCCTCGGGCCCGTCTGGGCCTCTCTACGCAGTCTTGGAGGCCGTTGAAGCCGTCTGCATACGTGCAGATGTTCGAACACGTCTTGGGGCCGTTTTGGGGGTATCGTTGGCCATCTTGGGGCGATCTTACGGGCCTCTGGCCTCTTGGGTCGTCTTGGAGGCATCTTGGACCGTCTTGGAGGACGCTTGGCCTCTCACGGGCTGTCTTGAAAGTACATCAAGTTGACGAGGACTTTACGCGCTTACGCCAAGCCTACGCGGAGCTTACGCGGAGCTTACGTTGCCGCCCGTTTCGCGCCCTGGTGTCAAGAACTTGTTACGTTACCGCTCTCTGTTGGGAACCTTGGTCTTATCAGCTTGTTTACGTCACTGCTCGCTCTTGGAAGCCGCGGTGTTCAGAGATGTTTGTGTTGCCGCCATTAGACCTGAGCGTGCAATTTCCCTGTTAACGGTCCGTTAACAGGGAAAAACGCGTCCGTCACCCGATTTTCCCTGTTAAGCACCCGATGTTCCCTGTTAAGGGCTCCGTTAACAAGGAAAAGGGGTGCCCGAGCGTGCAATTTCCCTGTCGACGGTCCGCGAACAGGGAAACGGGCGGGCCAGTAAAGCACCCGATGTTCCCTGTTAAGGGCTCCGTTAATAGGGAAAAGGGCGGGCCCGTAGACCCTGCAATGCAGATGCCACCCCCCTCAAACTCCCCCCAATTCCATGTATTCCGACTAGCGGATCGCACGCTACGCGCGCTTTCCGTCATCTGCGCCCCGTGTGGCCTACCCCCCCACACCCCCCTTGTTAATTCTCCCGGCTAACGGATCGCGACGCAAGCGCGCTTTCCGTCATCTGGGGGTGCTGCTGCCTACCCTCCCCAACCCCCCCTCGTTATTTCTCCCGAGTCACGGATCGCGACGCGACGCGCGCTTTCCGTCATCCGCCGCCCCCTGTCGATTTATCACAGGAGTGCCTGGCGTGCTAGACCCTACCATTCTCGGTTGTCGCTCTTTTCCCACAGAACTCCCTCTGGGGCTTCGGCGCATGCCGCCGGCCACCCAGAAGGCTCTGGCAGAGGCGGTTGCAAACATTTGTCCCGCGCCAGATGGCTCCGGGACGGCCCAAGATGGTCTCCAACACAGCCAAGATGGCCCTCAAGTTCGCCCAAGATGGCCCACGATGGCCAGGAGCGTCCAAGATGCCTCCAAGTCTGCCCAAGAAGCCTCCAAGACGGCCCACAAGACGACCTCAAGATGACGGAAGACGGCCCAAGAGGCCCCCAAGAGGCTTCCACGACCCAAGAGGCCTCCAAGAGCTCCCCCAGGAAAGCCCGAAGAGGCCCAAACCATTGGTTTTCCCTGGGTGTTTGAAGGATTCTGGCATGTGCTTCTTGTCGGCCGTCGGACGGCCCAAGACGGCTAAGAGGCCCCCGAGATCGCCTCACGATGGCCCTAGGAAGCTCCCGAGACGGCCCTCACGAGGGCCCCAAGACGGCCCAAGAGGCCTCCAAAACGCCCCAAATGGCCTCCAAGACGGCCATGAAGCACCCCAAGAAGCCTCAAATCGGTTCAGAGAGGCCCCCAAGACAGTCTCCGACGGCATCAGACAGGCCAGGAACGCCTTAAGACGGCCAAAGAGGCCACCGCGAAACCCCCAAAGGCTCCCAATAAGCCCACAGGGACCCCCAAGAGCCCTCCAAGAGGGCCCCAAGAAGCTCCCAGGAGGCCCCAAGAGTGTCCCAAGAGGCTCCCAAGAGTCTCCCAAGAGCTCTCCTCCACCATCGCCCACTTCTCTTCCTATCCTATTCCGCCTCATGCTCCTCCAAGCGTTCCCTAAAAGATGCTCCCAGCGGCTCGAGGAACACCTGACCCGATAACTTATCCAAGCTCGGGCCCAAACGTTTGGCCGCAGAGGCGCTGTTCAAAAAGGCAGGGAGGCCCCCAAGAACGATACATGAAACCTGATCGGATTCTTCGTTGTATTCCTTGTCGCCCACGTGTTCCCCGACTGCTTTCCAAACCAACTCGGGGAAAACATGGTCCGATAGCTTGGCCGAGCTCTGATCAAACTTCCGACTTCCGACCACATTAGTAACTTCCAAAAAGGCAGGGGGCGGCGATGACTCGCCGTAGGGATCTTCGATCAGTTGTGTTGTTGATGAACTTACCATCGTGTAATAGTGTTCGGTGTCGTGCATCATGCTTTGCTCAAGAGGTACACGCCTCCGTGCGATGCCAAGTGATACTCTGCGTTTGGTACTAAGCGTGGGGGGGGGGGCCACCCAGCCGACGACCCCTAAACGACCCCCGTCGCAGGCAAACAGTGCCGCGCGACGTTGACCGCAGTCGGCCCACGCTGCCCGCCGCAAATAAACAGACCCCGTGCGCACGAATGCGGACAGGTTGACGTATGAAAAACCAGCAGCAGAGGGTCCCTTAAGCGCGACACGGGGGCGAAGAGCTCCCCTGACTTTCGGCGACGGCCGAGCGTCGTTTGGCCACTGTGGTACCAGACCTCTACGCTGAAGCGTTCATACCGACCCTGCTGAAGAGAAGAAGTCCTGACGCCGCTCTTCACAACCAACAACGACCGTGGCTTTCCGGTAGCGCAGAGCGTTCCATGCTAGCCGCTTCTGGGCAACCAGCGGCGTTCAACCTCAAATCCCCGCGCTGGGGTCGCCGCCGCGTCAACGCGGCGCGAGCCCAGCACACACCACCACCACCAAGCCTCCGCAAGCCTTTTCCGTCTGGCCCAGGCCCTGGTGCACATCGGCTCCCTGCCAGGTTGGGAGGTCGTGCACACCAGGATCTGGCCCGCAACTGTCCTGCGGATGCCTTGCGATGTTGCGTACGTCCCCCCCTCCCGATCTCACGAGCGACGAGCATGTCCAGATTCACGCCCTGACGATCTGGACAACGAGGGACGATCCCCGCGCGGAGCATCCACGCAGAGCAGCCCAATTTCGGTGGGGCCACGACCGAGGAGACTGGACCGCGAGTCCGTGGATATCGACGTCGTTCCCGCCCACGGCGATCCTCGTGCAGGCGCGCCAGCACCACGGCCACCTTATCACGAAGAGAAGGGACCCTTTGGCATCGCGCATATGGAGGTGGCCTGAGGAGGGTGGACTAAGAGAGTGGCGGAGCTTCTACAAAAGGTCATGGGTTTCTCAAAGGCCCTGTCAGCGTCTAATAAGCATTCTCGAAAACATCCCGCCTTCTAACAAACACTCCGCCTTCTTACAAGACCAACCATCCTTGAACCACCCCCTCGTGCGCGCCCCGAAGGCCTTAAAGGAGACGGGGACATGGACCCTGGGACTTCCCCAAGGACCAGCTCATCCCGGGCAGTTTCCTCACGGCCCCAGGGCCTGAGGGGGGCCACAGGGAGGCCGAAGGCGCAAACACAAGCCAAACAAGGAAAAACAAGCAAACAAACAACAACGTGCGGAAATCGCGCTTCCCCTCAAAATCCCCTTACCTTACCTGCGCACGCCCGAAATGGGTACGGAAAAAACTGCGCACCGTAGCACCCCGCAGATGCGGACAAGGGTGAGGGGGCGGTGGGGACGTAGGCAGTCTGCGAGACTCTGGGAAAGCCCGCCGCAGGCGCACACGTTTCAAAAATTTTACAACAAGCCCGCCGCAAGCGCCGATTTTTTCGTTAAACCAAGGTGGGTAGGTCGTCGCGAGTGGGTCACGCGTGGGTCGCAAATGGGTCGCGGATGGGTCGCGGCTGGGTCGAGGGTGGGTCGCTGTTGGGTCGCGGGTGGCTCGCGGGGTGGGTCGCGGGTGGGTCGCGGGTGGGTCGCGGGTGGGTCGTGGGTGGGTCGCGGGTTGGGTCGCAGGTGTATCGCGGGGTGGGTCGTGGGGTGGGTCGCGGGCTGGGTCGCGGGTGGGTCGCGGGTGTGACGACGACAACAAACAAACAAAGAAACAACAACAACGCAATAACGCAACAAGCAGAATCCTCACCACGGATCCCCACGCACCCAGAGACAATGAATGACCGCTCGGCCCCCTCACTCTGACGATGCCCAGCAACAAATGCAGCCCAAAACCCACAGCAGCCGCTGTTGGGCAGGCGGCCGTGTGTCTCAAATGGACAACGTCCGCGGCGACACCGACGGCGAGTCCTGTTCCCTGTTCATAAGGACAAGAAACTACTGTCGGTTTTCGTACCCATTTTTTTCCGTACTCGTTTCGATCGCCCTTATTAGCGGCAAGCCACCGCGTGCGACAGGTTCAGCGACGGGCAGGACGCCGTCCGGAGTCGGCACACGTCGTCGCACAGGAGGACATCCTCCGTCGTGAGCCCCGTGTCCTCGGAGCCGAAGACCAGCGTCAAGGCCCGGGGTTCCACGGCACCGGGCGCGCCGACGCTTCCGCAGGCTGCCTGCTGAGAGGGGGACGGCAAGAGGATGTCGATTCTACATCTACGTTTTTATGTACACATATGTGGTAGCTAGCGCGGAACCCAAAAAGTTGCACTGCGGATGTTTAAGTTTACTGGAAAAAGCTATGTGGTGCAAGCTATGCGATGCAGCATTCACAGTGCAAGCAAGAGGCGGCCACGAGGCGGACGCGGGAGGCACCGCGACGAAGCCTCACCGGACCAACCCAGCGCACGAGGCGGCCGCGGGCGGCAACGTGGCCAAACATCACTGATTACACTCATAGCCCGGGGCGGCCACAAGGCGGCCACGGGCGGCAACGTGGAAAATCTTTGCCGGACCCATCCAAGTGCACAGGGACAGAAGTCAGAACTCCTCAGTGCAAGCAGCGTTTGAAAAAATTAACGACCTATTTACATATTATGAACGGACATGTGTATATATATATATATGTGACTCGTGCGCCGATATGTATATATCTATACATACATATATACATATACCGTAGCACCCCCCAGATGCGGATAAGGGTGAAGGGGCGGTGGGGACGTAGGCTGTCTGCGAGACGCTGGCGAAGCCCGCCATTGGCGCCAAACCTTCACAAATTATACACCGAGCCCGCCGCAGGCGCCGATTTTTTCGTTAAACCAATGTGGGTAAGTCGCGGGTGGGTCGCGGCTGGGTCGCACATGGGTCGCGACTGAGTCGCGGGTGGATCGCAGGTGGGTCGCGGGCGGGTCGCGGGGTGGGTCGCGGGGTGGTCGCGGGTGGGTTGTAAATGGGTCGCGGGCTGGGTCGCGGGTGGGTCGCGGGGTAGGTCGCAGGTGGGTCGCGAGGTGGGTCGCGGGAGGATCGCGGGTGGGTCGCGGGTGGGTCGCGGGGTGGGTCGCGGGTGGGTCGCGGGTTGGGTCGCAGGTGTGTCGCGGGGTGGTTCGCGGGGTGGGTCGCGGGGTTGGTCGCGGGGTGGATCGCAAGAACAACACAAAAACAAAAAAACTAAACAAACAAACAAAAAACGCTGTAGCGCGCATATTGAAACCACAAGGAAGGTAGGTCAAACAGGACCGCCGGGCACGTCGCCGCGACCGCCCTGGCGCTCCGCGTGCAGGGGCGGAATCCTGCGCACCCCCTCTTTACTGGATCACGCGGACGCCAGACGCGTGATCCAGACTGGAAAACCGCGCGCGCACGCCGGGCGCGGGAGGCGCGCGCGGTGGCGCTGGGCCCATCAGGCACCAAAGACTACCGAATGCGAGAACTGGACGCCACCGCGCGCAGTCGCGCGGGTACGTACGTACAGTGTCCCCGTAAGACGAAAACCACCTACTCTGGGTTTCTTAATAAGCGTAGGGGGTACCCCTCCGACGGGGGTCAACCTCGCCTCGTCGTCCCGCCGCAACGGGGGTCGGAGCGCCTTTGGCGCGCGATGGCTGCCCGCGACGGGGGTCGATGTGGGGTTGTCGGCGGGGGTGACGCCCCCCTGACGCTTAGCAAGAAACTCGGAGTACTCGTCGACCGAAGTAGCCTGCACATCTGCACGCATACAGCTCACACGCAGCTACCAATGCATGCTGCATTTATCAATCGCATCCTTCGGTCTCCGTGGAATATTTTCCAGGGGGGGCAAAATTTATAGAATAGCTATTCGGCTGCGAATTAATGGGAGTCGGAATCTGGGGGGGAGGGGGGTCATCATTTTCTTAGCAGGTTTTGGACAACAGATGCATGTACACAAGTGTACACATGTAAATATAAGTAGAACCACGCGCGAGCTCCGCGAGCGCTTAGGTTCTAGCGCAACACAGGTCAGCGTCTCGACACAATTGGTGCGTATCTCCACATCTGTTTTGCAAGTGTTTCGAACCGCTTGGAATATTTGATGCACTCCTCCCGTTACTCGCTCTCCCCAATTATGTTCCGACTCCTCTCCCCTCTACTTGCTCATCTCTCTGGCTCCTCCCTTCCACCCGCGGTCCCTCCCTTCACGCTCGTCTCTCCTATCTCCTGCGTCCTTCCTGCTCGCGGGTTACCGTGGGGCCTCGAGGGCCGTCTTGAAGCCATCTTCGGCCGTCTGGGGGTCATCTTGAAGGGTCCCAGGGGCCCCAGTGGACCGTCTTGGGGTTCCCTCGGGCTCCTGTGGGGCGCTCTCGGCCCACCTGACGCTTTCAGAGGCCATGGGAGGCACTCTGGGACGTCTCTGGGGCCGTCATAGGAAACCCTGGGGCGCTTGGAAGGCCGAGGCCTTGTGGGGCTCCTCTTGGAGCAGGCTTGCGCAATTTGACGACCGTCCAGAATCTTCAGAGCCACTCGAAATCCAAGTGACTTCATAGCTAGTATCGGATTTACATGTGTATGTTGATATGTAAATGTGAAGTGTCTATATATATGGTCATATGTATATGTACACGTGCATGCATGCATATGCATATGTATATATATGTACGTATATATATATATATGTACATGTGTATGTAAATGTATGTGTGCATATATTTGTATATGTATGCGTATGTGTTTATGTATGTATACATGTATATGTGTATGCATATGTGTGTAAATGTGTATGCATGTGTATATGTGTGTGTGCAAATGCATGCGTATATGTGTATGTGAATGGATATGGATATGGGTACGGATATGTATCTGGATATGTGCACATATGTGTATGTATGTGTGAATGTGAACGTATGTGTATTTGTATGTGTATGTCGATGTATTTGTGTATGTATGTGTGTATATGCATGTACATATGCATATGTATGTATAAGTGAATACGCATAATGTGTGTAAATGTCTATGCATATGTGCATGTAAATGTGTATGCAGGAGTGAATGTGCATCTACACAATGTAGATGTGAACGTGTTATACATATGTGCATGTATATGTATACGTATATGACTATGTATATGTATACGCGTATGTGTATGTATATGTGTATGTGATGTGTGTACGTATGTGTGTATGCGTATGCATATGTGTATCCATATGCATATGTGTGAATACGTGTGTATGTGTATGGATACGCATGTGTATATGTTTGCGTGTGTAGATGTATGTGTATGTATGTTTGTATGTAGATGTATGTGTATGTGGTATCGTATACGTATAGGTAAATGTATGTGTATATGTATAAGTATGCGTATATGTATGCGTACATGTGTATGTGTAGACGTATATGTATCAGTATATGTATGCATACATGCATGTATGCATATGTGCATATGTATGTATGTAAGCATGTATATATGTATGTATGTATGTATGTATTATGTATGTATGTATGTATGTATGTATGTATGTATGTATGTATGTATGTATGTATGTGTATATATATATATATATATATATATGTGCATGACTGTATGTATTTATGTGTGTGTGTCAGTTTGTGTGAAAAGTTGTGCATGTATACACCTATGTATGCATAATTGTGCATATGCATGTGTATATACAATCGGCCTTCAGACAATCCTGCAATGGTGCCGGGGCCGTGTGTCAGAAGCCTCTGCGGTGTTCGTTGGCACCTCTTTGGAACCTTTGGGGTGCCATTTGGGCACTTCTTGGGGTCTCTTTCAAACCTCGAGGGGCATCTTGGGGCTTATTGGGGGCCTCTTGGGGGCCTCGTGGCACCTCTGCGGGACCTTTTATGCGAGGCGGGGGTTTATCCATATCAACCGCCTGGGAACCGACGTCCTGGTGCCCCAGCGGGCGATGGATATGGATACATGTTGGCCCCCGGGGGTCCGAATATGTCCATATCCACCGCCTGCCGAGATCCCCGAAATTGATCCTCCAGGCGGTGGTCATGCGTAAATTCCCGCCTCGGATTTGAAAGTCTCCTGTTGGCCTGTGGGGGCGGCAGACTGGAATTGTGGGTTCGTGCTCCCCCACTTGGGCCTGTCTTCGGACCACTCTGGGGCTCACCTTGGGCCGTCTTGGGGGCCTCTTGGGCCGTCCTGGGGCCCTCTGGAGTCATCCGCGGGCTCCTCATCCTCCTCCTCCTCCTCATCCTCCTCCTCCTCATCCTCCTCCTCCTCCTGGCACGAAGCACGTGCGAGGACACAGGGGGGTGCCAGGGAAAGCAATGAAATAAGAAGAGGGGGCCAAGAAATCTGGCAAAATCTCATGGCACGGGCCATGACATCCACCCCCATAGTTGTCACACCCCTCTTGGACGCTCCCGAGAGGGAGGGCAGTTCAAGCAAAGGGCCGCGCGCACGGCAGCGAGGCTGCGGGGGATGGTCGAGACTCGAGGAGACTGGACGTGTTCACCCTTTCTAAGCCTCCTATAAGCCTCACGTTGCGCGGCTGGATTCCCGTCGATCGTCTTGGCAAAACGGGCCACGGGGGTGGTCCGGGGAGCCAGTTTTGAGGGCAGGGTAAGAATCCCCGTGCCAAGTATCAAGAGAGCAAGGAGGAAAAGAAGGATAGGGGCACAACCAATGACATAAACATGAAAGCTCTGAGGTCCGCGCGGTGTTCTGAGATCGGTGCTAGACACCCCTCCCTGGCGCGCGGAGCGACCCCCAGGGGACCCCAGCGACGATCCGAGGAGTCCGCGCGGACCTCCGAATTTTCATGTTTATGTCATTGCTTGTGTCCCTAGAGGAGGGGGCAGGAAGGCAGGAGGGCGCGCGTTGGCACACCCGCTCGGCATCGAAGACACCTAGGATAAATGCGAGATGTGGTATGAAGCATGAAGGCCTCCTCCTCCTCCTCTTCCTCCTCCTCCTCCTCCTCCTCCCCCTCCTCCTCCTCCTCCTCCTCCTCCTCCTCCCCCTCCTCCTCCTCCTCCTCCTCCTCCTCCTTCAAACGAATCAGAGGGGCATCGCTTCAAACGAATCAGAGGCCTCAGCCCCACGCCCCAGGCCTTCACGTTCTGATGCTTGGCGGCCTTTCTCCAGCCCGAGAGTCTCCACGCCTCCTCAAAAACAAAAGGTCCCCGATCGGGATCGCCATCCAACATCCCCTCCCCCCCAAGGACATCGCACCTGTTCCCGCGAGGGTGGATCCAGTCCCAGGGCCCCACTGGCTTCCACCCAGCGGAGTGGAACGCGAATATCGTTCCCACCATCACGCCACTCATCGCCTCCCAACGCTAGCTGGGCTCGGCCTCCTCGCGACCCTCGAGCACCAAAGGCCACGCCTTGGTGCCCTGCGTCGCAGAAGGCTGGAGGAAGACAATAGATCAGACCAGAAGCTGATGGTTCCTACAGGCTCTACCAATGGCAGAATCCCCGTCTCCACGTTCCAGGTGCAAGGCAGCAGCGCGGCGACGACCCCTGGCCCTAGAGGTCGCAGACTTCCCGAGAGTGCGCCTCAGCTCCCGCAGTGGCTGAGGCGAAGGCGGGAGCACCTTCTTTCTGCAATCAATCCGACGCATGATCCCAGTGGCGGTCATCCCAAGCGCAGCGTTGGCCCCCAGTGCACATCTAACACTTCGAACGAGTTCGCTAGCTCGCCATGCAACCAGCTTCGCGCGCGCCCTGTGCCTGGCTGGCTGCTGCAAGCATCTCTGGCCCCTCTCAACACCGCCGTCCGCCGCGGCCCCGCGGCTCTTGACCTCAAGGCCGACGGAGCGGAGAGAGGCTGCGATCCCTGCCGCAATTGTCCCCGCCGAGGACGAGACCACGCCTTCCCCGGAAGGTCGAGGCCACCCCCTTGGGTGGCGCTGCCAAACTGCACCGCGGAGTCAGTCAAACAATCGATAACCAGTTCCATGGACCCCCAACTCGGAAATCACCATCGCCGACCCGGGACTTGGCGACCAGCCCCATGGGGAGAAAGAAATGGCGCCAGAATTCGAGTTCGGCGTGAAGGAATGCAACGGCGCCGCCGTTCGCGTCACGCCATGACGCCGCCGCCCCCAAAGCAAGCGGGATGGGGTCGCTGACCAAAGATCTGTCCCGCAAAAAACTCCTAGGCCCAAGACAGAGTTGGCCCGACGGGGGGAAAGACGGCGGGGGGCGCTCAAGAGCGAGGCAAGGATCAACGAGGAGGCCTGCGCACAAGGAATCGAAAAAGGCTTCGACGCAAAGCAACAAGCTGCCGTGAGAAATTCCTAGTCGCCGGCAGCTTCGCCCATCAAGTGCCCGGCGGCCGCTGCCCCAAGCGCGCTGCTTCCCCAAACAACCTTGCCTCGGAACCCTCGCGTCGACATACCGCTTCTCATGAGACTCAAAAATCTGGCGAGCCGGCTGAGATGCACCACGGCCCCCTGTCCTCCTGCATCCTTGGTGGGCGAGACCGACGAAGGCAGGCAGGAGTTGCCATGGCCAGGCCAGCTCACTCTCCATCCGCCTAAGCAACGAAAGACACTCGCTCTGGCCTTGGGGCCTAATGTCCCGGACGCCCCTGAGGCCCGAGAAATTCGATACCCCGACCCGTCAGGGCAGGGATCGGCCGAAGACCCGCCCAGAGCCTCTCCAGGGCGAGTTCTGACAGCGGGCCCTATCAAAAACAGCGCTGGACCGTCTCCGCCACCCGAGGCCTGACACTGGCGCGCGAAGCTCGAGCGGACGCTTGCTTGGCACGAGTTGCGCTCAGATAAGCGGTCCCAGCCAGATAGGCAGGGCCCCGAGGCCAATTGTCCCCCGGGGCAGACGCAGGGCCCGCGGGACACGAGCAGCCCAGAACCTGAGCCTCGAGGCGACCTGTCCCGACCAGGCCTGCCGCAGCCAACCCCGCCAGCGCTTGAGGGGCGACGCCCGACCGCCACCTCGCAGCAGGGTCTTCGAATCCGGCCGGCTGGCCTTCCCCAGTCATCTTCCCCGCCGCGGCTTCGACTGCGCGCCCCCAACCCTTGGTGGCGGCGCGCTGCTCCGATGGCAGCTCCACAGCCGAAGGCGGCCGGGCCCAGCTAGAAGAGCTTTTGCCCCCTAGAAATCGAACTGGACGGAGAGCCCGAAACCCCAGGAGTCCTGGCTGTACTCAGGGATCGTCCTCTGGGATCGCCCATTGGGCGAGAAAAACTCCAAAGCTCGGTCCTCTAGGCATCGGAGCGATCTCTACTCTGAACTGCCTGCTCTGCCCGCTGTAAGGAACGGGGAGGCCCCCCCACTCCACGCGAGCAAGCGCTGGGCCCTGCTCGCCCAGGACAGGCTGCGAAAAAGACGGGGGGGCGGCTCGGCCACGCCTCCACCCAGCTCATCACCACAGCTGAAAGACCATCACAATCTGCAACCCTCGTCGTCCATGGCGTTACGTCCAGAGCGCACGTCGGTTTTCATCCGCTGATGCGTGTAGATCCGATTCGGCCTCATCCAACATGTCTAGACCATGCGTTGGTTCGAATAGATCCGATGTGGCCTGGTCTGGGCGTCGGCACGCCTGACCTGACTGATCATGGCCTTCGCTCGAGCCGCCCCATCGCGGCTCCGAGGCTTGCCCAGTCGACGGCGACGTTGAACCAATCTGCCCTTCTCCCCTATGGCGGAATCGGACAGGGAGCAAGGAGCAGGAGCAGGAGGACGACGGGAGGGAGGGGAGGGAAGGAGTGAGGGGAAAAGGGATGGAGCGACCAGAGGGAGGGAGCTGAAGAGGGATCGCAGAGGGGGATGCAAGGGGAATGAGAAAGGAAGGAGGAGGGAGGAATGGAGGAGCAGGAGGAGGAGGAGGAGGAGGAGGAGGAGGAGGAGGAGGAGGAGGAGGAGAAGGGGGTGGAGGAGGAGGATGGAGGAGTGATGGATGGAGAAAACAAATGATGGAGGAGGGTACAGAGGGCAGGAAGAGAGGACAGGGCGACAGGAGGCTGGAGGGCGCAGAGAGAGAGAGAGAGACAAGGAGCAGTCCTGCATGGCGAGGTCGCGAAGCTCTATGCTGCTGCGGCGGAAATTGTCTCCGGTGCGGCCTGGCGCACCGCCAGCACCGGGAGGGCGCTCCCTATTCATCACCCCCCCTGATCATCCTCGTACTCCCTCCTTCTCTTCCAGCTCCTCCTGCCGTCTCCCTCATCCTCCATCCCTCCCCTCCCCCTCCTCGTCCTCCTCCTCCTCCCCTCTTCTTGTTGCTCCACACCCCTCCGTGTTCCCTCCCCTTCCTCGTGACCAGCCTCCGCCCCCTCTTTCCACCCAACCCCCTGTTCTCTTCTGGTCCTCCCCCATCTCCTCCTCCGACCCCTCCCCCCACTCTCACGCCCAGCCGTCCTCACCCCTGCCACCCCCGCCATGCTCCAGCACTCCCACGTTCGGCTCTCGATCGACCATCTCTCTGCTTCCCCCTGCGTCCCCCCTCTCCCTACCCCGACCGTTGCGTCAACTATAGATCCTGTCCCCCTCACCGATTCTCGACGTTCCATGCAGGCGCAAGCTTGCCGTGAGAGTAGGAAAGGAGATGGGAAACGAGGAGGAGGAAGGGGCAGCATGCAGGAAAGAGGAAGGAGCAAGGAGACACGAGAAAAGGCAGGAGAAGGTGTGGCAGGAGAAAACCAGGAGGGAGGACGGGGACTGGGGGGGAGGGCGGAGGGAAGAAAGAGAGGGAGGAGGGCGCCACGAGGCGGGACGATCATGACGACGACGGACTCAACAAAGACGAGAACGAGGAGCGACGACAGAAGTAAGGAGCCTAGCACTTGATGAGTTCCTTGGCTCCTCCTCCTCCTTCTCCTCCTCCTCCTCCTCCTCCTCCTCCCCCTCCTCCTCCTCGTCCTCTTCCTCGTCCTCTTCCTCCTCCTCTTCCTCCTCCTCCTCCTCCTCCTCCTCCTCAGGGAACCTAACTTCGCGACTCGCGCGGGGCGCCTATCTTCGCGCCCTAGCGCTACCGCCCTGGAGAAGAGCACCTCTCCTGCCCAGGCCGCAGCCCTGGGTTGACCTAGAAGTCTCGCCAGAATCAACGAAACAACCATGAAATCGCACTGCAGGGAACTTGCCTGCGCCGTCCACTGTTGAAGCCAGAGCATCGAAGTGCGAGAGTGGGGGGCCATTCACCCGAAAGACCAGTGCGCCCGTCAACTTTGACTGGCCGCTAACAGAGAGCGCCCAAATTCGCCTCTCGACTTTGAAGGTGCCCCACAAGGATGGCCTATCGTTTAGAACGAGCTGGCGGCGTCGCGTTGATTACGACGAGACATGTAGTTCCACATCCTCCTTGCGCTTCCGACCCCCTCCAAGCCCCCCAACCCCTCGTTCTCGAAAGTCACGACGAGGCGAACCCTGACGATGGCAGTTCTCAGCTCTACGCCCCTTCTGATGGCAACGGCTGCTGTTCAAAAAGCTCGCAGAACGTGGGAGGCGGGCCCCCGCGCCGCCTGAACCTCCCAGCCCGCACAGGCCGCTTCCTTGAGACTGGGTGGTGCGTGGGTCCCAGAGTCTCCACCCCCACTCGGTTTCGTGTAGGTGTGCCTGGGACGACGTAGCTCGTTTGAACTGCGCACTGTTGTCATAACCTTCTTACAGTCATGCACTCTTGTGCCCCCGCTGGCGGGCGCCGGTTGACTCAGGCACCTCCTTTCATCGCTCGGGACCTTGTCCTCCTCCTCCTCTTCCTCCTCCTCCTCCTCCTCCTCCTCCTCCTCCTCCTCCCTCCTCCCTCCTCCTCCTCCTCCTCCTCCTCTCCTCCTCCTCCTCCTCCTCTCCTCCTCCCCTCCTCCTCCTCCTTCCTCCTCCTCCTCCCCCCTCCTCCTCGTCCTCTGTTTACCGCGGCCCGGTCCTGAGAAGGCCACCGAGCGACCAGCGCCGGCAAGGGCCGCCCGCAGGCCGCCGAACAGCCGCGCCCGGCGCAGCACCTGCACGGCGGCGGCGACGGCGACTACGATGGCAATGCCGACGCTGGACGACGGCGACAGCGACGGCGACGAAGACGGACACTGCGGGGGCGGCGGCGATGGCGATCGCGGGGGCGATGGTGGAGAAGACGAGGAGGCCTGCGGCAAACGCCGGCCAGCTTTATGATATGGCACGTGCAAGGCTCCCACCTGTACATGCACGAGAAATTTGTATACATACACACAGACATGTATATGTCGGTATACACAGATATAGGTATATGTGTATGCATATACATGCATGCATACAGACATATATACATACATACATGCACGAATCCATACATACGTACATACATACATACATGCATATGTACATGTATGTGTATATATATGTACATACATACATACGTATGTACATACATATCTGCATACATGCATACACACCTGCATAAATACATACATGCATGCATAAACACACATGCATACATCCACACATACATGCATGCATGCATGCATGCATGCATGCATACACACATGCATACATATATGTATACACGCTGGTGCGTATGAACATATATATATATATATATATATACATATACATATATGTACATACATACATGGATAGACGTGTGTGTGTACGCACGTACGCATGTACGTATGTATGTTCGTATGCGTGCGTGCATGCATGCGTCCGTCTGCGTATGTATGTACATATGATTGTGTGTATGGTTTGATGTATGTATGTATGTATGTATGTGTATGTATGTGTGCATGCATGCATATATGTATGTATGTATGTATGTATGTGTATGTATGTGTATGTATGTACGTATGGTGGTATGCGTGCATGCATGTGTGTGTGCATGTAAGAATGTATGTGCGTATGCGTGCAGACATGTATGTACGTACGTACGTATGTACGCATGTGTGTATGTGTTTACGTGTATATGTATGTGTGTACGTATGTATGCATGTATGTATGTGTGTATGTGTGTGTGCGCTGTGTTTATGTGTGTAGGTGTGGATGCGTGTATGTGTGAAGGTGTGTATGCATGCATGCACGCATGAGTGCATGCGTGTATGTGTGTACATGTATGTGCGTGTACATGCGCATGTGATAGGTAACGGTGCACCGTTGTAAGTGCATGTATGCGAATATACCTTTTATATATATATAATAAATAAATCAATAATTAAATAAATGGACATGTATGCGTGGACGCAGACACCCGTACTTGTACCTATGTACATATATATGCACATACAGATGTACATATATGATAATACAGATGTATACATACACACGTGTATATGCATTTTTATATACATATATATACACATATATACATATGTATGTGTGTGTGGTCCCCCCCAGCGCCGCATCTCGACGCCCTCGAGAATACCGCCTTCGCAAACGAGATGTCGCAAACGAACGACACCCGTGATTCGTTGGTTCCGATCCTCCTGCGGCTTCCTCCCTCCCTTCCCCCTCTTCCGCAATCCAGCTGCAGCTGAAATCCTTCGAGCGAGGGCGGTAATGCCGCGTTCGGCTCGGGCACTGATGGGGCCCGCGCCGCCGAAGTGGCGCGGGCCCCAGTGCCCCAGACGAGCCGCTAACCAGCTGCATAACCGTTCGCAGATCTCTGTTCGATATATGTGCGGTCCCAATTTTCTGCGTGTGGCACGCGGTTTCTTTGAGAACATCTGTTCCGTCGGCGTAGTCTTCGCCCCCCCGTCGCCTCCCTCCCAGCCCCCTCTCTGAGCCTCCCAAACCACCGAAACATCAAAGCCTGCACTGATTGTTTGCTCGTCGTCGTCTTCTTTCTCCTCCTCCTCATCCTCCTCCTCCTTCTCATCCTCATCATCCCCCAGTCCTCCTCCTCTTCCTCCTTCTCCGAATCCCGCACGCCAGGTCTCCTCCTCATCCTCCTCATCCTCCTCCTCTGCGTTCGGCACCCTTGGTGCAAGGAAACGCTGTGTTCAAGTTGTGTGTGTGTGTTGGGTTTCTGTGTGGGAAGCGAGGAATCACTGAGTATTTTGTTTGTTTTGGGTTAGTTCCCATACATCCTAAGAGGGGATCTTGCTTTCTCTGGACAACCCGCGCAGTACTTCTCCTCCTCCCCCTCTCCTCTTCTCACTTCGCACAATCAGTCACCCAATCACTAACACACCATCAGCATCATCATAACAGCACCAGCCTCCTCATCACCATCCACAACACAATCATCATTCCCTCAATCACTCACACCACCATGCTCCTTCGCACACTCACCATGCACGATCCATCTCTTATGCACTCGTCTCATCATCAGTGTCACCATTATCATGATCGAAATATCGCTCATTATCACCATCTCGTCATCACCATCATCACTCCCACAACATGATCATCATACTCATCATCAGCATCATAAGCAGCATCAGCATTATCGTCATCAGCATCATCGTCAGCAGCAGCAACAGCATCATCATCATCACCGTAAGCATCATCAGCATCAGCATAATCATCATCATCATCATCATCATCATCATCATCATCATCATCATCATCATCATCATCATCATCATCATCATCATCATCATCATCATCATCGTTTTCATCGTCGTCATCATCATCCCAACCACCATCATTATCATGATCAACAGCAGCATCATCAGCATCATCAGTAGCATCATTAGCATCAGCAGCATCATCATCAGCATCATCATCAGCAGCAGCATCAGCATCAGCATTAATAGCATCACCATCATTATCAACATCATCAGCATCAGCATCATCATCACCACCACCACCGTCAGCAGCAGAATCTTCTTCATCATACGCACACACCTGCGTTCATCGTAAGGAAGTCTCGAACGGGAGCCCCGCCTGAATGAATTGCGAGGAGGTCTCAGGCGGGAACCCCCCTCCCTCTGGGGCCCGCAGACCATGTTACTCATCCGAGCGGGCCATCCGGACCCTGTAGCTGTCGTCACTTTCGGGCCCCATGAGCCTTGAATCTGGAGTGAGGAGGAGGAGGAGAAGGAGGAGGATAGAGGAGGAGGAGGAGGTGGAGGAGGAGGATGCAGGAGTAAGAGGCAGGAGGAGGACGAGGAGGAAGACGAGGACGAGGACGACGACGAAGATGACGAGGACGACGAGGAAGAGAAGAGGAGGAGGAAATGGAAGAAATGGAGGAGGAGGAGGAGGGAGCCTCGTGCGTGGAGCGAAATGCGAGGAAGTCTCAGGTGGGAGCCCCCTCCCTACGGGGCCCGCGCCTCGTGTTTTCTCAGTCCGCGCGGGCCAGCGGAATCCTGCAACGCGAAGAAGTCTTAGGACTCGGGAGCGGCCAAGAGGGGGGTGTCCAAGAGGGGGGGGGCGCAAATCATGACCGGCGGCATGTGCGCGGCCCAGCGGGGGGGCCAGAGACGCAATGAAACAAGAAGAGGCGCCATGAAATCTGGGGAATTATCATGGCCCCCGCCATGATATCCACCCCCCCCTAGTCATCACCCCCCTCTTTTCCGCCCCCGAACTTATGTTGGAGGAAGTTTCAGCCGGGAACTTTTGAGCGGGGGCCTCGTGCGAGGAGCATCCGCTGCAGGCTGGGGCGAGCATCCAGCGAGATGAGTTGGATCCTCGTTCCTTCCCGCCTCCTTCTTTCCCGAAAGCGCCGATGTTGCGCTTTTGGTCGACGCCGGCCGTGGTTGGTTGGAGAAGGAAGGAGGCACCAAAAAGCTCCAGGAGGCCCCAAGAGGTCTCCAGGTGGCAGCAGGAGGCCCCAGGAGGAGGCCGGAGCTTCAAGGGAATGCAGGAGGAGGCCAGAGGAAGAGGCAGGACGAGGATGAGGATGAAGGACGAGGAGCACGAGGAGGACAAGGAGGATGAGGAGGAGGAGGAGGAGGCAGGAGGAGGAGAAGGAGGAGGCAGGAGGAGGAGGCGGCAGGAGGAGGAGGAAGAGGCAGGACGACAAAGAGGAGGAGGAGGAGGAGGAGGAGGAAGCAGGATGAGCAGGAGGCGGAGATGTACGAGCAGGAAGAGGAAGAGCGCCCCAGAAGGCCCCGGGAAGCCCAAGAAGGCTCCAGGACGCCCCGGGAGGCTCCAGGAGGCCCGAGGAGGCCAAAGGATGAGGAAGAGAAGACTTGAGGAGGAGGAGGAGGAGGAGGAGGAGGAGAAGAAGGAGGAGGATAGAGGAGGAGGAAGTGGAGGAGGAGGATGCAGGAGGCAGGAGGAGGACGAGGAGGAAGACGAGGAGGAAGACGAGGAGGAGGACGACGACGAAGATGACGAGGACGACGAGAAAGAGAAGAGGAGGAGGAAATGGAAGAAATGGAGGAGGAGGAGAAGGAAGGAAGGAAGGAAGGAAGGAAGGAAGGAAGGAAGGAAGGAAGGAAGGAAGGAAGAAGGAAGAGAGAGGAGCAGCAGTACGCAGGAGGAGGCAGGAGGCAGCAGGAGGCAGGAGGAGGCATGGGGGGGAGGAGGAGGAGGAGGAGGAGGAGGAGGAGGAGGAGATGGAGGAGGAGGAGGAGGAGGAGGAGGAGGAGGAGGACGAGGAGGAGAAGGAGGAGGAGGAGGAGGCAGACGGAGACGGAGGCAGGAGGACGAGGCAAGAGGATAGTGAGGAGGCAGGAGGGTGTAGGAGGAGGGGGCAAGAAGATATCGTCCATCAAGCTAGACAGATTATCATGTGGGGTCGTCCCGTCGGAGTAACTGGTTTTGTGGGCCCCAGCGCTCGCACAGGCCTCCCTCCCAGCATCCTGCTCCGCGCCTCCCAAACCCAACAGCCAAAAATGCACAGTGGTTGGCGCCCTCGGTGCAAGGAAACGCTGTGCATTGTTGTTGTTCTGGGGGGTCTGGGTCTGTGAACAAGGAAAAACTACGTGTTGCTGTGTTTTGTTGTTTGTTTTGTTTTTTGTTGTTGTTCGGGCATCTGCCGCTCGCGCCGATCGCAGCGCACGCGACATACCGCGCTGCCCCAAAACGGGCAAGAGTTGAAAAAAGGCGAGCATGACATCTAGTTTTCGTGGGGGGAGGGGAATCGGAGGAAGGTCGCAAACAACACGGCCACGACGGGGTACTACGCGACAACACGTGCGCCCCACTGCACGCAGTGGCAAACATGCATGGTAACGCGTCGCAGCTGCTACATTGCCCGCTACGCTCTCCAGGGCGCCAACTGACTGGAAGGAGCAGGCCACAGCAGAAACAGCGTGAGGGCGCGGGCTCTGCGCTGGCATTCGGGCATCTCAAATGACGTTGTTTGTTCGACACAAGAGGCGGAGCTTCTCAACTTACAGAGAGGTTGTCTGGCCTATGCGCTGATGCGCCACGAGCCCTGGGCGCGCGATAATCTCACCCGTCTGCAGGAACGACGACAGCCATTTGATGCTACAACATCTGAACACCCATGTGGACATGCACCTCCCTTGTTTCATCCCCGATTCGTTGCTGTCAAAGGCGCCATCAGGGGTGTTGGGAGGGAGACGGCTCGGGGGCGACGACGACAACGACGACGACGACGCAACGCTTGTTCTCGAAGAAACTGCGTGACACACGCATGAACATGGGATCGCATATACCGAAAAGAAATCTGCCAGCGGCTATGCAGTGGGCCAGCGGCTCCTCTGGGGCACGGGGGCGCGTGACACCTCGGCGGCGCGCGCCCCATCAGTGCCCGAGCCGAAAGCAGCAGCACCGCCCTCGCTCGAGAGATGCTGAGTTACGGGGGGAGGGGGGAGAGGAGGGAGGCAGACGCAGGAGGAGCGGAATCACCTGGGCACGGGCGCCGTTCGTTTGCGGGATCTCATCTGTGACGGTGGTCCTCTCGGGAGCATCCGACAAAAGGATGCCCCCATATCCCCTGCCGTTCTTCCTCCTCCTCCTCCTCCTCCTCCTCCTCCTCCTCCTGGCTCCGCCTCGTCTTCCTCGCTCCTTCTCTAGAGGAGTGTTGTAAGAGGAAGGCAGGTCATGGAAAACCGCCAGGGAGCCAACTTTGAAACCCACTGCGGGGCGTGGAGAACGAGCACGCAGAAGAGGGGGATGGAGGCGGAGGAAGAGGGAGACGAATGACATATGCTCCCTCCCCACCCCAAGCGATGGAGCATGAGGAGGATGAAGAAGATGAGAAGGATAAGGAGATGGGAATGAGGAGAGGAGGCAGGTGAGCAGGATTGTGAAGAGGATGAGGAGAGGAGGAAGTTGGGGAGGACGAAGAATATGAGGAAGATGAGGATGAGGATAGTGAGGATGAGGCGGGTGAGGAAGATGCATCGGTCGAAGAAAATGAAGAGGATGAGGACGTTGAGGAGGACAAGAGATGAGGGAGGAGAGAAGCGAGGAGGAGGGAGCAGGAGAAGGAAGAGGAGCAGGAGGAGGAAGAAGAGAATGATGATGAGGAGGATGCCATCCCCCAGTCCGTCGTTCGGGGGTGCTTGGGGTGAGCATATCACACACAGGTATGTGTGCACGCCTGATACAAACGAGAGCTCACATTGAGGTATCAAAAGGGGGCAATCACCATGTGTCTGTGCACAGCAGCCTGCCGGCGACGACGACGACGACGACGACGAGGCTTGGAGACTCTGCAGTATTCAGGGACCTTGACAAGTCCCTGGAAGCCTCCGCAAGTCCCCAGAGGCCTCTAGAGGGCACTGGAGCCCAAAAGATTGCCAAAAACGCCCAAAAACACATCGACCCGATTCTCGATCGACGACGACGACGGCGACGACGATGACGACGACAAAGGCGGTTGCGGCGGCGAAGGCGACGGCGATTGCCGACGACGGCGGCGACGGCGACGGCGACGATGATGGCCGACGACGGAGACAACGGCGATGGCCACAGACGACGGCGACGCAGACGACGACGCAGACGGCGCGGAAAGGCGAAGCGCCTCGGCGCCCTCGGCGGTGGCCAGCCGCTCCACGCCCTTCCAGGCCGAGAGGTCCAGCGAGCAGCCAGCGGCAGCGTCCTTTAGGCTCCAAGGCGGCGCGCACGTCGCCACGTGGCATCCCTGCTCCTGCATGCTCCCTCCTGCCATTCCATCCTCCTCCTCCTCCTCCTCCTCCTCCTCCTCCTCCTCCTCCTCCTCATCCTCCTCCTCCTCCTCCGCCGCCTGATCCTCCTCCTCCCATTCCTTCCCAACCTCCTCCTCAACCGCATCCTCCTCTTCTTCCTCCTCCTCCTCCTCCTACTCCGCCTCCTCCTCCTCATCCTCATACTCCTCCTCCGCCTCCTCCTCCTCAAACGCATCCTCCTCATCCTCCTCCTCCTGCAAAACCCCGAGGAGGGTTCTGCACGGGAGCTCGGTGACAGCGATGACGATCGGTCACCCTTTTTCCCTCGGCACGGCGAAGCAAGTCTCGGTAGCTTCAGCCGTTAAACACTTGAGCCAAAGTAACGGGGGCACCTTCACTCCCCAACCACCTGAACGCTTACATGTTAACACCCCCCCTCGGACGCTAGTCCGCATAGGCTGACGGGGAGGCGTCAACAATCACGAAAACAGGTCAAGCTATACAAAACGTCGCACGCAAATGACGTTAAGTCTCTAGTCTCTTCATCACACTGTTGAATTCGAAATGTCTCGTGACGGCGCTTACGAGCACCAAGTTTCTCACACATGTAACCTGAGCTCGAGTAAACGCTTTTACTGTCACAAGTTCAAACGAAGCATCTAAATTTTACACAGCAGGCTGGCATTTGGATGATTTTGACTGCTGACGTTTTTTATTCGCCAATACCTGCGGTAACAACAAGAGATGCGCATGCAAACAAACTCAGCTCAACAAGCTGCCGCCAGTCGATCGCTAAGCCAAGTTAAGAGGGGAGATGAGGAAGAGCGTGAACTGCAGCATGCTGACTGCCTGCCGTCTTTCACGGACGGCGCGGGCGCCTCGCCGACGGGGCTCGTGAACCCCTCGACCTCGGTAACCCGCGATGGCCCACACCGGCTGCGGTGTAGGACGACACCCTGTTAAGGGCCTGCATCGGGCTGTTGTAGTCGTTGTCCATGTACGCGTTAATGCGCTCCTCGTCGTCAAGCCAGCACCCCTCATCGTGGCTCTTAATTGAGCCGTCAACGATGTTGTGGTAAGTGCCGATGGCTCTCCAGTAACTGGCGCGGGGAGCCTTTAACAGAGGCCCACCGCCTGGATTGTTACGGAGGTGCTCTTCGACTGCAGCGCCGGTAAACGGGTTCACAGTCCAGGCCGGATCGGTAAGCCAGTTGGGGAAGTCGTCGCACGGTAACCAGCCAAACCAGCAAAGCTTCTCACGGTGATCGCTTTTACGCTCGGTGACATGGTCGGCCGGCCAATTATCACGGTAAAGTGCCCTCATGGACCCCTGATCGTTAAGGGCAACTTCCAAGATGGTCTGGTGCCAGTAGACTGGAGGCTTGCTGATGCTGCCCTTTAACTCCGCGGTGCTCCTGACCTCGAGGTCGTCGATGAAGTAGTTACGGTAATGCACCTGGAGCCCGTTCATGTAACGGCAGTAAAGCCTGGCGAGATCGGGCGTCGCAAAGCGAATCACGGTAACTCCAGTCGAGATGTAACCGTGCGGCCCATGGGTGTCCTCCACCAGGTGCTTAACGGAGATCACGGTGGGGTTGCCGTGGGGCAGCATTCCTGCCCACGTTAAGAGGAGGCCGTTAAGCTGCCTCTCGTTCATCACCGGCACCTTGTTGACGTACACTTGCGTGTCCGGGCAACTGTGGAGCTCAAACCACGATGAGTGAAGCTCGTTAAGCTAGAGCGGTGGCACGTAGTCATCGTCAAATAGGGACTGCACGTGCCCAACCGCGTCAACCCATTCATCATGCTTGGCCAACTCTTTGTCCGTTAACTGAGACCTCCAGCTGACCGGACCTTTCAACACGGCATAGCCGATGAAACCGTAAGCGCGTCGGCCGTAGATGTCAACGAACACGTCCTCGTAATCGTTAAGCTCCCGCCCGGCGTTGCCCTGAATGGACCTGCCGCCAGGGGTCGTTAACCCCGCCTTCGCCACGTGCCCGACGAAGTTACCCTCAAACCTGCGCCAGTTGTCACGTGTCTTCACCGTTAAGGCTACCACCTCCCTGGGATCAGCTTCCGCCCGAAAGTTAACGTCGTAGTCGTCGCTCCTGTTGTTCAGCATGGACATGCGACCGTTGACGTGGTACAGCGGGCGGTAAGTGGTGTCCCTGGCGACGGTCCTGGAGTACCCCTCAACCTGATCAGTCGTGCGGTTAACGACTTGAGGCTGCGGTGGCGGGACGCGCTGGATCGGTAACCTCTTGGGCTCTGGAGGCGGGGGCTTCACGCCGGCAACGCTGCTTGCCGCTCTGGACTCGCCGAGCCCCGGAGGGGGCGGCTTGGCCGGCCTCGCGTTTACGACGGGAGCAGGATCCTTTGGCGCCTCATCACGTTGACCACCAACCGTTCGATCCTCGTCCATCTTCATGCCTATCTGCATCAACTCCTCCAGCTCCCGTCGACGTTCACGCATGGCCTTCGGCGCCCGCTTGTAAACAGGCTGCGGCTCCTCACCGCCCTGCCGGCTCAACGGTGACGCTCGAATCTTGTTCGGTGACACGGACCGCCGACTCCCCCCGGCTTTAGCGGTTACGCCGGCCAGGTCCTGAGTAGGTGGAGCCTTGCCTGGCGGAGCCACGTTAACCTGCTGCGCTGGGGGCGCGCCCGCGGCCATGGGCCCGGCTGCCGCGGTGGCGGCAACGGGTGGCGCCTTGGCGGGTGCTGCCGTCGGAGGCGACCCAGGTAACGGCGGCGGCACCTGCGGAATATCGGCAACCGAGGAGTTGATCGGGTCATCCAAGAACTTCTGCAAACCCTCAAGCCACTCGGTAACTCCCACTAGCATACGTAGCGCCGCATCACGTTTACCTTCGAAAACCTGCAGGGGCGTGATATTCTCGGTAAGGCGCCTGGCGGTATTCAAGAGGCAACCGATATTTTCGTTAATGCGCCGGTACTTGGTTGCATTCTCCGCCGCGTTAACCTCCGAGTCGCGATTCTTGATGTTCAACTCTATCACCATCGCCACAAGGTTGTTAACCTCGTCCTGCGCCCTCTAGAGATTCTCGTTGACGTCGTCACTGGCGTGAACCAACGCGGCGTTCTGCTGCGTTAAGTCAACGATCCTCCGCGCCATATCATCGGCAACCCTCTGCATCTCGTCAACGTGCTTATCATAGGCCCCGTGGAAGTTAATGGCCATGTTGGTGAGGGTCATGGTGAACGCATGAGCCACGTTGACGATATCGTCGACGCGGCGATTGAGGTTCTCGCGCGTAACCGGTCCTGCCCCAGGCGGGCTCTGGTCGACCGCCGCGCCGTTGATCGTGACGTTGACTTGATGGTCCGCCATGCTTTCGTTCACGCTCGAGGGAAAGAGGTAAAGGATGGAGGAAGCCTTAATCAAGACAGCTTGCTTGACAGAAATGAACTGCGGATGTCAACACTCGGTGGCCGGCGCAAGGCTGTGCCGACCTGTTAATGCGCTTTGGTTTGTGCTTAGCAGGTGTGTGCTCATACTTTCACGACTGACATACTTGGTTAATGCATCTGCTACGTTCTCATGTGTACCTACTCTCGCAATTCGAATCACTCCCTCCTTTACCTTCTGCTGCAGCCACAGTTGACATACTTCAATGTGTCTTACTTGTCCTAAACCTCGTCTACTCGCAATTGCGATTGCAGCCGTGGCATCACTTTTCAAGATGATCTCAACTTCCAAGGTAAAATCCCTCAACACTGCCTGAAGCCCCAGTCCGACTGATCCTCCTTTCAAAAGCCCGTAATACTCTGCTTCCCCTGACGATAATGCAATTACACTTTGAGTTGTGCTCCAAGATTTTATAAGGTGTTTACCCCACATCACTACTCCTCCACTCGTAGACTTCCTAGTTCGTTTACATCCTGCGTAATCTGTGTCCGTCCAAATCGTCAACTCTCGAGGCTGTTCTTGATACTGATACACGTAACTGCTTCTGCTGCGATACTTCAAATACTTTCGTAGCTTGACTAGACCTTCCACGAACCCATAGTTGGCTTTGACATGGTCCTAGCAAGTTCTTTTACTGAATACTGTATGTCCGATCTGTCTTGAGCTAAATAATTCGCTCTAGCCGTTAATGCCTGATATCGCTTAGTCATGTTGGGCGAAAGTTCTACCTCGTCTCCCTCCTCAACTGGAATGCGTTCACCTGGCACCTCAGTCCTCACTTTTACTCCCTCAAGTTCAAGCTCTTTCACAATTATTTCCGCATGCCTTTGATCAGCCTCATATCTCAATCCTTCCTCAGTCCACTCCACAATCCTGTTAAGAATCCTGATCGCCTTCATGTCTTCCTCCCCCGGTCCAAGTCGTCCTCTCACTTTTACCTCAAACTCCTCCTTTATTTTATTTTCAAACCAATCGAGGTCAAGGTCACCACCTAGTAGAGTAAAGTCATCCCCATGGACCGTTAACCATAGGGCTCGGGTCTCGTGCTTGAACACGCACAGTGACGCAACTCCACTCTTGAATCCAACTTTAATGGCAAAGTCCATGTAACAGTCTTCCCAATTGCTTGCCGCATCTCTTGTTCCATACATTGACTTCAGTAACTTTCCACACATGCCCGGCTCGTAATCCTCGTCCGGTAACCTAATAAATATGTATTTCTTTGCAGGAGCGTAAAAGTAAGCTCGTTTCACGTCAATGAATGCCAGCTTTAATCCTTTCTCGCGCTCGCCTCTCTTAAATCCCACTCCTTCGGTAACCGCCATTGAGAAGAGTAGCTTTTGTGCTTCCAGTGGGGGCGTAGCCGCAAATATATTATTTTCTTTGGAGTTGTATTTAACTTGTTGGGCCACTAGCCTTGACCTGTGGTCAGGGCGTAACTCATCCCCTCTGTTAATGTCTATCCATCTGGTTCCAATGGGTGCCTTCCCCGTAACTTGCCAGCACACTTCTTCTTTCACTTTCTCGTAAACTCTGCGCTTTCTAAACTGCTCCATCTCTTCCTGACGCGCTTTCATTGTTAGTTTAGGATCAAGTTCGTTTCCTGTAACATCGCCCCATGCTTGGATTATCTCTCCATTCTCCTTGTGAACGACGTTAATCATATTCATGGGGAGAGGTTTAACTGTGCCAACCTTTTCACACGCTGCACAGGTACTGGGCGTTTTGAGCCAGCCTTCATGTTCACACGCACTGCACTTCCACTTCTGTGGGGCAGTCTCGCCAACAGCTTCCTATGTAAAGGTGGTAGAAATGTTAACCGGTCCCTTCTTGAACATTCTCCTCCTTTCTCTGCCCGTGATCTCGTTCACGGGCCTGTCTTCGATAACTTTGCCAGTGTCCAAGTCAACGGTAAGTCTCCTAACACATGAGCTCCATTGTGGTCCACTTGATCCTGGCAACATCAATCTTTTGGTTCCATAGTCTTTTCTCGTCCATATTAACTGGTGCTTGTGCTCTCTGTCTTGGTCCGCGTGGTCACATGCCCAGTTAGTTTCGTTTATATGCCTCTCACTTTGCTCCTCTTCGTCAACTTCCATATTTGCCGTTCCCTCCTCTTTAAATGCACCTCCTTGACGTCCGTCAATCTTCATTTGTTCCACAAGTCCCTTCAATATCGCTCGGCACAACTTGTCTGGATAAACTTCTGATCGGTGAGTCCTTCCGCCACCAGTTAACTCCATGCGTCGGTGTTGCCCCTTGCACCTCCAACTTAACTCACGGCCTATGGCCGGGCTGTTTGTCATGAACTTGGTTGGTTCTTTAATGAACATCTCCTCACCTTTGACCATCTGCTTCAAATCGTAACAGCATAAGTCTCCATTGTAACCTTTAACATCTTTGTTTCGGAGCTACCGTTGTACTGTTGATGTACTCCAACTGGTCGCACCCGCGGGATGTTCAAACAGAAAGTATAACCCATTTCGTCGTTGAAGTTCACAAAGCTCCATCGCAAAATGTTAGGTGCTTGATCCCGTAGTCCAACATTTGTTTTACTCGGTCAGCACCTAATATTTTGAAGTTAAACGCTTGGAGTCTGCTGAAAGCTGCACACATGGGACTCACCACTAGTAACAGGGCTGACTTGGACTCAACTATATTTTTGCTTTCGCTCGCATGGCTGGCACGTTAAAGTCCCATGAGTTACCATGTTGGTCGCACGTTGTTAAGTCCATTGCTAACCCAGGTATCAATCCCATTTTCTCTGCCATGCCCGTAACTCTTACTGGCGAATATGCCTCGGTTACGTGCGCCTGAGTTTCATGTTGATTCGCGCCGTGAAGCTTGGCGGCCCTCCTGACTTCGTTTAACTGATGCACGACGTCCAACTCCCCGATCATCAACCACTCAACCAGCTCAGAGTCAAATCCCATCATGTTAAGTCCTAGTCTGATATTGTTTACTTCTGACATCTCTTCATCTTGTTCCGGGTTGAGTTGGCGATGCTGAGTTGCCTGCTGATCTTCTTCGTCGTGGTCACCATCTGCTTTCCGTTTACTCGGTTCACTTGGTGGGTCCTTCATTTCTTCATCTTCAATTTCAAACTCGGTCCACCCGGTCCAGTAACCGTTAAAGGGGTTTCCCATTGCCCATGTTTGATCATCTCCCTCTTTGCCGTACCAAGCATCTTCATGCTCACGTATTTCACCGCTGTCGTTTAGAATGGCATGGGTAAATCTCCTGGGTTTAAGTTTATCCCAATCGACAGGGCATCCACCATTGGTGGGAAAGGTTAACTCTCTTCTTGGTCGCCTGTGTTGACAGATAACTTTGTTTCCTTGTATCACCCACTCATCTTTTGCATCCTCAACTTTGGCGCTCGGCGGGGGTGGCGCGTTAAGTTTCGGTCTCTTCGCTTGACTCTCTGATTCCTGATCTTGACCTTCAGACGCACGGCTTTTACCTTCGAGTCTCAGTTGGGCAGAGGCTAACCTAGGCTTGTATGTTTGGGCTTTCTTGTCTTTTTAACCACTCGATCACGCGAGCTCTGCAATCAGCATTATGTGGTTTATGCTCTCTGTCGCCTCTAACTAGGCATTTACACCCGTAACATCCCGGCGTCGGTCCCATTTTCAGATATTCGTGCTTCTTTACGGCTATTCCTCGCGCAATCAGCGGCTTCGTCTCAGGCGCCGTTAACTCTTGCTCTGGCACGTCCATGGGGAACATAATTCTAGACTGTAACTCCATTCCTGCCGCGTTGGGGTCAGGCTGCCAATGTAACCCCCTCATCTCAGTGATTTCGTTCATATTCCATCTTTCCGCATCACTTCCCTTTCGTTTGAACTCGTGCGCCTTGATTGCTCCGTTCGGTGTTCTAATGATGAGCTCCTGACTTTTCTCGTTAATTCCCAAAAACACTCCACTTTCCCATCTCAGTTCAAGCTTTTCACGGCCTTTGTGCGCAGGCGTCTTTAAATACATGACACATTCACCGAACTCAGGAATTTGTTTGTTAAACTTCCTCCCCCTACATCTTTCACGGGCTGTCTTTCCATCTGTATATATCGTGAACTTGTTGATCAGAGAAGACGCATAACTTACCATCCATGGTATAATTGTATGGCTTTCACTAAACTCGGTCTTGTAATTGGCATCCAAGGCGCTCTTTAATGTCCTGACTTGTCCTTGCACCGTTCTAACAGCTCTCTCAATTTCACCGTTGGCCTTTGAATCGCCTACAGGACTGACTTCAACACCCATGTCAAGGTCACTCGACGCTTTAATCCTGTTGGCCAGCGCCGCAATTGCCGCTTCTCCATCACTTTTAAGGATAACCTTCTTATATCCGGTAAAGCCGATCATGTCACATCCCACTTTTACTGAGTATGGATCCACCCCATTTCTTCAACAACACTCGGCTCCACGTTAATTTGGTCCCCCTGCAATGCATGACCAGAATTGGGTTACCATTGCTCGCACTTTCGCCTTCTTCCTTTCTTCCTTTAAGCCACATGTAATCCATTGAAATTACCGGTACACCTCCGTTCCCTTTCCTTATACGTCTTCTGTGATTGCGCCTACGCGCTTTGCCTCTAACGCAATGTGGGCACCAACTTCGGCAAGGTAAATGCGTTGCATTGTGCGCCTCAACTTCCTCCTTTGACGGTCTCATGACACAGTAAACTTTCTTCGGTAACTCTGCTTCGTCACTCACAAACACGTCTTCTATGTCACTCAACTCACTTTCGCTGCCCCCACTTTCACTCCCTTCGCCTTCTTCGGCGTTAAAGACGTTCAAGTTTTCGCTTGGTCTTACGGGTAATGAGGGGCTTAGTAGAACAGGTCCGCCTCGAGGGTTCCCGGCCGCGGAAAACCCTCAGCTGCGTTTACTTCACTCTTGGGCTTGACCGCCTCCACTGGCCCCTTCGGCACCATGATGTTAAACTGGAACGTGCCATTCTTCTCGTGGATGGTCGTACATTTACCCGTGGCCTTATTCATAATATGACTCAGGGATCTCCCGCTAAGGTCCTTGTCGAACACAACTCTGTTTCCAGCGCTTACCATTTCTCTGACCGATCCCAGAACTTTGTTGACTTCCGCCACTTGAATTGGCATGCTGACTGAGTTTCCATGTTCATTCTTGCCGGTTACTACTCGCAACCCGTAATTCTTTATCGTCGTTCCGTTTGCCGCACTGTAGTGTCTTCCCTGCTTTGACGCATCTGTCTGTTCAATGGGGAAGTAGGTGCCTATTCTTGGGGGTCCTACCGCGTTGCACGCTCCAGAGTCCACGGTAACCACAATTGTTTCGCGCGTTGTACTCTGAGGTGGCACCGCGTTAATTTCTGGATCACAGTCTCGCATTTCGATTAGCCAAATTTCTCCACATTTCCCCAACCAACTCTTTTCCTGCTTTTTGCTTTTACTTATCCTCTGGCCCCACTGATTTACATGATTGCAGTTCCCGTTACACTGATGCTCCTGGTAAGTTTTTCTCAGGTCCACTGCGACTTTACGCGCCATTTTCTTCCTGGAATGTGAGGGCAGTGCCCATTGTCCGTTAATCTCCTCAGCCGTGGGCGGTTCCGGTGGCACGTTCACTTCATCATTCATCTCAACACTGAGCACATGCTGCGGTTGGCCACATGAGATGGTTTGTTCACTTGCCGCGTTTACCGTTGGTTTCTCTTGCTCAACTTCGTTGGCGGTCTTCTTGGGACCTGGGCAGTTAACGGCAATGTGCCCTTTAGCGCCACACTTGTAACACTCACGCTCGCTGTGGGTGGTAAATCTTCCTTGGCCACCGTAACTTCCACCCCACGAGCCGCCACCTTTACCACCTTGTTTGCCTCCAATCTTACCTTTCATGTAGGATCCATAGGTGACACGGTAACCTTTGCCTTTGCCGCCTTTGCCACCTTTGCCCCCTTTCGTGAACTGTTTAGGCTTTGTGCGGTTCCTGGCTAAATGACCCATGCCTCCGCAATTGTAACATTTGAGGCCTGAGCCTTTGCCTTTACCCTTGTTTACGGCGTCGACTTCCTCATGATCTCCAGTTTCACTTTCATTAGCCCAGGACCCGTAACTCCAAGATCCGCCCTCTGGCCACCAGTTTCCATCTTCGTCAACCCATCCTGTCTGATCCCAGACATTTTCGGACCCTTGACTCGTCTCGTTAATATTTCCAACGTCCATCGCATCTTTATTTTTGGTGTCTGAGTCGAGTTTCCTTTTACGCGCCCAATCTTCACGCTTGGAGTATAGCTTTTGGAACGAATCAATGTTAAGTGCGTCGGGCGTCCGCCAACACGCCTGCTGCCACTCGTCAAGCCAATCGTTCGCATACGCCATTATTGCCCTGAGCGCGGTAACCTTAAATGGGAGGGGCAGTGAGTAATCCTTGCCATACTTTTCAAGATTCTCCGCTAACGCGCTCCACTCCTCAAGTCGGGCAACGGTATCGGTAATTTTCTTGGGCGGCTCAGGGTTCATAGCGCGCGTCATCTTCGAGGAAAGGGTCGCTCCGGTAACAGCCGAGTACCATTTGTAAACCTTTTGCCAAGCCATAATTCCGTCACCATCCATGAGTCCCTTTAATTTTCCCCTTGCTTCTGCACCTTCAAGCTTTTCGTTAAGGATGTACCATAAGTCTTCCTCCATGTGAGTTTTGTCTCCCTCGGTAAACTCATAATCTCCTTTGTTGTCATCCTCTGCTTGTTTAGCTTGGTTTGCCTTCAAGTATTCGCTTGCTGTTAACCGACCGTTCATTATGCGTATGATATCATCATCATCTTCCTCTGGGACAGATCCGTCGAGTGTCTCCAACTTCTTGTTCAACATTTTCAGTGCCGGTCGATAACTCGGTTTTACCTGGGCAAGCGCGTTTAAGAACTTGTCGTTCCAATCTCTGAACTTTGCTCTTTCTCCACTGAAGTTCTTTAACGCCTGTAATGCTTTGTACTCGCTTATCGGTTTACCGCTCCCGTGCTTACTTCCGCTTCCGCCTTTGATTGCTTCCGAAAGTTGACCAAACTTTTCAATTAACTTCTCTTGTACTTCGCTGTTGGTCTCCAACTCGGTAACTCTTTCTACCAATCTGCGAGCACCCCTTTCAAGCGCAGCGTTTCTCTTCGTTATCGTTAACAACATGCTGTTGGTCTTCTGAGCGCTCTGTAACATTTGAAATGCCTCAACGTTCGATACTTCCCTTCGGTCCTGTGTTACTCGCTCATTAATGAACGTCGCAAGTCCATAATGATTTGCAAGTAACGCCGTCTGAACGTAACTGAAGTCCCCGTTCAGGTATGCCTGCTCGCACAGGTCGTTGAAGCGGTTAGGGTCCACGCTGACCCATGCGTCTCTGTCCGCCGGCACGTTAAGGTTGACCGGCGGGTCGCCCTGCGCGGGCCTAGCTGCAGCGGCCGCCGCCGCCGCCATGGCAACCGCGCTCCGCTACCATGCAAAATCCCGAGGAGGGTTCTGCACGGGAGCTCGGTGACAGCGATGACGATCGGTCACCCTTTTCCCTCGGCACGGCGAAGCAAGTCTCGGTAGCTTCAGCCGTTAAACACTTGAGCCAAAGTAACGGGGGCACCTTCACTCCCCAGTCACCTGAATGCTTACATGTTAACACCTCCTCCTCCTCCTCCTCCTCCTCATCCCAACCATCCTCCTCCTCCTCATCATCATCAGCATCATAATCATCATCATCATCATCATCAGCATCAGCAGCATAATCATCATCATCATCAACATCAGCATCTGCATCAGCATCAGCATCAGCATCATCATCAGCATCAGCATCAGCACCATCATCATCATCAGCATCATCATCATCATCGGCATCGTCATCATCATCATCATCAGCATCATCATCATTATCGTCGCCATCATCATCATCCCACGTTTCCTCATCCTCCTCATCCGATTAATCTTGCCCTTCTTCCTCCTCCTCCTCCTCATCATCCTCCTGGTCCTGCTCCACCTCTTCCTCCTCAGCATCCTCTTCTTCTTATCATGATTAGTGTTAAGAATACTAGTATGTGTAGTATGGCCATTAGTAATGGCATATGATTGTGGGTTGCCTTCGTCTTCGTAGTATTATGTGTACTATTAGTATCGTTAGTGGTATTTATATGATTGATACGCTTCGTTGTATGGCTATTCGCATTCGCATTATTATGCTTATTGCTAGTAGGCCTATGATTAGCAGTAGTATTCGTGAAAGTAGTAGCATTCGCAGTATTATGATTGTGAATTGTATTACTGCTATTAATATTCGTCTTCGAATTCTTAGTATTACTAGTACTACTAGTATCCGTCGTCGTACCCTCATGATTGTGCTTCGTATGCGTGTTCGCATTCGTATTCGTAGTATTACAAGTATTCGTATCAGTAGTATTATTAGTAGTATCATGCTTCTTCTTAGTAGTATTAACGTTGGTATGTTCAGCATCAATATTGTGTGTAGCGACATTGATAGTATTACCGTGTTGCTTCTTATAATTAACTGGTTTCTTGATATTACCATTCTTAATATTAATAATACGCATATGGTGCTGGGTATTCTGATTACGACGATTAGCATTTAACAGTATTAACAGTATCCGCCGTGTTCCTCTCATGAGCATTACCAATAGTACTGCTCGTGATATGTTTTAAATATGAGCGTGATTCGCCTGATCATTATTAGCCGTCTTCTCCGTGGTATAATGACTGGCATTCTCCTTAGCACTATTCGTCGTATTATTCGTAGTACTCGTCCTCCTCCTCCTATTCCTCCTCCGCCTCCTCCTCCTCCACCTACTCCTCCGCTTCTTCCTCCTCCTCCTCCTCATCCTCATCCTCATCCTCCTCCACACAGTATTCCTCTTCCTCCTCCTCCTCCGCCTCCGCCTCACCCTCATCCTCATCCTCATCACCAGCCTGATCATCATCAGCAGCATCATCACTATCATCATCATAACAAGCATCACCATCGGCATCAGCATCCTCATCATAATCATCATCCGCAGCAGCAGCATCATCAGCATCATCACCATCACCATCATCATCATCATCATCATCATCATCATCATCATCATCATCATCATCATGATCATCAACATCATAATCATTGAGATAATCAGCATCAGCATCATCATCATCATCAGCATCATCATCATCATCATCATCAGTATCATCAGCATCATCAGCAGCAGCATCATCATCAGCATCAGCATCATCATGTTCAGCACCAGCATCAGCATTATAATCATCATCATAGTCAGCAACAGCATCATCATCAACAGCATCATGAGTAGCAGAATCACCATCATCATCAGCATCATCATCAGCAGCCACATCATCATCAACGGTATCAGCACAATCAACATCATCATCATCAGCATCATCAGCATCGTCATCATCAGCAGCATCATCAGCATCATCAGCAGCATCAGAATGATCGTCGTCAGCATCAGCAACATCATGAGCATCATCAGCATCGTCATCATCATCAGCATCATCATCATCCCCCTCCTCGTCCTCCTCCTCATCCTCCGTCCCCTATTCATCCTCCGCCTCGTCATCCTCCTCCTCTTCCGCCTCCTCCTCATCCTTCTCCTCCTCCTCCTCCACCTCCTCGTCCGCATCTTCATCCTCCTACGCATCTGCTTCCTCCTCCTCATCCCCCATCTTCCTCTCAATAGTCATCTTGATATTCTCAGTAGTCTGATGCATAGGTTTCTCCGTATTCGTTTTCTGAATAGCGTTCATATTTGTATTGTGCGGCTTAATCGTATTAATATTGGCGTGTTCCTTCGTAGCGTTCGAAGTATCAATCCTAGTATTCGTATGAGTCGTAGTGTTCTTCATATGATGCCTACCATGCACCATAGTAGTATTAATACTGAACATACTACAAGTGGCGTGGTTAGTACGATTCTTGTTGCTAACAATGTTAAGATGGTTGGAAATCGTAGTATTATTAGTATGAGTGGCCCCCGCTTTATCAGCCTCATGTACAGCAGTAGTAGTTGTATTTTTACGTGTACGAATCGTAATAGTAGTCGTATGAGTGTTACTGTTTTTAATATCAAAGATGGAAGTACACGTAGTAGCTATAGTAGTAGCTATAGTAGTAGTAGTAGTAGTAGTAGTAGTAGTAGTAGTAGTAGTAGTAGTAGTAGTAGTAGTAGTAGTAGTAGTAGTAGTAGTAGTAGTAGTAGTAGTAGCAATACCCCGAATAGTATTAGTAGCCGTGGTGTTGCACGTGCTGATTATATTCGTACGTCTCATATTCATACTCGAATACCCATTGTAAGATCAGAAGTGCCATCCGCGTTGTTATTCGTGCTCTGGATCGCCTTTATCATTAGCACTAGCAAGATTAATCATACGAGTTAGAATAGTGCGACTAGCAGTAGTACTGGCATCACAATGATTAGATTTAGCAGTGTTCTGAGTATTGTTCTTACGATTGACCTCATGAGTATCAGCAGTCGTACTGCTAAAACTATGTTTAACACGAGTCGAATCAATAATGCTATTAACCAACTCATTCGTGCCATCATGTTTCGTGTTCTTCAAAACATTCGTATTATCTATCCTCCTCCTCCTCCACATCATCATCATCCACCTCCTCTTCACCCCCTCCCCCTCCTCCCCGTCCTCCCCCTCCTCCCCCTCCTCCTTTTTTCTACTCCTCCTCCTCCTCCTAATCCTCATCCTCCTCCCCCTCCCCCCCAGTCCTCCCCCCCTCCCCCTCTTCCTCCTCCTCCTCCTCCTCCTTCTCCTCCTGCTCCTCCTGCTCCTCCTGCTCCTCCTGCTCCTGCTCCCCTCTCTCCTCCTCCTCCCCCTCCCCCTCCCCCTCCCCCTCCTCCTCCTCCCCTCCTCCTCCTCCGCCTCCTCCTCCTCCTCGCCTCCTCCTCCGACCTCTCTCTGCCTCCTCCCCTCCTCCCCCTCCTCCTCCTCCTCCCCCTCCCCCTACTCTCCTCCTCTCCTCCTCCTCCTCCTCTCCTCCTCCTCTCTCCTCCTCCTCCTCCTCCTCCTCTCGTCCTCCTCTCCTCCCCCTTATCCTCCCTCCTCCTCCTCCTCATCCTCCTCCTCCACCTCCTCCTCCTCCTCCTCTTCCCTCCTCCTCCTCCTCCTCCTCCTCCTCCTCATCCTCCTACTCTTCCTCATCCTCCTCCTCCTCCGCCTCCTCCTCCGCCTCCTCCTCCCTCCTCCTCCCCCTCGGGAGGAGGAGGGGAGAGAGGGAGGAGGACGAGCCGGAGGAAGGGGAGGAAGAGGAGGAGGAGGAGGGAGAAGAGGAGGATCGACGATCGAGGGTCGAGGATAAAGACCTTTGGGAGTCCTTCGCTCTTTTCGGACACCCAGTCGGCGTTCGATTACGTCTCGAACTTGTTTGTCGCGACACGCTCCTGGACAGTGCCTGGGCAGGGCCGAGGACCAAATTGTGACTGAGGATCTAGACCCTTGCGCCTTGGGGCAAGGAGGGGGAAAGTCAGGGTCGAAATAAAAGCACCACATTTTTGTTCCAACGTTCGTCCTCTGAGGGCCTGTTTTTTTGGTTCTAACACCGTAAGGGATTGACAAAGCATGAACAGCCGGCCAATATGCACCCCTTGCGAGCGGATCTGGGAAAGACCCACCACCACCTCTCCTGTCCTGCCCCTCCTCATGTCGCCCTCCCTCCGTACCCCATTCCTCCTCTAGCCCTTCCTCACTCCCTCCCTGCCTCCCTTCCCTCCCTTCCGCCCTCCCTCCTTCTCTTCCTCCTGCTCCACCTCGGGGACATACCAGAACCCGTCGGAAACCTCCCAAGGGCCGTCGAATTCATCCGAACCCCATCAAACATCTCCTGTTCCTCTTCCTCCTCCTCCTCCTCCTCCTCCTCCTCCTCCTTCTCCTCCTCCTCCACCTCCTTTTCCTCCTCCTCCGCCTCTTCTGTTTCTTATTACTAGTCGCGTTGCTATTTTAGTTGTCGCATTATGATTCGCATTCTGAGTACTAGTATTCTTTGTATGAGTATAACAATAATCACGAAAATAATACGAATTAAAGTAATATGGTTAGCAGCATGGAGTATTAGTAACAGTATTGGTACTACCGTTCGTAGTAGTAGTAGTAGTAGTAGCAGTAGCAGTAGTAGTAGTAGTAGTGGTAGTAGTAGTGGTAGTAGTAGTAGTAGTAGTAGTAGTAGTAGTAGTAAGAGTAGTAGTAGTAGTAGTAGTAGTAGTAGTAGTAGTAGTAGTAGTAGTAGTAGTAGTAGTAGTAGTAGTAGTAGTAGTAGTAGTAGTAGTAGTAGTAGTAGTAGTAGTAGTAGTAGTAGTAGTAGTAGTAGTAGTAGTAGTAGTAGTAGTAGTAGTAGTACTAGTAGGACATTACTATAGATAGGACAAGTAGTACTCGTTCCGGTAGTGGTAACAGTACTGCAATACGAACAATAATATGAATAATCCGTAGTAGTAATACGATTGGTATCAGCAGTACGAAGACTACTGTTACTAATATTGGTACTGCTACTGCTACGACCATTACTAGTATTACTCTTACGATTACTAGTATTACGAGTATTCGTACGATTACTCAGACGATTACGAATACTCTTACGATTACGAATACGTTTGCGATTAACTGTTGCAGTACTAGTACGAACACCCCGTTACGAGTGCGATTACAAATACGATTACTATGACTGGCACGATGGCCATTACCATGTATACTACTATTACCTTACAAAGTACCAGGAATACTAATACAAACAGTAATGCTACGATTACCAGCACTATTACTAATACCTTTTACTATCTATTCCGAATACGACTACTACTACGAGTGTTCTTGGTAGTGTTGTTATTATTACGCTTACTGTTACTACTACGATTACTAATCGGTACGAGTATTACTACGATGACGATTACTATTGTGCGCATTATTAGTAATATCAACGTTCCTATATACGGATTATTAAGATTCGTCCTCATATTATTCGTATTGGTACTACTCTTTGTAAGTTTATCCATGTGCATCGTCTCATGAATGTTTTGAAAAACTCTTAACATGCGCCATATCAGTATGATTGTGTCATTCCGACTTTTATGAACAATACTATTTCTCGTCTCCGTATTCGTCGTGCTATTGTTATTATTGCGATGTGCATTATAAGTATAATGAGTATTCGCCTTATTAGTCTGATGATTATGATCATGCTTATTACTGCTCGTCTTCATCGTACCCCTCTTATCCGTAATATTCGCATTCGTATGTTCGCATTCCAATCATTCGTATTATCTTTATTATGTTTATTATTATCATTCGTCCTCATCCTGCCCCTCCGCCTCCTGTTCGCCCCCCCCCCTCCCCCTCGTCATCGTCCTCCCCTCCTCCTCCTCCTCATCCTCCTCCTCCTCCTCCTCCTGCTCCTCCTCCTCCTCGTCTCATTGACCCCCCCCCCGGCTAGAATCGCGCCAAGACCCTCGGCAAGCCTGAGGACAACACGCAACAAAAAACACACACACACACACGCGCACACACACACACACCTTAACTCGACGGCGCAAAGGAACCTCAGGCGCGGTCGGCAGATGAAGACGCCAATCACGAACGAACTTCGGCGAACGTGCCGTGATGAAAAGGCCCAGCCATGGCAATGCACATGAACATGGATTGTGGTGGGGAAAAGATGAGGCACTGTAAAACCAAAATGCACTGGCCAAGCACCCCGCGGAGCGTAGCTCGACACCAGGAGTTGAAGTACGGGCAGCAGTCTGGCGCGAATTGACAAGTTGGAGAGGGGAAAAAAATTGGCCTGACGAAAGACCCAACCATACGTAGTTGTGAATACCGCAAGTGTGGATATATTCCTCGGTGGCGCTCCCTATGGGGCCACGAAACGTGTGAGGGGTGTGCCGAAATGGGGGGGTTGAACCGCATGCGAGCGCAGCCACTGGGGCGTTCGGTGGAGCTCCCTATGGGGCCACGAAACGTGTGAGGGGTGTGCGAGAATGGGGGGTGGAACCGCATGCGAGCGCAGCCACTGGGGCGTTCGGTGGAGCTCCCTATGGGGCCACGAAACGTGTGAGGGGTGTGCGAGAATGGGGGGTGGAACCGCATGCGAGCGCAGCCACTGGGGCGTTCGGTGGAGCTCCCTATGGAGCCACGAAACGTGTGAGGGGTGTGCCAGAATGGGGGGTGGAACCGCATGCGAGCGCAGCCACTGGGGCCTTCGGTGGAGCTCCCTATGGGGCCACGAAACGTGTGGGAGTGGGTTGTGCCAGAATTGGGGGTGGAACCGCATGCGAGCGCAGCCACTGGGGCCTTCGGTGGAGCTCCCTATGGGGCCACGAACGTGTGAGGGGTGTGCCGAAATGGGGGGTGGAACCGCATGCGAGCGCAGCCACTGGGGCGTTCTTGGAGCTCCCTGTGGGGCCACGAAACGTGTGAGGGGTGTGCCGAAAAGGGGGTGGAACCGCATGCGAGCGCAGACGCTGGGGCATTCGGTGGAGCTCCCTATGGGGCCACGAAACGTGTGAGGGGTGTGCCGAGAATGGGGGGTGGAACCGCATGCGAGCGCAGCCACTGGGGCCTTCGGTGGAGCTCCCTATGGGGCCACGAAACGTGTGAGGGGTGCGCCGAAATGGGGGGTGGAACCGCATGCGAAGCGCAGCCACTGGGGCGTTCGGTGGAGCTCTCCCATGGGGCCCACGAAACGGTGAGGGGTGATGCCGAACTGTGGGGTGGAACCGCATGCGAGCGCAGCCACTGGGGCGTTCGGTGGAGCTCCCTGTCGGGCCACGAAACGTGTGAGGGGTGTGCGAGAATGGGGGGTGGAACCGCATGCGAGCGCAGCCACTGGGGCGTTCGGTGGAGCTCCCTGTGGAGCCACGAAACGTGTGAGGGGTGTGCCGAACTGTGGGGTGTAACCGCATGCGAGCGCAGCCACTGGGGCGTTCGGTGGAGCTCCCTGTCGGGCCACGAAACGTGTGAGGGTGTGCCGAAAAGGGGGGTGGAACCGCATGCGAGAGCAGACGCAGGGGCCTTCGGTGGAGCTCCCTATGGGGCCACGAAACGTGTGAGCGGGTGTGCGAGAAGGGGGTGGAACCGCATGCGAGCGCAGCCACTGGGGCATCGGTGGAGCTCCCTATGGGGCCACGAAACGTACGAGGGGTGTGCCGAAATGGGGGGGGAGACCGCATGCGAGCGCAGCCCCGGGGCCTTCGGTGGAGCTCCCTAGGGGCCACGAAAACGTACGAGGGTATTTTTTTTTTTTTATGCCGAAATGGGGGGTGGAACCGCATGCGAGCGCAGCCATGGGAGTTCGGTGGAGCTCCCTGTGGGGCCACGAAACGTGTGAGGGGTGCGAAAAGGGCGTGGCGGACCGCATGCGAGCGCACCAACCGGGGCGTTCGGGGGAGCTCCATTTCTTTGGGGCCACGAAATCGTGTGAGGGTTTGCCAAATGGGGCAGGGGAACGCATGATGATGATGATGATGATGATGATGATGATGATGTATGATGATGATGATGATGATGATGATGATGATGATGATGATGATGATGATGATGATGATGATGATGATGATGATGATGATGATGATGATGATGATGATGATGATGATGATGATGATGATGATGATGATGATGATGATGATGATGATGATGATGATGATGATGATGATGATGATGGTGGTGGTAATGGTGATGGTGATGATGCGGAGGATGATGATGATTATGATGATGATTATGATGATGATGCTGATGATGATGATGAGGAGGATGACGATGTTGATGATGATGATGGTGGCGATAACGGCGACGATGATGGCGATGATGGTGATGATGACGATGATGACGATGATGACGACGACGACGATGACGATGACGATGACGACGATGATGGTGATGATGGTGATGATGGTGACGATGATGATGATGACGGGAGGAGGGAGGAGGGGGGAGGAGGAGGAGAGGCGAGGAGACGCGGGGCACCGTCTCTTCAAAACGAGGACCCAACACCACAGGATGGTTGGGAAATAGAGCTGACAGACCAGCAAGCGGCGACGAGAGACAGGCACTAGCGAGAGAGGCGCCGCCACCAGGCAATCAAC
>CAUYUJ010021636.1:50000-55000 GCA_963575745.1 Prorocentrum cordatum
TGCGTAGTGAAGAATTGCATCACAAAGCATTGCAGCGCAAAGACTGGCATCGCACAGCGGTACAGAAAAGAACATGACATAGCATTGCGTTGGCGAACAAAGCGTAGCATCGCATTTCATGGTGTGGCACTGCGTAGTCAAGCACTGCATATCCTAGCAATGCAGCTGAAGGCATGGCATCGCACAGCGGAACACCACATAGCATTGCATTGCATTGCATGCCGCGGCATGGCACTGGAAACAATGGCGCCAGCGCTGCAGCGGGAGCACGATTCAGAACGAGCGGAAGCCCGAAAATGAGGCCAGCGCTTCAGCGGGTGCAACATGTTGAAAAAAACATACAAAAGAACGGGAGGGTTATTGCTGCGTCGTTGCTGCAACACCTTGGGCACCTCTCCACACAGGGTGCCGTCTGCTTCCGCGGCCACGATATCGCAAACGTGCAAGCATGTGTGAGCCAGCGTGGACCCCAAACGCTGCGTCCTTACACTGGGGAAGCGAGGGCTATGCGGCGTGGCTGATGTTTGCACAATTCGAAATTGTCAATGCCATTCTGCTCGTGCAAACATCCCGCCCACCAGCCCACCCGCATTTTGTCTAGCGAAATCCTTTCGGCCACGACTGCAGTTCTCGATTGAAACATGCCACCGCGTGTCCACGGCCGCAGTTGCGCGTGCGCGCTCGCGCGCACAGCGAATGGCTGGTTTGGCACAAGTGATGCCGCCGCGACGGCGCTGACCGATGGGAACTCCCCAGCGCGTCTCCAAGGCCGCGCTGGCCGCGCGGGTGCTTCAGTGAGGGTAAGTAACTCGGGCGGGCGAGACAGCATGATGACGTCGACAACGGCGGCAACGGTGGATTTTGATATCGCTGGTGGTGGCGATGATTACGATGACGACGGCTAGGCCCATGACGGGCGCCGAGGCTGGTGACGACGAGGACGGTGATGATGTCGATGCGTCGATCATGCAAGTGGCTGTGATGATGATGGCGGCAATGGCGGCGATTGGCGATGACGGTACCAGTGGTGACGCGATGGTGCTGATGTGGGCGGTGGGGGAGTACGCGGGCGCAAAAGGACTAACGACATGGCGAACTGGTTGTTGAAAAACACGTGGTCGATTTTCTTGGTTTGAAAAGCTCTGCCTCGAAATGCGTCGAAAACCGAATGGTTTCAAAAATATATTGACACGCGGGAATTGTGACGCGCGCATGTGGCCCGCATGGAATCAATTGATACGGGTTTGCGCACTAGATGCATGCTAAAACAACGCGGATGCACCACGTGGTACAATGAGCATGCTGGCTCACGATGGGAACACTAACTAAGATGATGCGTCCTTCCCATACGTTCAGAAAGTGCGGGCGGACAGACAGCATGCAAGAATTAGATGAAGACATAAATGTGCACCTGAAGTTGTGACGCTGAAACGCATGAAAAAATCCTATGCAAGTTCGACATGCGCGAGCGAGGATTTTGTGATGTGTTCCACAGGGGTATTGGAATTATGACGAAATAAGCGAGTGCGCGCGCGTGGTATCTGTTAGGGGCGAAAAGGGGTGTCGGTACTGGCCTGGCTGGGACAACATGCTTTCGCCTGGAATAAACAATGTGGCAGAATCGCGCGCAACTCAAAATACCCCGGGGTGGACGTTCAAGTTGGGGCTCGGGATGGTAAATGGGTCGATGTATTGTTCAAAGCCACGATGTGCGGTGTGATCTGGAAGTGCAAACGACGCGGTGTCGGCTACGCGCTGTAACTGCCTCCCGCCGTCTTGAAGACGTGAGCTCCACGGCCCGTGCAGGTATCCCACTCTCCCTACCGCAACCTGTTGGGCGAATACATTCGGCAACGACTGCGGGCCCTTACTGGAACCCACTAGCTGGTCCACGCGGCCGCGCTAGCGCGCGCGCGCGCGCTCGCCCCCAGAGCGACCAGCTGGTCGGGCGCAACTGTTGCAGCCGCGATGGCGTTCAGCGACGGGAAAGTCCGTCCAGGGCCGCGCTTGCTCGCGGGCACTTCAGTGCGGGTCGGGCACGCCGGGGGGTCGCGACATTATGGTGACGTCGACAACGGCGGCAACGATGGCGATGACACCGACGGCGGTAGCGATGCTGACGAGAACGACGACCACAAAGTCTATGACGGCGTCGCCCCTGGTTGCGACGACGATAACGATGAGGCCCATGTGTCGGTTGTGACAATGACTGGAAGACAAAATGGGCGATGACGACAGCGGCAGTGACGCGATGGCGCTGACGCAGGTGGCGGGGAAGTACGCGCGCGAGCAGTGCTTCGAAATCTAGCAGACCTTGCGATAAAAACAAAACAAAACAAAAAATGGTTGCTCCTGTGATGTCGTAGATCTCCATGAAGTGGGGCGCGCGCGCGGCGGCGCGCGCTGGCCCGCAGGCAGGTACGCGATGCGGATTCGCGCACTGAGCGCATGCTAGATCAAGGCCGACGCACCGCGTAATAAAAAAAGGCGTGTGGTTTAAAGTGAGGTTTGGGGGGGGGCCGAGGCCACGGAGCCCGGAGGTCCAGATTTTTTCTCTGGGGGGGGGCGGTTTTTCCCGCTTCCTCCCCCCCCCCCCCAGAAGAGAACTAGAGGGAAAAGGAGTGAGGTTCTGGATAAGACGGTGCAAAGTGTCTGGTTGGCCTTCGACGTGAACAAGTGCGCACGGGCCGAAAGTCTGGCAAGGATTGAACTGTTGTAATGGGCACTTTTAAAGCTGATGCGATGCAACGCTTGCAAACAATGTGTACGAGCATGAGTTGACCATGTGCACGCGCATGGATTTCGAGGTGTGTTGCAAGAACTACGGAAAATGTATCAATTGACGTAAACGAACGCGCGTGCATGGCATCATTGCACGGAGGTGAAAGGTGGTGTCGATACCAGCATGGCTCGGATGGTACGAATCTATACGGAAAACGACAGGTGCGGCCGGATCATATGTACACTGCAAGACCCCAGGGGGCGGCCATGTCCGAGCTCGGGATGGTGGTAGCGCCCGCTCTTTTTTGGAAATGAGAATTTGTGTAGTGCAGTGCGAACTCCTTCCTGGTACTACTGATATGTCCCCTTCTTGCTCTTGTTCTCCCTCCTCCCCCTCACACTCTCCTCATCATCCTCGTCGGCCTCGTCCCCATCTCAAGGACCCCCTTCCTCCACAAACTCCTCCACCGCCCCCCCCCGCATACTCCTTCTCTCAAAAGTTCCTTACCCCCTCTGGCTGCCCCCTCCATTTCACCATCTCTCTCCATTTGCCTCCGTCTCTCCCTCCTTCGCCCTCCCTCCCCCCTGCCCCCCTCGCCCTCTTCCTTTTCCTCCGCCCACAAACCCCGCATCTGATCCTCATCGGCGCCGTCGCCGTCGCATCGTCTGCACCCGCATCGTCCCATCGGCTCTGTCTGCACCGCTGGCCCTGCTCCTGCGCCTGGCCTCGTGCACCACGAAGAAGTCCGTGGCCCCGAAATTGGCGCAGGCGCGGGCCGACATGCCTGGCGCCGCACGGAAGAAGGAAAGGCGACAAGGCAGGCCCCGCGCCCCTCTTCGCCTCCTGGCAGCCGGACGATCCCACCCGCGGGCGGCCGAAGCGCGGCTGGCGAGCCCGGTGCTCCACGGGTGGCCGGGGGTCGAGAAGCGAAAGCGCTAAGGTGCCACAGCCTCGTCATGACCAATTTCTGTAGGCAGGACTGTTCAACGAGCACCCATCTCTCCTCCTCCTCCTCCACCACCACCATCATCATCATCATCATCATCAGCATCATCATCACCACCACCACGATAATCATCATCATCATCACCACCACCACGGTCATCATCATCATCATCATCATCATCATCATCATCATCATCATCATCATCATCATCATCATCATCATCATCATCATCCACCACCACCACCACCACCATCATCATCATCATCATCATCATCATCATCATCATACTCAGATTCATCATCATATACTCATCATCCTCATCAGCAGCACCATCGTCATCATCAGCCTCAGCATCATCAGCATCATCATCCTAATCATAATCATCAGCAGCATCAGCATCATCATCGTCGCCATCACCATCACCATCACCATCACCATCACCATCACCATCACATCGTCATCACATTCATCATCACCATCATCATCATCAGCAGCATCACCACCAAGACTGCCAACACCACCACCACCATCATCATCATCACCACCACCATCATAAGATTCAGCAGCATGTTCATGTACAGCATCATCATCATCAGCGTCATCATCATCAGCATCATCATCGTCCTGATGCTTCATCATCATCGTCGTCAGCAGCAGCTCGTCATCATCAGCCTCATCATCATCAGCATCATGATCACCTGCATCATCATCAGCAGCATCATCAGCAGCATTATCATCATCACCACCACCATCATCAGCAGCATCATCATCAGCATCACCACCATCATCAGCATCAACAGCATCAGCAGCATCAGCAGCATCAGCATCATCAGCATCCTCATCTCTTCCTCTCAACCACCAAACCCACCACCACCACAACCATCAGCATCATAATCAGCATCATCATCGCCATCAACAACATTAGCATCAGCATCATCATGCTCATTGCCACCATCATCATCATCATCATCATCATCATCATCATCAGCATCATCATCACCATCATCCGATGTATCATCATCATCATCCGCATTATCATCACCATCCATCGTCATCATCTTCATCATCATCAGCATCATCATCATCATCATCAGCATCATTATCATCACTTTCTTCCTAATCATTGTCATCACCATCCTCCACGAGAACCAGCCCGTGGCCTCGAAAACAAGGGCCGTGCCGTTGCGTGCGTGCCTCCTGCTCGACTTGTCCGTGCGCGTCGGGCCTGCGCTTTCCGGCGCCGCTGCCCATTACGCTGGATCCTCCTCCACCTCCTCCTCCCTCCTCCCCGTCCTCCACCCCCCCCCGTACTTCCCCCGCCGCATCTGCTCC
>CAUYUJ010021636.1:60000-136243 GCA_963575745.1 Prorocentrum cordatum
CCTCCTCCTCCTCCTCCTCCTCCTCCTCCTCCTCCTCCTCCTCCTCCTCCTCCTCCTCCTCCTCCTCCTCCTTCCTCCTCCTCCTCCTCCTCCTTCCTCCTCCTCCTCCTCCTCCTCCTCCTCCTCCTCCTCACTCCTCCTCCTCCTCCCTCCTCCTCCTCCTCCTCCGCCTCCTCCTCCTCCTCCTCCTCCTCCTCCTCCTCCTCCTCCTCCTCCTCCTCCCTCCTCCTCCTCCTCCTCCTCCTCCTCCTCCTCCTCCTCCTCCTCCTCCTCTCCTCCTCCTCCTCCTCCTCCTCCTCCTCCTCCTCCTCCTCCTCCTCCTCCTCCTCCTCCTCCTCCTCCTCCCTCCTCTCCTCCTCCTCCTCCTCCTCCTCCTCCTCCTCCTTCCTCCTCCTCCTCCTCCTCCTCCTCCTCCTCCTCCTCCTCCTCCTCCTCCTCCTCCTCCTCCTCCTCCTCCTCCTCCTCCTCCCTCCTCCTCCCTCCTCCTCCTCCTCCTCCTCCTCCTCCTCCTCCTCCTCCTCCTCCTCCTCCTCCTCCTCCTCCTCCTCCTCCTCCTCCTCCTCCTCCTCCTACCTCCTCCTCCTCCGCCTCCTCCTCCTCCTCCTCCTCCTCCTCCTCCTCCTCCTCCTCCTCCTCCTCCTCCTCCTCCTCCTCCTCCTCCTCCTCCTCCTCCTCCTCCTCCTCCTCCTCCTCCTCCTCCTCCTCCTCCTCCTCCTCCTCATGCTTCTCCCTCCCTCCGTCTCTGGCTCCTCCCTCCCGGCTGCCTCCTGCCCGTGCTGAAAAGCCTGGAAGACTGCACGTCTGCACCGCTGTCGCGCATGGCCCTCCCGCCCTTCCCTGCCACCTTCGTGCCCGACTCACATCGCAGCAGTCTGGCCGTGGCCACCTCCGACCGCCTAGGGCCTAGGGCCTATGCTGAAGCTCGTGCGTCGCTCCGGCCGTCCGCGGTCCCCCCATCTCCCTCCCGCCCTTCCTTGCCACCTTCGTGCCCGACTCGCACCGCAGCAGTCTGGCCGTGGCCACCACGACCACAGCTCAGATCCAAAGCACCGACCAGGAAACAGAAAAAAACTCGGGCTTATGCTCACACAGCTTTGGTCCGCTGGGATCGGCACCGAGGCCGGAGCTTCGGTGTCCCGGGAGGGAGCCGATACTGCCACCACGAGGTGCGGCCACGCGGCACACGGCTCGGGGAGTTAGACCATCGCCGCGAGAGCAGCGCGCTGCTCCGATCTCGTCCCCATCCGCCAGCTCTCCTAGAGGGGCAAGATGAGGACGACGAGTTCGAGGAGTGTGGGCAGGAGGAGGGGGTAGAACTCAGACAAATTATCACAAACCTGTTTCTCACCCTGATAATTCTTCACATCCTCCCTGACCTCGCCCGCCTCCTCCTCCATCCACCTTTTCCGACTTATCCTGAATCTCCCCCGCATCCTCCTCCTCCTCCTCCTCCTCCTCCTCCTCCTCCTCCTCCTCCTCTTCCTCCTCTCTCCTCCTCCTCCTCCTCCCCTCCTCCTCCTCCTCCGCCTCCTCCTCCTCCTCCTCTCCTCCTCCTCCTCCTCCTTCCCTCCTCCTCCTCCTCCTCCTCCTTCCTCCTCCTCCTCCTCCTCCTCCTCCTCCTCCTCCTCCTCCTCCTCCTCCTCCTCTCTTCTCCTCCTCCTCCTCCTCCTCCTCCTCCTCCTCCTCCTCCTCCTCCTCCTCCTCCTCCTCCTCCTCCTCCTCCGCCTCCTCCTCCTCTCCTCCTCCTGCGCATTCGCCTCCGCATCCGCATCCGTCTCCTCCTCCTCCCCCTCCTGCTCCCCCTCCTTCTCCTCCTCCTCCTCCTTCTCCTCCTCCACCTGCTCCTCCTCCTCCTCCGCCTCCCCCTCCACCTATTTATTATCCTTCACCTCTTCTACCCGTCCTCTTCACTCCCTAGACTACGCCCGATCGGAGGCGCATCCTGATTATCCCCCGGTTCATCCTTCTCCTCCTCCTCCTCCTCCTTCTCCTCCTCCTCCTCATCATCATCATCATCCTCCGCCTCCTCTTCCTCCTCCTCCTGACAAGGCCGTCGGCTGGAGTGAAGCCCTTTTGGGAAGGCCACAGGGCCTTCTGAGAAAGCCAAGTACACACTTCCGCTTAGAACACGAGCGCCGTCGTAACGCCACCATCTTTGGGACCACCGCGGAGTCCTCCCCCGACCATCCCTAATCACATCCCGCGCCCACCCACGGGGCGGACCCTGAAACTCCATATCCCACCATCCCACTATCCCCTGCCCCAGTCCTATTTTCTCACTGATCTACGAGGGACGGGGAGAATGAGGAGGAGGGTGAAGAGGCTAGGCAATGGAGAAGGGCCTTCAGCAGCACGCCTTTACAAGCAGCCATACTATCCGACGAGTGCAAGCAGGCATGAAGTTCAAAATGGGGCGGACATGTGGATGCCAGAATCACTCGCGAAGTGGAGCCTGAGCGCTATGAAGCAGCCCTGAAGTCGCCATCGCCCAGTCGATCGCATCTCTCTCTGTCCCCTTGGGAAAAACAGCCACGGAATCAGGATGGAGGGAGAGGCGGAAGAGCACCGAGGAGAGGCCTCCATAGAGCCCAGAGAGCACAAGAGCACTGTCAAAAACTCTCCGTGCTCGATCCTCCCTGCTGCTCTGGGCACCCGATCCTCGCGAGGGGTGGGCGCGCGGTCCCCCGATCAGCAGGCACTGGCACCTCCTCCTCCTCCTCCTCCTCCTCCTCCTCCTCCTCCTCCTCCTCCTCCTCCTCCTCCTCCTCCTCCTCCTCCTCCTCCTCCTCCTCCTCCTCCTCCTCCTCCTCCTCCTCCTCCTCCTCCTCCTCCTCCTCCTCCTCCTCCTCCTCCTCCTCCTCCCTCCTCCTCCTCCTCCTCCTCCTCCTCCTCCTCCTCCTCCTCCTCCTCCTCCTCCTCCTCCTCCTCCTCCTCCTCCTCCTCCTCCTCCCTCCTCCTCCTCCTCCTCCTCCTCCTCCTCCTCCTCCTCTCCTCCTCCTCCTCTCCTCCTCCTCCTCCTCCTCCTCCTCCTCCTCCTCCTCCTCCTCCTCCTCCTCCTCCTCCTCCTCCTCCTCCTCCCTCCTCCTCCTCCTCCTCCCCCCCCCCCGCCTCCCCGTGGGCAGCGCGGCTGCCTCCCGACTTCACGGAGGGGATTGACCAGGGTGGAACAGGACACAGGGATGAGAATATGGTGCCAACGGGATTGAAGGGGCCCCAGGACACACAAATTCGCCGGCCCAACGGGCCAGAGGCGTGCTAAGATCTCCGGAAACTGGTTGACAATATTCTACTTCGCGCGCGGGGCGGCCCCCTGGGGGTCTCCGGGCGAAAAATACCCCGGCAGGGTCCCGGCAGACTCGGGTCAAAGATGGTTTCCGGGGCAATTTTTCGACACCCCTCACGAGGATCGTGGCCTCCGAGGGGGGGGCCGCAATTGACTACCCCCCCTCCCGCCCCAAGAGGCCCCCAAGAGCCCCCCAAGAGGCCCTGGGGGCCCCCAAGACGCCGCCAAGGAGCCCCAAGAGACTCCCAAGAGGTCCCCAAGAGGCCCCCAAGAGGCCCTAGAGAGGGCTCCAGGGCCAGCGGAATGAGCGAAGCGATTAAATAAATACACACAAATAAAAAGATTCCCCATATCTTCTCATATTTTATGGGCTTTTGTCTTCCCCTCCACTTCCCATATTTTCCAATAGTTTCCTGGGAGTCGACGATTACTTCTGTCTGTGTGTTTTTTCCCCTCCTGAGGGATGCTGGTTAGACATGCTCGCCTGGACGCAGGACGTGTAGCATGCCATCTGGATGCGTCCCGAACGGCAGTGCTGGCGGCAGGCGGCAAGCAGATTCTGCGGCTGGGGGGGAGGGACACGCAGGGGTCGGAAGGGGAGGACAGGGAGGAGGAAGAGGAGCAGGAGGAGGAGGAAGAGGAGGAGGACGGCTGCCTTGCTTGACTTGCGATCCTCATGTCGCGTCGGACGCGGCGCCGTCACGGCCGGGGGGCGTCTTCGTTCATAGGACGATTAAAAATAACACGCGACGACGACGACGACGACGACGACGACGACGACGACGACGACGACGACGACGACGACGACGGCGGCGGCGACGGCGGCGGCGACGGCGACGGCGACGGCGGCGGCGAAAACGACGACGACGACGACGACGACGACGACGACGACGACGACGGTGAAGACAACGACGACGTCGACGACGTCGACGACGACGACGACGAGAGCGAGCCCACTCAACGCCGTCCGCGGCGACACCGCCGCCGAAAACCAACCGGACTGACAGCGAAACCGCAAGCCAACCAAAACGGACAAGCCGCACGCATCCAAGGGCGCGCGTCGCGGCAAAGCCACGGCAGCCTACCAGCGGCGCAGCCGAACCGACCGAGCAGCGGGTACCCATGCTCTTTGCGGCAACTCATGGGAGCCTCCCGTGCCATCCTGCTGGCTGTGCGGGCTCGACGCCGGTCGACGCTAAATCTACGCTGATCGACGCTAAATCGACGCGAGTCGACGCTAAATCGACGCTTTTCCTTCGATGAGCATACGCTAACGCACGCTAGTCCACGGAGAAGACGGCATTCCGAGGACGTACACGGCTCCCACGCCTTGCTACTGGACGATCCCACCGATCCCCCGCACGCGGGGCCAAACACCGCGGCGCCTGGGGCGCGACCGCAACCCCCCCGGCGGCCCGCCCCGCGCACCCGTGCAGGGCCGCTCGGGGCTGAAGCGCCGCCGAGCGCGGCGACGCCGCCGCCAGCGGGACTTCCTCGGTGGATGCGAGGGGGGGGAGGAGGAGGAGGAGGAGGAGGAGGAGGAGGAGGAGGGGGAAGTGGACTGGGCCGGATGAGGGGGAGGGAGAGGGGGGTGGGGAGGGGGGCGGGGAGGGAGAGGGAGATGGGGAAGGCGGGAAGGGTGCGGGCGGGGAAAACACCCAAGAGGGAACGAACGAGCAAACGACGCGCGGAGACGTCCCGCCGGGGCGGACCGGGCCATTCCCGGCCTGCGCAGGAGGCCGCAGCCTCAGAGGTCCTTCTGGCACTCCTGCTGGAAAAAGTACGTCGACTGGAACAGATACTCCAGATTTCGTAATAAAGGGAGGAGGGTCTCATTTCGGGGGGGGGTCTCTTCCAGGCTATCTTGGAGGGCCTGGGGGGGTCTGGGGACGATGCTTTGGAGGGTTCTCCCACGAGGGGGGGTTTGAACTGGCTTGTCTTGGAGGGTCCAGACCCCCTCCCTTTTATTACGAAGTCTGGAGTAGATGATGTGGGCGAAATTGTGCACGAGCCAGCGCAGGTAGAAGACAAGGAAGATGGGGTTCAGGATTGTGCTTGTGGTCGGCGTTGCCTACTGGTGGACAGTGCTGGTGGTCGGTTATTTTGTGTTGTGGTCGGCGTCAGCGTGAATTATCAATGTCACGTGCTGGCGGTCAGTGTTGCTCCGTGGTGGTCGATGCTGGTGGTCGGTGGTGGTCGGTGGCGGTTGCTGCTGGTGTTGCTGCTGGTCGGTGGTGGGCGTCGAGGGTCGGAACTGAGTCGGTGTTGTCTGCAGGTGTTTTGTTGCTGCTGTTGGTGGGTGGTCAATGCATTGTACTGGTGTTGCTGGTGACGCTGTTTGGTTTCGTTGCTGCTGCTCCTGCTGGTTTCAAGCTTGCACAGTCAAATGGTGTACGCAAGGAAACCGCTCTCAAGTAAGCCCCACCACATCGTGTCCGTCGCGGCTGTCTACCATCGTGCGTCGTTGCTGTCGTAGTGGAGATACTGCGTTGCTCTGTGTAGTTCTGTCATTGGCGGTCTAGTGTTAACATTGAAAGAACTGTCAAACGTCGTCGTCCCACCGCATCTGCTTGCCACCACGTTGCCGATGACCCTGCTGTTCCGCGTCGAGAAAAGGGTCCCAATTAAATTCTCGCTGCGTCCATCGGTTCGATGGGTGCTGCGCTACGCGCGCGGCCCAGCGCTAGACACTTTTTCGGTGTATCTGCTCCACGTCAGGGATGTCGTGTATGCTTATTCGCTGCTCGGCTCTGCGCATGCTCCGGCGGATGACCGCGGACCACAGTTCGTTGTCGTCCGTCGCCTGCGCGCGGGCGTGACGGGGGCCATCGCTAGTGTCTTCACGCCGAATGAACCGCCCTGACGGGGTAAGAGGGTTACTGGATGCATCGTGGACGCTGGAGTCGTCGAGATGGTCGCTGCAGGGGTCGCGGTCGATATGGTTGCCCGTGGACGGGGTGGGATACATTGACGCGAGGGCGTTCGTGCGCCCTCTCGGTTTTCCCATGATCGCTCTGACCATCCGTCGCTGTGTGCAGCGTAGCAGCTGTCTGCGAGGCCCCGTTCAAGCCCATGTCTCTGCGCCGTACATCAGTGTGGATATGACGGTGCCACGGTAGAGCCCCAGCCTATGCTTGAGTGGGTAGCGTTTGCTCGTCAACTCTTGTCTGCGCCCTGTGAAGCATGCCCACGCAGCTTGCATGCGATGTTGGATCTATGTTGCCGAAGCGTCTTGAAACGTGATCAGTTGGCCGAGGTGCGTCAGCTTGCCAGTGCCCAGGACAAATTCGACGTCAATGTTTGCAACCGTGGCCTCGCGCGTTCGAAATCCTTCGCTGGTTTGTCACGATATTCGTCTTAGTCGGGTGCATTTCGAGGCCGTGGGGTTTTGCTGGTGTGATCAGGCTAGTGATTAGCGTCTTCAGATTGGGCAGTGTCTGGCTCACCAGTAACATGTGGTCGGCGAAGCGGAAGTACGTGAGAGTAGATTCGTCGACGCATGACAAATGGACTCCTCGTCGTCGTCGCTGCCATTCTGGGATTAGTAGCTCGAGTACGCGTTGCAATAGAGCGTTGAGCAGCAAAGAGCTGAATGAGTCCCCCTGTTTCGTGCCGCGTCGGAGCTTGAAGGGCCTGCTGGTGGAATCGGTGCGGACGACGGACTTCTGGCCGCGATACAGCGTCGGAGTAGGTGGACGCATTCAAGTACAACTCCCTGTCGACGCAGTGCTGCCCATAAGCTGCCGCGCGTTTCTGTATCAAACGCTTTTTGCAATCTACGGCGGCGACCCACACGAGCTTGGTTCCATTCGGAGGCCCGTTCCCGCATGATGTCAAAAGTAAAAAAGATGGTCGGTCGTGCCGCGCCCAGGTCTGAAGCCCGCTTGATTGTCGGGTTGGTGCTGCTCGAGTATTTGGGAAAATCTGATGTATAGAAGACGACTGAATAGCTTGACTTGCATGGATATCGCACATATCTGGCGGCAGTTTTGTGGAAGCGTCAGCTCACCCGATTCGGGAATGATTGTGCTCACCGTTTTCCGCCAACAAGTCTCGTTGAGTAGAACTGCATCCCCATGCGCATTACGCAAATCATCCAACAACTCTTCAACCAAGTCGTTTGTCTGCAAGGATCTCGCGTTTTTGTGAACGACTGTGAAAAATCGATGCTGGTACCGTGGCTGGTTGTCCCGACGGCGTCGCCAGTCAGGCCGCTGGTTTGTCCACTCTGGGAGGGGGTGACCCGAGGAAGGCGCTGGGCAGGGCAGGAGTAAAAGCCGTCGCCTGCGGTGGCGCGTTCTGCTTGCTTGTCCCCCGCAAGAGCTGCGACGGGGCGGTCGGAGTCTCGAGGATGCGACGGGGAAGTCGCTTGCTGCTTCGCTGTACAGTCGGGGCGTTGACCTAAGGAACCCTAAATAAGGAACGAGGCCCCTTTTTTCCATAAGTTGAACTCCGATGTCGTGTCGAAAACCTAAGGAAAATCCAAGGCAAGCTGCGGAACACTTGGGGAACACGGAGCCCTCCCCAACGAAAAGGGTTCCTTCTTCAGGGCCCCGACTGTACGTTCCTCCTCCCACTCCAGTGTTCAGGTTGGTTGGTGCTGCTGGTTGGTGGTGGTCGTTCTGGCTCTCTGCGGACGTTGCTGATTCGGGAGCGGGCCAAGAGGGGGGTGTCCAAGAGGGGGGGGTGTAAATCATGACCGGCGGCACGTGCGCGGCCCAGCGGGGGGGCCTGGGGCGTAATGAAATAAGAAGAGGCGCCAAGAAATCTGCGGAAATATCATGGCCCGCGCCAGGATATCCACACCCCCCTAGTCATCACCCCCCTCTTTTCCGCCGCCGACTGATTGTGAACCGTGCAGGTCGCTGCTAGCCGGGTTTAGTCTATCTGGTGATTGGGGTTGGTGGTCGGTGATTGTGCAGGTTGTTTGGTCACTGCTTGAAGCTGGTTCTCTGTGGAGGTCGCTGTGGGTCAGTGTTGGTCGGTGGTCGTTTGGTGATCGGCGTTGGTGGTCGGTGGTCGGATTTGTTGGTTGGTCGCTCGTCGACGGTTGTGTTCTGTAAAGGTCGCCTGTGATGGTCTGTGGCGGTCGCTACTGGTCGATGCTGCTTGTGGGTGGTCGGTCTGGCGGTCGGTGTCTTGGCTGGTCGACTGGCCCCTGGTCAGTATTGATGGTCTGTGCAGATCGTTGGTGGTCAGTGTTTGCGTACTCTGCTCGTTCTACACCCGAGCTGTGGCACGGTGGTCAAAATCGCAAGGATGTGAAGGTGATGTCGCTTGCTGCTTCACTGTACTTTCGTTGTCCTCCTCCTCCTGTGGGTGTTGGAAGTGGGATGTGGAGGTCGGTGTTTGGGTTGGTTGGTGATGCTGGTCGGTTGTCGGTTTGGCTGTTCGTGGGCATCGCCGCTGATGGTCCGTGGAGGCACTTGTTGTTCACTTTTGGTCGCAGTCGAGACTGCTAGTCGTTGGTTGGGCTGGTCGCCTGGTCGTTGATCGGCGCCGGCGGTCTGCCGAGGCTCCTTTTGATCACGGCTAGTTGGTCTGGTGGTCGGTGGATTGCAACAAAAAAAAAAACAAGACGGATTGCAAAAAAAAACCCAAGAAGGATTGCAAAAAAACCCAAGAAGGGTTTTTTGCAATCCTTCGATCCTGGGTTTTTTGCAATCCTTTGTTTGCATTTTTTTTTTTGCAATCCTTTGGTGGTCGGCGAATGGGTTGGTCGGCTGGTCGCTGGTCGGCGCCGGTTGTCTGTTGAGGTCGCTGCTGGTAGTCCGCGGTGGTCGCTGCTGGTTGGTGCTGCTGAAGGTCGGTGGTCGATCTGATGGTCTGTATTCGGGCTGGCTCGTTGGTCTCTGGTCGGTGTGAGTCTGTGGAGGCCGCTGCTGATCGGTGCGGGTGTGCTGGCTGGTGCAAGTCTTCAGAGCCATCCTTCACGAACATGGCCACTCTGTGGTCGGAGAGGAAAGCCTTCCTGCGAAAGAGTCGGGGAGGACGAGGAGGCGGACTCGAGAGGAGGAAAAGGAGGACGAGGAGCACTAAGAAGGAGGAGGAGGACTAAGGAGGAGGACTAAAAAAGAGGGAGGAGGAGGAGGAGGAGGAGGACCATGAACGAGAAAGGCCAGAGAGTAACAGGAGCAGGAGAAGCAGGAGGATACGGACGACGAGGAGGAGGAGGGGAGAGCAAGGGGAGGAGGGTAGAAGAGGGAGAAGAGGGAGAGGGAGGAGGCGGAGGAGAGGGAGGAGGAGGCACCCCGTCAACCCAAACGGGGATCCAGCTAGAAGAGGGTGGTGCTTTCGGAATTGGATCTGAAACGCTCCGGTCACGCACTGCGGTGATGCGTGCCACAAATTCGCCGGCCCAGCGTGCGAAAATCTCCGGCGAGGAGGAGGAGGAGGAGGAGGAGGAGGAGGAGGAGGAGGAGGAGGAGGAGGAGGAGGAGGAGGAGGAGGAAGAGGAGGAGGAGGACGAGGACCCCCGCACGCGCGCGTGGCAGCACCCAGGGGTCCCCGGACGAGCAGTACCCCGGCAGGGGCCCGGCAGGGTCCCGACAGAGATGCCCGAGCTCCCGGGCGCGGCCTCGGGGGCCCCCCGAGCGCCCCATGAGGCGCCCACAGGGTGGCACGCACGGCCCACGGCCTCAGGCCAAGAGCGCTCCAAGAGGGCCCACGTTGGTCTCCCAAGACGGCCCAGGAAGCGCCCAAGACGCCCCAGGAGGGCTCCAAGAGAGAGCTTGGAGAGGCCCCGAAGACGCAAAAATAATCATTAATGCTGCTGCTCAGATGTCGGACGAGTTTGGCAGGGCTGCCGACCGCCCTGCACGGCCCACGAGGCCCCAAGATCGCTCCAAGACGGCCCAAAAAGCCTCCAAGGGGGCCCCAAATGGCCCAAGATGGCCCTAAGACGGCCCAAGAGGTCTCCAAGATGGCCCCAGGATGGCCCCAGGATGGCCCCAAGAGGGGGCCCAGAGGGGGAGTCCGAACAGACATGTCGAGCTCTCGGCCCCAAGAGGCTCCCAAGAGCCCCCCAAGAGGCCACAAGAGGCCACAAAAAAGGACCCAAAAGAGGCCCCCAAGACTCCCAACAGGCCCTCAGGGAGATCCAAGAGAGGCCCCTAAGAAGCCCCCCAAAGAGGCTCCCCAGAGGCCTCCAAACTGCTCCCCAAAGGCTCCCTCCGAAAAGAACCTACGAAGGATATGTGAGACCTTTGACCCACAACCCAGGTACGTCTTGAAACTCTGCTGGCGCTCTCTTGAGTCATCTTCGCGCCAACTTGGGCAGTCCATCGGCTCTCGTCGACCGGGTGCAAGCCACATCTCCAGATCTCCTCGAAGACCGTCCTGCCTGCCCTACCTTTCCTCTCTGGGCACGAGCACACCACCACGCAGCCACATCGATAGTTCTCGCCGAGAAACACTGCACACGCCCGAGCGATGGCAAGGTTTTTGACTTATGGCCACTCAATGGCGCGTAGAGCCACCCGCCGCAATGCGCAGAATGATCCATGTTACACGGTGCGGGCCAAGAGAACTATACCGCTGGAGCCTTTGCACTCTACGCATCCCTCGGGGGGGCGGCCCGCGCGCCATGTTGTCCGTTGGCATCGGCTCTCAGCCAGGTAGCGCGATGGGGCTGCGCCGCGTGGACGGCTTTGAATTAGAACCCATTCCATAGAATCCGTCTCCCACGCCCACCCCCACGCCCACCCCGACCCTCGACCCCCGGCGAAATGAGCGAAGCGACGAAATCAGTCCCACCGTCCCACCCCGAAGTTTGATTGCCGAGATCTCGAGTCTTCGTGCGAGTTCGAGGTACCAAGGCCCGCCAATTCGTTGCGGGGGAGCCTCCGACCCCGTCGTCGGAATCGGAAAGCGCTCTCGAGCACCCCACGACCCCTGCTCGCAGGCTCTCTAGGCAATCAGGTCGGATGTGGTCGGTCACGCCGCTAAGGCCAGCGCAGCAGTGCAACGCAAGCCGCCAGCTGCAACACATTGCAAGTACAACCGGGGTGCTGCAACAGAAGTGCGTGCAACATGATCCAGCTTGCACATGTTTTGCTGTATTATCGCATGCAGAGCGATTGTCGCACCACAATGTACAGCATCCCCTGGTGCAATACTTTTGCGATACAACGTACGGACTGGCGTGCCAACTCTTGATGCGACTACTGACGCAGATGAACGGCCGAGGTCGTCGAAAACAATTTGAGGCGCGTGTCAGCCGTCTGCGACTTGTGCTTGCACGTCCTTGGGCCGCTTGAGGGAATGCGTTGCAACGAACGGCGGGAGGGCGCCATCACCTCTGTGGGGGCCAGTCAGATACCCCAGTGGAAGTCAGGTTTGGGCCACAGCCCTTAGGTCGGACATGTCCTCCTACAGGCAGATTTTGGCGAAATATTCAAAATTGTCCAGACATATTCAGAAATAATCAATAATAGCCCAAAAATCGTCCCCTGACTATTTTTGGCGATTCTTGAATATTACCCCTGTAGAGGGACATGCCCGACTGAATACAACCCCCGTCTTGCATGGACCCCCGACGCGTGGCGAGCAGGCCATCAGAGCCCGAGTCGTGAGGGTTGTCGCCCGGATCGCGGGGGTCAGAACGGGAATCGTGAAGATCAGAGGAGTCGGAACGAGGAGTACTCAGGAGGGGAAAAAACACACAGACACAATTAATCGTCGATCCCGAGGAAAATATGGGAAAATATGGGAAGTGTGGGGAAAGACAAAAACCCAGAAAATCTAGGAAAATATAGGGAATATTTTCATTTGTGTGTATTTATTTGTGTGTCCCAGGGGCCCCTTCAAGTACGGAAGAAGACAGAGGAGCCGATTGCAGGCGCAGAGGAAAGCATCGCGGGCCGCCGAGGGTGCCCCTGGCGCAGGGGGCACCCCCGCTTTTCGCTCCCTTTTTGAAGCCACGGGTGCCCCATTGGGCCTCGTGAGGGCTGCTCGGGTGGCCGTGGGGGCCTCCTGTAGGAAGGCACCAACTATACACCAACACCGATCCTGGGCCAGGATCGGTGTTGGTGTATAGTTGGTGCCCTCCGATCCTTGCACATCCTGGGGGCAACTGTCGGGGGCGTCCAAGGCGTCCAAGACGGGGAGGCGCAAGTCATGGCCTGCGGCACGCACGCGGCCCGAGGGAGGGGGGGGGGGGCAGGGCACTGGCCGCGACATCCACACCCCCTCGAGCCATCGCCCCCCTCTTGGCCGCCCCCGAACCTTTGGGCCAGGGGCGCTTCTAGCACAACCCTCAGACATCCGGCTGCTCCACTGTTTGTTGGTGCGCGGACCCCGGAGGTCCGGGCCACTTCTCCAGGGCCGGCCTCTCGTCCTGAGCCGTTCCTCTTGCCGCTCCCGAGGCCCGGCGAGGGCCCCAGATGTTAGGGAACCCACAAAGGACGTACGCGCCCAGCTATGCACATGAACACGGCCCCTCGATCTGCGAGACGGGCCGCGTGATTCGAACTTTCGGGAAATGCCTACCCTCGAAACCGGCGTGGATGCACGTACGTGTTACGTCCTTCTTTCGCTCCCGAGATGCCGAACACGGCCAAACACCGCCTGCTCCACTCCGTTGGGGGCGCCGGCTCTCAGGGCCCGAAGGGAGGGCGGAGAGGACGCGGGGGGGCGGCGGGTCCAGGACTGCCGGCGGCGGTGCCCTCGGCGAGGCCGCCGCCCGCGCACGGCCCCGCCATGGCGGGCGCGCGGGGGGGGCGGCCGCCGCGCCGCCGCGGGCTCGGCCGCCGGGGCGCGCGCGGCCGTCGGCCGCCGCGCCCCTGGGAAGTCGGGGCGGCGGGGCTCGTGGCTCGTGCCCGGGCGCCCTCGGCGGGTAAAACAGGGCCAGGATCGGGATGAATCGCTCCAGAGCGTTCCGGAGCGCGCTCAGAGCGTTCCGGAACGCTCTGGAGCGGCCGCCGCGCCCAATACATCCTCCAAACCCGCCGATTCTCAGAGATTTCGAGTTATCCTTATCCGATGTTGTCCCGATCTTCGCGTCGTTTGAGCTGGGCTTCGGGTCGGGAGCCCCCGCCGGTGGGGTCAGAGCCCCGCGCCGCGGGGCCGATGCCTCGCCGATAGGCCTCGGCGGTGCCTCGGCGACGCCTCGGCGACGCCTCGGCGACGCCTCGGCGTGGAGAGAGCCCCCGACCCCATGCACTCAGACCCCTATCTGGGAGGCGCAGGAGGTCCCCCCCTTGGGGAGCCCTTGCCGGGCCGAGCCTGCTCGGGAGGTGCCCGCAGGCAGGCGGGGCCCGAGCTCCCGTCGGCGGCGGCCCCGCCATGCTGCGCTGTTCCGCGGCGTCGGGTCCCGGGGCCCGGGCATGCCGCCCTCGGGTGCCCGTGGGGGCCCCGGCGGTCCAGGCTCCCGGGGTTCCCTGCGTGCTGAAGGCCACCGCTTGCTTGGGGAGCACAGGATGGCAGATCGGGCGGAGAGATTGCGAGCGCTCGGAAAGAGAGAGAGAGAGAAACAACAACAAAAAAAAGGATAGAGAAACGTGAAAGATGGGGACGCGTCGAAACGCTCAACACTTGCAGTGCTCAATGTAACGCTGGTGATGTGCTGTGCCAGAGAGTGTGTCCTGCGGTGCTGTGATGGATTGACATGTGCCATGCCCCGTGAAGCCGCGCTGTGCTTACATTGCGTTGTGGACCAGGTCGTGTATGGCATCAGCATCCTCACCGAACAGATCTGAACATCAAGTTCGAACTGCCTGGACGCATGGCGCGAGATGGTCACAATCGAACCGCGCAGGGAGCTCGACCAGCTCGAGCTCGAGATCCGATTCGGTTCCGCAACGGGCCAAACCACGCGAGACGCACCGAACCGAAACCGACGTAAGGGGGCGGCTCCGAACCGACGCGAAACGCACCGAGAGTAAACGGACCGAAGCTCGGCGAACCAAAACGCCACGAACTGCATCAAGACGAACCGACCGAAACGATACGAACAAAGACGAAGGCCGAACCGACCCGAATCGGAGCGAGACCAGACAAACCAAGATGAATACGTGTAGGCTCACCATCCTGAAAGTGCATGGCGTCGCCTGACGAGCGAGCCGCACTCCGAGGTCCCAAAGCCCCGCGTAAATAACCAGCGCCGCGATTTAACGTTAAGTGCTATTGCTACAGTCGGACTCGATTGGGCAGGACACGCGAGATGACACAAGACCCTTTTCCGAGGGCCACATTGCCACAGGAATGCAGGAAGCATGGGTCGCGATACGAATTTGGCGGGGTCGACATACTAATCTGGGCCAACTGTACGTGCTATGTTGCTGCTTTGCGTAATGCTGTGTTGAACTGTGATGTTATGTGTTGCGTCGTGGATCAAACCACGATTGTCACCCCACTCCAATCCGACATGAATCTGATTCTAAGATCAACCTGCCTACGCGCATGGTTCGACAAAATTGGTCGCATTCGTAACATGCGGGGCGTTCAACCAGCTCGAACTGGAGATCCGTTTCAGTTCCGAAGCGGGACGAACCAATCGAAGGCGAATCCGAACCGAAACGAAACGCACCGAGACGACGACAAGGCCCCCGCACGACACCTCCTCAAACAACGCAAGACCAACATTTCGCAAGAGGCATCCGCAACAAATCTTGCAGAGGGAAGCTTTCGCTGCAGGCGAGGCCCTCGCTCGAGACATCCTCAACAAATCCTGCAGTAAGAGCGTTTCGCTTTACACATCCCCAGCACCTTTTCATGCTAATTAGTGAGTGGCATGGGCGACCCAGACACGTGAATACCAAAGGTTCGCTCGAGACATCCTCAACGCGTCCTCGCGTTGGAGGTCCGCCTGGGCGACCTGGAACAAGCGTGAAAGGACGTGGCCCACTTTCGACCCAGAGCGGAGCAAGCGTGAAAACACGTTGGCCCCTTTCGCCGCAGAGCGAGCAAGCGTGAAAGCACGTGGGTCCCTTCCGCGCCAAAACGGAACCAACGTGAAAGCACGCGGGCCACTGTCGCCCCAGAGCTGAACAAGCGCGAAAAGGTTTTACGTCGCAGCGCGGCAGAGGCAATCCGCGCGCGCGCCTGCGCGAGACCAGGACGCGGCGCCCTAAATTAGCCCGCGCGCAAGAGAGGGGGGAGGGGCGAGGGGGCGGCCGCAGACGGGGGGGGCAAGGCGCGGGGGCGCACTCACGCAGCGAGGCTGCAGCGGTTGCGCGGGCGCGGCCTGGCTGGGGGGGCACCCCCGGCAGCAGCTACGGGCCGGCGTCGACGCGCGCCCGTGGGAGGGGGCCAGCAGCCATAGCGCGGGCAAGGCCCGGCAAGTCGAAGAGCGGGAACAGACGGCGGCTGGATGACCAGGACCAGGGCGCCAGCGCGAGGGGGGCAGCGCCGCGTGGGCCGCCGGCGGCAAGGGGGGGCGCGCAAGCGCTGTGGCGGCTGCGAGGAGCCCCTGACGGCGGATGGCAGAGCGGCCTCGGCGCGGGAATGGCCTGCTTGGGCGACCCGTCACAGAGCACGGGAAGGAGGCAGGCGGCGGAGAAGTAAGGGCGCCACTCCGTAGCCGGCACACGGCATCAAGGCACGGAGGCAAGCGTCGCCCAGTGAAAGTGGCGCACGGGCGGCGCCCCGAAGGGGGGAAAGGACGACCCCCCGCAGGCCGCCAGTGGGTGGCGAAGGGCAGAGTGGGAGGCAAGCCGCAATAGCCTTGGCCCCCAAGCGGGGCAGCGAGACCGCGGAGAGGGGCCAGACCATCTGCGCGCCCAGGTTGCAAGGCGCTGGCATGCACCGGCGGGCGCGTCGCTCGCTGGGCGAGAGGTGCGCAGGGAGGGGGCGCGCAAGCCCGGGGCCGGCGCACAGCATCACGATCTGAGACCAGCGGGATGGGCTGGGCCGCTACGCGAAGCCGACTGGGGGAAGGAGAGCCGCAACTGCGTCAAAGCGGGAGGTGAGTCGCGACGGCAGAAACCCAAGTAGGGCAGAAACCCCCAGACTACAAGCTGCAAGCAGCAGCACCGGCAGGGGCGACCCAGCGCGCGTCTCGGTTCGCGAGGGGCGGTGCCAGTGACGAATTCGACCTCCTATCCTGGCCCCAGACGATCCCAATCTCGACAGGTATCCTGCCAGATAGCGGCCACGATAAGATTGAAGGCGAGGGGTCCCTCAGGACCGCGGGTGCGCATACACTTATCCCACTCCACTCCTTGCACCTCAAGACCATCATAGTATATCGTCCCGATACTGTCACACAGGGGGCAAGAAATGCATGCTGGAGATATGCGGGTACAGCGGCATGATCAGTACCACGACGCACGTTAGACACAGCACAGTGATCGAAGGCCTGAAGGACATGGGCGCTAGCCATGTGCGCAGTCTCCCCGCGACCCCAAGTCGATGCGCGCTGTCCAATGTGCTTGATACTTGCAGAAATTTCACGTGTGACTGAAAACCGTAAATACCACGAGGGAGAAACAAACCTGTTTGCCAACATGCCGTTCACTATGAAAAAACTGTGCGGCATCAACGTGCGATGGCATTGCGCATGCATAACATATGACCGTCTTTCAAGTTAGTTAGCCGAGAAATGTTTTGGCATGAACGAGATGGAGATGGCCCTCCAACATGAAGGATATGGCGATGATAAGCTGACGTTTTACCGAACAAATACCGAACGTCTGCGAACAACCGACCACCGCAGTAACTTCAGCACCTCGCACCGCACACGGTCTGGCCCCGTTGCTCGGCGAGATCTCAAACGTGCACGAGTCCTGGCCATCAACCCCATGGTGGTCCATGCCAGTGATATTCGAGTCGCAGGTCTCCTCCTCCGCCCTCCTCTTGAGATCCTGCAACATCCCGCGGTTGTCCTCCCACACCTCCTTCGAAGATAACTTACTCCTCCAAGACTTGTCGACCTCCTCCTTCCACTCCTCCCTGTCCTCCGCCTCCCTGTCCTGTACCACGAGATGTTTGATGCGATGGCGGAGCTTGCGCCTGGTCGGCGAACACTCCCATTCAACGCAGTATGTTCTGCATTGTCGTCCGTAGACGTTCGCCTCACTTCTGAGTTTCTGCCTCTCGGGTCCTCTGGGGAGTTCTCGAAGACATTTCCAGAGCCTGGTGAGTTCTAGAGGTCTGACGGGGGGTCGAGGTCTACCACGCTGAGACGTAGTGAAATCCACGTCGGGCGCTGAAACATAGGACACGATAAGCTTCGACGACAAGCACGACGGATCGAGCTCGGGCGAACGCGCACACCCGAGAACACGGCATCGCCCAAAGAACAGTCCGCACGCCGACGCGCGTTCATCTCATCCGCCCAAGATACACAGCGGTACCCCACAAGAAAAGCCGGCGGCGCCTCATGCCGCGCGTCAGCCCTGCGCACAATAACCCTACCAGGGGATACGAATTGATCTGCGTGGTCACTGAGACGATTCCAGTTCTTCCGCCCTCCTCTGGCATCACACTCTCCGTGCACTCGCAACGGTACGGAACAAAGATATAATCCAAGACAACCTTGAGATGACCGAAGCGTCTATCTTCTTCCACGCTTCCCACGTAGGGCACCTAGTACTAGAGAGAGTGTTGGCAGCCTTGACACGCCGCTGCATGAAGCCCAAGACCATGCTGATCATCCTCCTCCTCCCGTCGTTCCTCCCCCTCTTCTTTGCACCGTCAGCATGCCCCCTCATAGTCCCCATCACTCACTCCTGTCGCCAAGAACGATACGCCTTGCAGCATGAGCTCACAAGACGGTGGCAACTCAACATCTGCATCGAGCATACAAACAAGGCTAGCCTGGCGATAGCTGCCTCTGAGTCTCCCGAACTGATCAGAAACACGCATAAATACAAGTTCGGACTCCAGCTCACAATCATCACTGAGAATATCGGGTAAGTAAAGAGAACAAACGACCGATGCTGCAGAAGAAAATCGAAATACACCGATAACGGAAAGATAATAACTCCGACCGAAGACGATTCCAGCCTCGTTGCACTGACTGGCTTCGAGATGCCACCCAAGACGAGATAAGTCGGAATGCATAACGACTTGCAAACCATGAAGAACACCACATGCGCGCACATGATTCACAAACTCCGCGCATCTGAAATGTGTTTCACCTGCTTGGCTGACGTTACAGCTGCCAGGTTAAACACCATTGAGCAGGTGACGCGAGGGTCAGGCACAATGATTGACCTCCGCCTAAGGAGCAGAAGCCGCGAGCACCAACTCAAGGAAAATCGCATGCAGACGTCTCCATTGGCGTTTACAGTCCACGTGCATGTGTGCGTGGCCAAACTCCGCAATACAATCGGGCGCGTGATACGCTCATGCTGATCAGCTTTGACGCAGACATTGCTAGTCGCAGGACCCATGTCCCCACGAACTTCCAGAATAATCTGACGATGTGCGAGGTTTCGCCATGCACCACAAAAAAAGCTCCCAGCTTTGAAATGATCACGCTTCCAGGGTGGACACTCGATCGTGAGTCTGATGTCAGTGGAATCGATTGCCTGGAACATGCCCACAAAGGACATTGGCTTCTGGAATTGGAAGTCCTGGCGGTGCCCGGCGATGCAATGACGTAGGCACAACGATCATGTCAATGTGCATCCTGATCCTCCAGAGTACCTCACGGTCAGTATGGGGCTGAAACTTAATTTTAGCACTACCGAACAGATTACGACCTGCATTGGCCCTCTCCGTCCCCTTCCCTGCGGAAGAAAGCTGGCCACCAAGAGAAATCTGATTGAAAATATGATCAATAACTTTCACAGTACGCATCAAAGTAAGCATCTGCGCAGCGCGAGACTCACGATTGTTCCAATCCGGAACCCACACTGTTAGCTCAATACAGGCCGGCATTAAGGATTGCGCGGCGCAACACAAACACCTGGAGGCCCAACAGCACCGCCAGCGGGCCCACCCCCATCATTGGTAGACACATGGGACAACAGAGGGCCCTCCTGGAGATCGAAGTGACTTCTCAAGCTCATGCATGCGATCATCCTGTATATCCATACGCTTGCCGCGCTGCTGGAACAGCGCCAGCGCGCTTGATATCAGCCGCGGACGACGCCACAGCATATTTGAGCTCATCCGCAGCATCCTCACCTTTATCTAAGACTTGACGCATCGTCTTCTGAACGGGGCCCGAACAAGCCTTAATACTTGCATTCCTCTCGTCGGTTTCCTCCTTCCCCCTCCTGCGTTTAAAGAACTATGGGGTCCGTCGCAACGACCCCTGTCGACCTGCTGCCATTTTCTGTTGGCTCTACCCAAGATCTCACGAAACTGAGACCCTGCAGCCGAGCCTGGTCAAGATAATCAAGGTTACCACTCAGAGGCAGTCTACTCCACTGACCCTGAACAATCCCGCCCCACTCATCAAGACCAAGCTGGCAGCGCAGAGCTTTCCGATCTTCCGGCTTGCCCCGCGACATTGCGAGAAGAGAACGTTCGCAACAAAATGATGCGCGAAATAACAACTGGGCCCTGGCGGCGAACCGTCAACCAAAGTTGACGCGGGCTTTGCGGCGGGGCCCCCCAGCACACGCAAGCAGCGGTGCTCCCCGCGGCCACCAGGCGCAAGTTGCACCACCGAGCGCGTGCGACGCTATCTATAATGAACTCATTCTCGGAGATTGCGTGGGTAAGCTTAGAGGCGGCAATGAACTCCCAGACAGTCACGGTTGATTCCCGATCGAGGCCAAACGCCTCCTCGGCAATCACGTGACACTGCACTTCCTCATTGTGTTCCACAAGCGCCTGCAGCCACCAGCCTCACCCAGCCCCAACAGCGGAAGTACCCCCATCAAAGTACCCCCATCAACCCTAAAACTTTCGGACTACACAATGGTGCAAGGTCTTCGTTTCTCTTTGATGCACGCGGGCTCGCTCTGCAGGCCCACGCAAGCTCGCCCGCATAAGTGATACATTCACGATGAAGGTGCTTGATCGCGTCAGCACCAGCACACGCTGTTCTCAAACAAATGTCTGTTATATCCTCAAGGGTGTTTTGCGCGGCCTCAACAGCATTGATATAACCAATATTAATACACCTCCAACGCTCTCGAATCCATTGAACAACACACAAGCTACCACCCAGCATTTCAAACGGAATCTTATCAGGTTCAAAGTCAAAGTCGGGCCCATGTATGAAGATATGGGCAAGACGACGGGCAATCCTGTCATCATAGATACGTCCCCCCTCTTCCTCCGAACGGAGAACGGTCACCCAGGGCTTGTCAAGGTAGTCCAAGATGGCAGTTAGATGTATACTTTGCCAAACCGCATTGTTTCCCACAACTTAGTATTGCCGTTCTGGTCAGCCATGAAAACGCCCCCTCACATTCTCCTGCCCGCATGGGGACCGCCGTTCCGCCAGCCAAGGAGAGCCCCTCGGGCGCCTCGCGAACGCGAGGTGAACCAGCGACGATGAACAGACCACGCGTTGAGCTAGAAGACATTCACCTGTGGGCCAGAGGTCGCGCACCTGGCTGTTCAACCACATTATCGAGAGAGGGTGCGTCGCGAGCTCGTGCGTTACCCTGAGCGGTCACAGACGGCAGATTAGCGATAACAATGGGATCGCCATTCAGACCCTCAACGCCACGTGTCTTCTGGCTACAGCGTGCTGAGGGAACCTCATCGCGACCTCTCTTGTCGCAAGGGCGCGGGGGATGTCAGACACGCTTGGCCTAGTCATCCTGGCTCTCGATGGGCGTCGAGCCCCTGCTTCTTTTCTCACCCCTGGCGGCAAGGCGAGCATCAACAAGGTGTTTGCGACGCTTCTTGCCCGAAGGCACAAGGTCGCCCTCGCCGCTGTCTGGGGCAGCTGTGGCTGCAGGGCTCGAAGCACTCTGTGATTCACGCTGCAAGCTACGTTGCTCAGGGAATCTGGCGCTCTCAAACAGATGCGTCAGCTGCAGAGGGTCGCTCACACAATGGCGATCAGTGCTCAAAAGGACTTCTATCTTGGACGCAGACGGCACACGACTGCGAGGATCACGCGCAGGCATACCGATAGAAGGTGAAGGCGACCGAGCTCGGCTACCAAATATAGCCGAGTTGTCCTAAGACACTGGCAACTTCATTTCAACCTGTGAAGAGGCACTAGCAAACAAATCCAAAACGTCAACTCTCTCCTCGCTTGGATTGTCCAGCGCAGCTGTCGGAAAATAATATAACGAGACAACATGGGAGAAGAAATCGCACAGACAACGTGTTGCTTGTTCAGCGAAGCCTGTCCAGTATATCTCACTATCGTGCGAAGGCAACAGAGGGTGCGCGTGCATGCACGATCCCCGCTGCGGGTGCGCAGCGTGGCTGTCGGACTATGTCTGGGCAACAAGGCGTAAGAACTGTCACGAGCAATGTGCGATTTGCTCAGCGTAGCTGTCCGATGTATACAACTCTCAGGCAAAGACAACTCCAGGCAGATACTGGCGAGACGGGAGGCGACAGAGGTGTGGAGGGATATGGAGCATGCGTGCATTGACTCTAATTACCTCTCTGCGACATACCAAAGCCAAGTGCAAAGCAGACGACAGATTTCGCCAACAACCAATTTATGTGCACGAAGAGCTTCACTGCAGAAGTAAAACTGCGTTGTACAAACTCTTCTCTCTTGAAAAACCGCCCAGTCTTCAGTGGCTCCTTGCCGCGCCTCCGACGACGACAAGAAGCTTGCCTTCCAATGAAAAAGTCCCCCGGCCGTAATACGGATAATCGACATGCCCTCAAGCGCAAAGATGAACTTACACTGTATACGCAGACGAAAACATTAAAATCTCTCGGCGTCCGGGGCACGGCCCCTACGACTGGGAGCCGGCGGTGAACCGTTAATCTTGGCTACCGCCGGGAAACCGTAGAGCTCCCTTGCCACGCGCATGAATGGAATGCAGGCGCGGCAATCTCGCACCCCGCGCGCGCGAAGACGCGGTTTCATGGGGGGGGCGCGGAGGCGAATCAGGAGCGACGGGGAGAAGAGGATGGAGGAGGCCGAGGAAGAGAAGGAGAAGGAGGAGAAAGCAGGAGGAGGAAAAGGTGGGGGAGGAGGAAGAAGGACGAGCAGAAGGGGGAAGGGTGGAAGGGGGGGAAAAGGGGACGACGACGATGATCAGGAGGATGAGGAGGAAAAGAAGAAGAAGGAGGAGAAGGAGGAGAAAAAGCAGATGAATGAGAACGAGGAGGAAAGAAGAAGGAAGAGGAAAAAGAGAAGGCGGAGGAGGAGAAGAAGGCATTCAATTCAGAAACGCACAGCATCTCTGGCAAAACATTTACAATGCGAATAGTTTTCCTGTCGCAGCTACGATGGCAGTCCGGATTCAGACGCCTCGGTGCCGTAGGCAAATGCATCTGGTAAGGTCCGTAGTCCGCCTACAGATTGGATGAAGTGGGACAGAACTATCACCTCTTAAAAATTTAGCACGGTACAAGTTGTTTCGTTCCAGCTCCTGTAGCAGACCGAGTTCAGGTATCTAGATACTTGAACTAGCGCGCCTCTTGATGTTCTTTGAAATGCTCTGCCGAACAGCTCTGTAGCTCATATGCAGCTCTTTCGGTTAAAAAAATAAGCATCATCTCCAAAAAAACTAGCAGAGTCCGACTAGGTTGGGGTTCCAGGTGACCGAGTCCAGGAATCTAGATGTTTGTGATTAGCGTGTTTCATGATTACATCCCGATTGGTGTGCCGAAGAGCTCTGGAGCTTATCTGGAGCTTGAGTTGAGGAAGTCATCCTCATCTCTTGAAACGTTAGCAGAGTACGAATAGTTGTGGTCCTAGCTATGATAGCAGACCGAGTTCGGACATCCAGATACTTGAGACTAGCGCTCCTCTGAATTTCCTTCCGAGTGCTGTGCCAAAAAGCTCTGTAGCTCATCTGCAGCCCGACGTAAGTTGAGAAAATGAGCCCTATCACCTCAAAAATTATGTTTGCTCATCTGCAGCTTCCTTATCCTTTGAAAAATGAGCAGAGTACGAATAGTTTGTTGGTCCTACCTCTGGAAGCAGACTGATTTCGGACATTTAGGTTCTTGAGACTCTAGATAGATGAGGTGTGCCTGCTCTGTAGCTCTTCTACAACTCGAGCTAAGTTCAGAAAACCGACAGCACCTACCAAGATGACACTAAACAGCCGATCCCGCCTAAGTGCTGTTTGACAGTAATATGTACCCGATCGACCTTAGATTAAGATGGCGAGCAGAAATAAGATCGAATTTGGGAGGGAAAGTATAACGACCTCTCACATTCTGAGAAACTGATTCTCAATAAGACAATATAAAACAAAACTAGGGTTACGAGCTCGTTCTCAAATGTGAGTTTGAAAACTTGCAAACTGCATTTTTCGGTTTACACGACGTCGGCTCCCCCAAGTGCTCCGGTAGTGATACTGCAGCTACAGAGCTCAGAATTTGACAGGCAGCCACGGCATAACCTCCTACAGGTGCCAAAAATACCAGTTCTCAAAACGAAGTGTCAAATATCTGACAATATTCGTCCAGACGACCGAAAGTTCCCACATTGTCCGCCCAGGCCGGGTGGGCGAACTAGCTCCACCCCGCGCCGGAATTCCTCTAGCCCATCGACTGGGCGCCGGCGGTAAACCGTCAACCAGGTTTTTGAATTTGAGTCAAGGCGCGGACAGCTGTGACAGCTGAGCCCTAAGACTCCCAAACGGAGCACAGGGTAGCTAGAGAGGGCATCTCTTATCATCACACTGCCGAGCCACTGAGGCATAGGCAACGGAATAGGATGCAGGAACAAGGAAAAGGATGCAGTACAACATGTGACATTGTAAAGGTGTTGGAGAGCTCCAAGCAAGATGAAATGAGTCAGCTGCTTGGATGAAAGATGCTACCCAAAATGTGCTCCACGGCCATACAGAGCCGTTGTGCTGCAATCATATCACAAAACATGACAGAAGCAGAGGCATCAAGCGAGAAAGCTTCCTCCGCCACCAACTGCCACGTCCCGTGTACACACAAATCTATACACCATCCTGCAGCACATCCCTCCACACAGCGACCTCCGTCGAAGAATCCACGGAGGCCGTCTAGTTTTGTTTTACTCGCATGTTCAATAGGTGAGGTATGGAACGTAACGTAACTATTTTTGGTTCTGGCCAACCATGTCAGCCTGTCAGCTCTTTCGCTTCCTTCTCGATAGATCCACTTGAACATATTGTGGCCCCAACTCGGAGGCCTCATACCATACAACACAGAGATGTGCTCCAGCCTGTTTTGAATGTCGCCAAGAATGTGCTTGTAGATAATATTGGATGTTGCCCAGAGACCGTTAATCCAATTCACCCCTGTGGAGGAGTCACCTATCAATTCCATCGGTATCGAGTCCCGAGGCTCCGCATTCCACTCCAATGCATGTTCATTATTGTACGCAAGTCTCCATCTTCTCGTCCTCCTTCCTTTGCTGCTCCTCCGTCTTCTCCCTCTCCTCCTCCTCCCTAGCATATCCCGCAGGTTGTGCATGTTTGAAATAACAGTACCCCCACGCCTCCTCCATGTTAGTAACATCCAGTGCCCGCTTCAGAAATTCTTTCCATCCCTGACGTGAAAAGGATAACGTGTGATACCAATCCTTCCCTGATACCAACTCGAAAATGTAATGGAAGTTTCTCAACGCCAGTGGTCCCCCCCCCTCATGCCGACGTGTCATTAATGGGCGATCTTTCCAAGGCAGTGATGCAATGAAGGCCTGCCGTCGGTCAGTCCACTCCCCCGACCATGCAAAAATACATTCTCTAGCCTGCATATGCGAGTCCCCTGTGCTACGATGATGAGGTGGAGCCACCCGTCGCCGCTTGTTTGCAGCGATTTCCTGCGACGGCAACTCAACAGAGGAACGCTTTTGCGACAGAGAATCCTGAGATGGATGGAATGTCTTTGCACGCTTATGCATCTGGGAAATCAGATTGCGCCGATGCGCGGGTAATTGTGTCTGAGAACCAGGGAGCTCAAAGGAATCAACAGCATGCATCGTCTCACACACGTCAGGATGACTTCCCATTGATGCCGATCACACAATACTTGGTAGCACATACATGGGTTCATCCTGACGTTGTCTCTTGGCCGGCGGTGGCTCACACGCAGCAAAGACGTTGGGGCCAGGCTTGCCTGAAGAATCAAAAGTACCTGGAGGAATATGCGCGGGTGTTGGGTTCAGGCGTTTCACAGCAAACGCACAGTCCTGAGCCCACTGCCACTGACGAAACAAGAATAGCTGCACAAGAGACGGCCGTCCCAATTCCAGGAGCACACGCCGCCCACGTTTGTACAAGTTGCATAAGTATATACTCCAATCCATGTCGGCAGGTTTCGGGCGGCGTACCATAGAACACAAAAGTTTACCTTCCCACGCGTGCTACTGTCAACCAGGTTACCGCCAGGGACCTCGTAGAGCTCTTCCCACGCTCGGAAGAGCAAGAGGAAGAATAAATAAGAGGACTTATGGGTCTATTTTTCGAAAACCTGAAAAAATGTTTTGTGAACAGTGGGCCTACGGTTCCTCTTCAATTTCTCGCGCTGTAAAGGAGCTTCAGACCTGAGAATTCCACCAGTAAACGCGTCGCAACCTACTGCAGGGAGTAATCAAAACGATTCTTGAAATTAATTGTCAAATCTCTCACAATGATCGAAAAACCGAGCCCAGGTTAGCACGTTACGCGTTCCCGCTGGGTCGGCCAACTGGAAGCCGGCGGCAAGCCGTCAACCAAGTTTTTTGCGGTTTGCGGTCTCGCGGTCGGGCCCTCATGGGGCAGCGAGCGGGCTCACGATGAGCCAAGAAAAACTGCAACACTGCCGAGCCAGGATGGCTGAGGCATCTGCATTAAGGGCCTCCCGAGCCAGTAGGCGCAGGTATCACCAAAAGAAGACACGCCAGAGAGACGGCGGCGAAACCGCCCCGACCCACCTCCAGACACACGCCTGCGCGGCCCCACTAACAGGGGCCCCGTCACGCAGTCACGCAACGTCAAGCCCTCCAAACGATGCCGAAAAGTGAGCAGTAGTGCCGAACGTGCCGAGCCAGGATGGCTGAGGCATCCGAATACAAAAGGAAGTACGGCACTCCAAACGAGTCCGAGAGTCCGGACTGGAATACCGTGACTGCCAAGCTTAAGGCTGAGACATCAAGTATCGAGAATGCCGAGCCCAGGTGGCTTAGGCACGACGATTAAAGTACCAAAGAAACTGTATTAAGGATAACGTCAGACAAGAGCTGCACAAGAGTACAAGACATCAGGGAAACCAAAACAGAAATACATAACGTGAGCTTTAATGATCCCTCTGGATCCACCCTTCAACATGTAACTGGCGCCGGCGGTGAACCGTCAACCTGGTCACCGCCGGGAACCTCGTAGAGCTCCTTTCATGCGTGAGAGTGCTCAGAGTCGTAAGAGAAAGCTTCTGGAGGCATTTCTTGAAAAAGGCAAAATTGTTTTTTCATATCGACATAAAGATGGTTCCGCCAAGTGTTTTGATAGTGCAAGTGCGCCTACAGAGCTCATATTAAGACGGAGAGGCCCTCATAGTCGTTTACAGGTGCGAAAAATCTGCTTTCTCGAAATGAATGGTCAAATATATTTCAAATATTCGCAAAACCACACAAAAGTTGCCACTTTGTCCTTTCTGGTCGGCTCGACCAACTGGGCGCCGGCGGTAAACCGTCAACCTTTCTTACCGCCGGGAGACTCGTAGAGCTTGCTGACAATATATAATGTCGAAAAAAATTGCAGAGAACGAGTAGTTTTTCAGCCCAAGCGATTTCAAACCTCTCGATGCAACAGCTGAACGCCCCCGATGCTTCTGGACTGTCTTCGGTACGAGCTCTGCAGCTCTCCTACAGCCCGAGTTACGTGCGTAAATCGACAGCAACCCTGAAGATGACTCGAACAATACGAATAGTTTGGCAAACCTAGCTCGAATATCAGACCAAGTTCAGGCCTCTGAATGCGACAGACGGACGCGTCTGATGTCTCCAAATCGATTTCTGTGATTACCAGCCCTGCAGCCCCCCTGGAGCCCGCAGAAAACCGACAGCATCTCAGGATGACTCGAACAATACGAACAGCTTCGCGGACCTAGTTCGGGCAGCAGACCGAGTTCCGAGCTCTGAATTCGACAGGCAACGCCTGATGTCTCCAAATCAATTCCTGTGACTACCAGCACTGTGGCCACCCCAGAACTCGAGCTAAGTACAGAAAACCGACAGCACCTCTCAAGATGACTCGAACAATACGAATAGTTTCGCCATTCTAGAGCGGGCAGCAGACCGAGTTCAGAGCTCTGGATTCAAAAGACAGACGCGGCTGATGACTCTGAATCGGTTTCTGTAAGGATCAGCTCTGTAGCTGTCACATAGCTCGAGTTAAGTACAGAAAACCGAGAGCGCCTGTCAAGGTGACTCGAATAATACGAATAGGTTTGCGGACCTAGCTTGGCTAGGACCGAGCTCAGACCTCTAGATGCAACAGACGAACGCGCCTGATCATTCTCAATCGATAGGGTGTGCTTACCAGCTCTGTAGCTGTCCTGTATCTCGAGTTAAGTCCAATATACCGACAGCGCGTATCAAGATGACTCGAAATGGCCGATCCCGCCCGTGTGCTTTTTGGCAGTAAAAGGTACCCGATCGAGCTGAGATTAAGATGACGAGCGGGAATAAGATCGAATATCACGGGAAAAATACTAGAGCTCAAACGAATTGAGGAATTTCGAGAACGAAATTTTCAACCGACCAAAAGTCAGCAAAAGGTCCGTCGAGATTTTTCTTGCCAACTAGCTCTCCAGCGTCCCGGAATTACTCTTAAGCTTCAGCAATTACTTGCTAAGGGGAGCTCTACGAGTTGTACCACGGGAAAAGATACCAGAGCTCAAACGAACTGGGGACGGGCGGTAAACCGTCAACCAGGTTACCGCCGGGGGCCTCGTAGAGCTCTGTTCTCACATGGCGCTCCTGAGTAAGCATGAAGAAAGCGTCTAGAGCAAGACCTGAGAAACTCGAAAAATCACTTTTTCCTGTTTTCATCCAATGTCGGTTCCCCCAAGTGTTTTGATAGTAATAAGCTACGGACCTGAAAATTTTACTGGCAGACGCGCCTTAACCCACTACAGGTGCGAAAAAACTGCTTTCTCGAAATAAATCATCAAATATCTCTCATTCGCAAAACCACGCAAAAGTTACCACTTTGTCCTTTCTGGTCGGGTCGACCAACTAGCTCCACCCCGCGCCGGAATTCCTCCAGCTCATCGATAACGAAGAGCTCTACGAGGTATTCCTCTAGCTCATCGATGCCGAGGAGCTCTACGAGCTATTTCGAAAACAAAACTGGAAACCGGCGGTAAACCGTCAACCAGGTTATCGCCGAGCACCTCGTAGAGCTCTTTTCTTGCAGAGCGCTCCTCGGAACACAGAGCGCTGCTCGGAACACATGAAGGAAGCTTCTGAAGCGAGAACCAGAAAACTCGAAAAATCACGATTTTTTGGCTCTTATCAAATCAGTTCCAAGTGTGATAATAATACTGCAGATATCAGAATTCGACTGACAGACGCGGCATAAAAACTTATCAGACTGGCGCCGGCGGTGAACCGTCAACCTGGTCACCGCCGGGAACCTCGTAGAGCTCCTTTCACGCGTGAGATTGCTCAGAATCGAAAGAGAGAGCTTCTGGAGGCATTTCTCGAAGAAGGCAACATTAATTTTTTTTCATGTTGACATAAAGTTGGTTCCCCCAAGTGTTTTGATAGTACAGGTGCGCCTACAGAGCTGATGTTAAGACAGAGAAGCTCTCATAATCGTTCACAGGTGCGAAAAATCTGCGTTCTCAAAATAGATGGTCAAATATCTTTCAAATCTTAGGAAAACCGACCAGAAGTTAACACTTTGTCCTTTCTGGCCGGGTGGTCCAACTAGCTCCACCCCGCGCCGGAATTCCTCTTGCTGATCGATGCCGAAGAGCTCTACGAGGTAATTGCTGCTTCCGGCGTAACCTCCTTGCAGTGATAGGTGCTCAGCATTACAATACAGTGACAAATGAAGATTTCCTTGAAATCTTGATTGTTTGATTTTTTCGATATTCATATCAGCTTGGTTCCCGGAAGTCAACTCTCAAGGAAATACATCGGGAGAGCTGAGCTGCTGTCAGAGAGGAGTTTATATGCCAATGCGACGCGCAAAAATCTGCTTTCAAAATAAATGGTTAAATATCTTTCAAATTTTCGCTAAACCGACCAAAAGTCATAAATTTGTCCGCCCGGGCCGGGTCGACCAACTAGCTCCACCCCGCGCTGGAATTCCTCTAGTTCATCGCTGCCGAAGAGCTCTACGAGGTATTACGCAGGCAAATCCGTTTTTCTTTAATGTTGATACAACGTCGGTTCCTCCAGGTGCTTTGATAGTAATACAGCAGCTACAGCCATCAAAACTTAACCAGCAAGTGCGCCATAGCAAAATACAGGAAATACAAATCTCACTCTGAAAACAAACTTCAAAATTTTCGACTGGGAACCGGCGGTAAGCCGTCAACCAGGTTACCGCCGGGACCCTCGTAGAGCTCTTTTCTTGTACGGCGATCGTCGGCACACATGAAGAAAGCTTCTGGAGCGAGAAACGAGAAATCGAAAAATGACGATTTTCTGTTTTTTTCGAACGTTAGTTCCTCCAAGTGATTCAATAGTAATACTGCACCTATGGGCCTGGAAATTTTACTGGCGGACGCGCCATAACCCACTACAGGTGCGAAAAATCTGCTTTCTCAAAATGAATTGTCAAATATCCTTCAATTTTTCGCAAAACCACCCAAAAGTCATCACTGGGCGCCGGCGGTAAACCGTCAACCTTTCTTACCGCCGGGGGACTCGTAGAGCTTCCTGAAAAGATATAATGTTGAAAGAAAATTGCAGAGAACGAGTAGTTTTTCATCCCAAGCGATTTCAGAACTCTCGATGCAACAGCCGAACGCCCCCGATGCTTCTGGATTGTCTTCTGTACGAGCTCTGTAGCTCTCCTACAGCCCGAGTTACGTGCGTAAATCGACAGCACCTCTGAAGATGACTCGAACAATACGAATAGTTTGGCACCTAGCTCGAGTATCAGACCGAGTTCAGGCCTCTGAATGCGACAGGCGGACGCGTCTGATGTCTCCGAATCGATTCCTGTGATTACCAGCCCTGCAGCCCCCCTACAGCCCGAGTTTAGTGCAGAAAACCGAGAACATCTCTCAGGATGACTCGAACAATACGAATAGTTTCGCGGACCTAGTTCGGGCAGCAGACCGAGTTCCGAGCTCTGGATTAGACACACGGACGCGCCTGATGTCTCCAAATCGATTCCTGTGACTACCAGCACTGTAGACCCTCTACAACCCGAGTTAAGTACAGAAAATCGACAGCATCTCTCAAGATGACTCGAACAATACGAATAGTTTCGCGATTCTAGAGCGGGCAGCAGACCGAGTTCAGAGCTCTTCATTCAACAGACAAACGCGACTGATGACTCTGAATCGGTTTCTGTAAGTATCAGCTCTGTAGTTGTCATATAGCTCGAGTTAAATACAAAAAACCGAGAGCACCTGTCAAGATGACTCGAATAATACGAATAGGTTTGCGGACCTAGCTCGGCTAGCAGACTGAGTTCAGGCCTCTAGATGCAACAGACGAACGCGCCTGATCATTCTGAATCGATGAGGTGTGCTTACCAGCTCTATAGCTGTCCTGTATCTCGAGTTAAGACCAATATACCGACAGCGCGTATCAAGATGACTCGAAACGACCGATCCCGCCTGGACGCTTTTTGGCAGTAAAAGGTACCCGATCGAGCTGAGATCAAGATGGCGAGCGGGAATAAGATCGAATATCACGGGAAAATAATACTAGAGCTCTAACGAATGGTTGAAATTCGAGAACAAAATTTTCAACCGACCAAAAGTCATCAAAATGTCCGTCGAGATTTTTCTTGCCAACTAGCTCTCCAGCGCCCCGGAATTACTCTTAAGCTTCCAGCAATAACTTGCTAAGGGAAGCTCTACGAATTACTTTGTCCTTTCTGGCCGGGTCGACCCTAGCTCCACCCCGCGCCGGAATTCCTCTAGCTCATCGATGCCGAAGAGCTCTACGAGATATAAAGTGAAAACTTGGTAGCGCCCATTGATAGCGTCCACTTGGTGGCGTCCAAAAACCGGAGAGCAACGGGGCAGAACTGGGCGCCGGCGGTAAACCGTCAACCTTTCTTACCGCCGGGGGGCTCGTAGAGCTTCCTGACAATATATAATGTCGAAAAAATTTGCAGAGAACGAATAGTTTTTCAGCCCAAGCGATTTCAAACCTCTCGATGCAACAGCCGAACGCCCCCGATGCTTTCGGGATTGTCTTCTGCACGAGCTCTGTAGCTCTTCAACAGCCCGAGTTACGCGCGTAAATCGACAGCACCTCTGAAGATTACTCGAACAAAACGAATAGTTTGGCCAAAACCTAGCTCGAGTATGAGACCGAATTCAGACCTCTGCATGCGACAGGCAGACGCGTCTGATCTCTCCGAATCGACTCCTGTGATGACCAGCCCTGAAGCCCCCCTACAGCCCGAGTTTAGTGCAGAAAACCGAGTTTAGTGCAGATGACCTGGTTCGCGCAGCAGGCCGAGTTCCGAGCTATAGATTCGAGAGGCGGACGCGCCTGATTTCTTCACATCAATTCCTGTTACCACCAGCACTGTAGCCCCCCTACAGCCCGAGTTAAGTGCAGAAAACGGACAGCATCTCTCAAGATGACTCGAACAATACGAATCGTTTCGCGATTCTAGATCGGGCAGAACACCGAGTTCAGAGCTCTAGATTCAACAGACAAACGCGACTGATGATTTAGAACCCGTTTCTGTAAGTATCAGCTCTGTAGCTGTCCTGTAGCTCGAGTTAAGTACAGAAAACCGAGAGCGCCTGTCAAGATGACTCGAATAACACGAACAGGTTTGCGGACATAGCTCGGCTAGCAGACCGAGTTCAGACCTCTGGATGGAACAGACGAACGCGTCTGATCATTCTGAATCGATTAGGTGTGCTTACCAGCTCTGTAGCCGTCCTTTATCTCGAGTTAAGTCCAATACCCCGACAGCGCGTATCAAGATGACTCGAAACGGCCGATCCCGCCGCAGTGCTTTTTGGCAGAAAAAGGTACCCGATCGAGCTGAGATCAAGATGACGAGCGGGAATAAGATCGAATATCACGGGAAAAAATACTGGGCGCCGGCGGTAAACCGTCAACCTTTTTTACCGCCGGGAGACTCGTAGAGCTTCCTGACAACATATAATGTCGAGAAAAATTACAGAGAACGAACAGTTTTTCAGCCCAAGCGATTTCAGACCTCTCGATGCAACAGCCGAACGCCCCTCATGCTTCTGGATCGTTTTCTGTGCGCACGAGCTCCGTAGCTCTCCTACAGCCCGAGTTACGTGCGAAAATCGACAGCACCTCTCAAGATCACTCGAACAATACAAATAGTTTCGCGAATCTAGCTCGAGTATCAGACCGCGTTCAGACCTCTGAATGCAACAGGCGGACGCGCCTGATGTCTCCGAATCGACTCCTGTGATTAACAGCCCTGCAGCCCCCTTACAGCCCGAGGTAAGTGCAGAAAACCGACTGCACCTCTGAAGATGACTCGAACAATACGAATAGTTTCGCGGACCTAGCTCGGGCAGCAGACCGAGTTCAGAGCTCTGCATGCGACAGGCGGACGCGACGGATGTCTCCGAATCGATTCCAGTGATTAGCAGCCCTGCAGCTCCCTTACAGCTCGAGTTAAGTGCAGAAAACAGACAGCACCTCTCAAGATGACTCGAAGAATACGAATAGTTTGTAGACCCAGCTCGGGCAGCGCACCAAGTTCTGAGCTCTGGATTTGGCAGGCGGACGCGCCTGATGTCTCCGAATCGATTCCTGTGAGTACGAGCCCTGTAGCCCCCCTACAGCCCGAGCTAAGTGCAGAAAACTGACAGCACCTCTCCAGATGACTCGAACAATACGAATAGCTTCGCGAACCTAGCTCGGGCAGCAGACCGAGTTCAGACCTCTAGATGGAACAGACGCACGCGCCTGATGATTCGCAATCGATTTCTGTGAGAATGAGCTCTCTAGCTGCCCTACAGCTCGAGTTAAGTACAGAAAACCGAGAGCGTCTGTCAAGATGACTCGAATAATACGAATAGGTTTGCGGACCTAGCTCAGCTAGCAGACCGAGTTCAGCCCTCTAGATTCAATAGGCGAACGCGCCTGATCATTCTGAATCGATTAGCTGTGCTTACCAGCTCTGTAGCTGTCCTAAAGCTCGAGTTATGTTCAGATAACCGTCATCGCGTGTCAAGATGACTCGAAACAGCCGATCCCGCCGCGACGCATTTTTGCAGAAATATTTACCCGATCGAGCTGAGATTAAGAAGGCGAGCGGGAATAAGATCGAATATGGTCAGAAAAATACTAGAGCTCAAACGAACTGTTGAATTTCGAGAACAATATTTTCGACCGACCAAAAGTCAGCAAAAGGTCCGTCGAGATTTTTCTTGCCAACTAGCTCTCCAGCGCGCCGGAATTACTCTTAAGCTTCCAGCAACTTGCTAAGGGAAGATCTACGAGTTACTAGAGCTCTAACGAATGGTTGAATTTCGAGAACAAAATTTTCAACCGACCAAAACTCACCAAAAGGTCCGTCGAGATCTTTCTTGCCAACTAGCTCTCCAGCGCCCCGGAACTGGGCGCCGGCGGTAAACCGTCAACCTTTCTTACCGCCGGGGGACTCGTAGAGCTTCCTGACCATATATAATGTCGGAAAAAATCGCAGAGAACAAATAGTTTTTCAGCCTAAGCGATTTCAGACCTCTCGATGCAACAGCCGAACGCCCCTCATGCTTCTGGATCGTTTTCTGTGCGCACGAGCTCCGTAGCTCTACTTCAGCCCGAGTTACGTGCGAAAACCGACAGCACCTCTCAAGATCACTCGAACAATACAAAAAGTTTCGCGAATCGAGCACGAGTATCAGACCGAGTTCAGACCTCTCAATGCAACAGGCGGACGCGCCTGATGTCTCCGAATCGATTCCTGTGATTACCAGCCCTGCAGCCCCCTTACAGCCCGAGTTAAAAGCAGAAAACCGACAGCACCTCTGAAGATGCCTCGAACAATACGAATAGTTTCGCGGACCTAGCCGGGCAGCAGACGAGTTCAGAGCTCTGAATGCGACAGGCAGACGCGACTGATGTCTCCGAATCGATTCCAGTGATTACAAGCCCTGCAGCCCCCTTACAGCTCGAGTTAAGTGCAGAAAACGGACAGCACCTCTCGAGATGACTCGAAGAATACAAATAGTTTTGCGGACCCAGCTCGCAGCACACCGACTTGTGAGCTCTGGATTTGGCAGACGGACGCGCCTGATGTCTCCGAATCGATTCCTGTGAATACGAGCCCTGTAGCCCCCCTGCAGCCCGAGTTAAGTGCAGAAAACTGACAGCACCTCTCAAGATGACTCGAAATACGAATACTTTCACAAACCGAACTCGGGCAGCAGACCGACTTCAGATCTCTAGATGTAACAGACGAACGCGCCTCATGATTCGCAATCTATTTCTGTGAGAATCAGCTCTGTAGGTGCCCTACAGCTCGAGTTAAGTACAAAATACAGACGACGCGTATCAAGATGACTCGAAACAGCCGATCCCGCCGCAAAGCTTTTTCGCAGAAATATTTACCCGATCGAGCTGAGATTAAGAAGGCGAGCGGGAATAAGATCGAATATGGTCAGAAAAATACTAGAGCTCAAACGAACTGTTGAATTTCGAGAACAAAATTTTAAACCGACCAAAAGTCAGCAAAGGGTCCGTCGAGATTTTTCTTGCCAACTAGCTCTCCAGCGCGCCGGAATTACTGGGCGCCAGCGGTAAACCGTCAACCTTTCTTACCGCCGGGGGACTCGTAGAGCTTCCTGACAACATATAACGTCGAAAAAAAATTGCAGAGAACGAATAGTTTTTCAGCCCAAGCGATTCCAGACCTCTTGATGCAACGGCCGAACGCCCCCTGATGCTTCTGGATTGTCTTCTGTACGAGCTCTGTAGCTCTCCTACAGCCCGAGTTACGTGCGTTAATCGACAGCACCTCTCAAGATGACTGGAACAAAACGAATAGTTTGGCAAACCCAGCTCGAGTATCAGGCCGAGTTCAGACCTCTGAATGCGACAGGCGGACGCGTCTGACGTCTCCGAATCGATTCCTGTGATTACCAGCCCTGCAGCCCCCCTAGAGCCCGAGTTAAGTGCAGAAAGCCGACAGCATCTTTCAGCATGACTCGAACAATACAAACAGTTTCGCGGACCTAGTTCGGGCAGTAGACCGAGTTTCGAGCTCTGGATTCCACAGGCGGACGCGCCTGATGTCTTCGAATCGATTGCTGTCACCACCAGCACTGTAGCCCCCCTACAGCTCGAGTTAAGTGCAGCAAACCCACAACAACTCTCAAGATGACTCGAACAATACGAAGTGTTTAGCGATTCTAGATCGGGCAGCAGACCGAGTTCAGGGCGCTGAATTCAACAGACAAACACGACTGATGATTCTGAAACGATTTCTGTACGCATCAGCTCTGTAGCTGTCCTTTAGCTCGAGTTAAGTACAGAAAACCGAGATAGCCTGTTAAGATGACTCGAATAATACGAATAGGTTTGGGACATAGCTCGGCTAGCAGACCGAGTTCAGACCTCCTGATGCAACAGACGAACGCGCCTGATCATTCTGAATCGATCAGATGTGCTTACCAGCTCTGTAGCTGTCCTATATCTCGAGTTAAGTCCAATATACCGACAGCGCGTATCAAGATGACTCGAAACGGCCGATCCCGCCGCAGTGCTTTTTGGCAGTAGAAGGTACCCGATCGAGCTGAGATCAAGATGGCGAGCGGGAATAAGATCGAATATCACGGGAAAAAATACTAGAGCTCTAACGAATGTTTGAATTTCGAGAACACAATTTTCAACCGACGAAAAGTCACCGAAAGGTCCGTCGAGATTTTTCTTGCCAACTAGCTCTCCAGCGCCCCGGAATGGCGCCGGCGGTGAACCGCCAACCTGGTATTTTGCTGTCTTTTACGGACGGTCGATTCGAGCCTCCACGGAGGCAGACCGAAACACAAAGCAACTCAGAACTGAGCCTGAGAGCAAAACGCCGAGCGTACTAACAGCGAAGCTGTACAGCAATGCCCAAAAGCCTTTATTACACTAAGAATCAGATAAAATAAAATAAATAATGAAAGCCATGCGAGACCATACAGTAACCGCATATAGCGATTACCGTCTCAGCACCACTAAAAATAGAAGCAGTGAGAGACCATACAGTAACCACTGGTTTATACCGCGATTACCGTCTCAACACCACTGAGAATGCACAAGAGATTAAAGGTCACAAAGCAGATAAGATCAAAGGCCTACTTTGAGGCACCACGTGACAAATCACGGAAGTCACGACAGAATGCAGGTAAGAAAGTGAAACAAAGTGATTCCCAGATCCTCGGCCCATCACGTCTTAGACGAGAAACGACCGACTAAATGCGGGCTCTTAGCCGAACAAAGTGAAAATCAGGCGAAGCTCTTATTCAACACACGCGCATGCACGACAACACACGCAGGCATGAAGAAAGGCAACGCACAGACAAATCAAGCGTGCAGGATCCATCACATGTGCATCATCTGTGCCGTTTCCGATGCTTCTTGCCGCTCCGCGTCAATGCACTCCTGGAAGTAGAACTCTGAGGACCCCCTTGTTGCGAATCATCCTCCTCGGAACTTCCAATTCCCAATTGCAGCTTGTTAAGAGCCTCAGTCCTACGCTGAAACTCCTGTGTCGGGAGTCGGTGTAGCTCAAGCCAAAGAGCCCTCATATCGACACCGGCAAGGGCCCAGTCCCTGGCAGCTTGGCACTCAGAGCGTGTCTCACTCGGTCGATCTGCAGAACTCCCATTCATGGAACTCCCTACTGCATCAGCTGAACTCCCAACTGCAGAACTCCCAACTGTTGAACTCCCAACTGCATCCTCAACTGCATCAGCGGAACTCCGAACTGTGGAACTTCCTACTGCACTCCCAAGTGTCGAACTCCCAACTGCACTGGAACTCCCGACTGCATCAACTGTACTCAAAACTGCGGTACTCTCCACCGCACTCCCGTTGGTCGCATGCAATTCTGAAGTGTGCAACATTGTACTCTCGATAGTCTCCGTTCGGTTGATACAATATCTCTTCATTCTGAGAGAAGCATCACCCCGATCAACGTGGACTCGATGACACTCCTCCTTCTGCCCCTCACCAACATGAACAAAATCCTCCTCAGCCACCTCCTCCTGCTCCATCTTAGCAACTGCTTCACTATGAACATTCTCCTCCTCGTCGTCCTTGCAGCCAGGGTTCGATGCTACTCCCAACAGCAGAACTCCCAGCTGTTGAACTCCCAACTGCATCCACAACTGCATCAGCGGAACTCCGAACTGTGGAACTTCTACTGCACTCCGAACTCCCGACAGCAACCTGGTCACCGCCGGGAACCTCGTAGAGCTCTTTTCACGCATGAGAAAGCTCAGAGTCGGTAGAGAGAGCTTCTGGATGCATTTCTCGAAAAATTCAACATTCATTTTTTTCATGTCGACACTGGGCGCCGGCGGTAAACCGTCAACCTTTGTTTTTTTTTGCGTCTTTGCTGGGACCGTCTTGGCCACTAAGGCCAGGTCCAACAAAGTATCAGGCGAAACAGAGCCTCTTATTCATCACGCAAGCAGTCAGCTCTTATACCACACAGCGAAGCTGAAGGAATAAAGAGAATCACATGCCGCAATGACACAATCAAACGCAAAGCACACAAAGACAAACGAATGAGTCAGTGAACAGCGAAGCTGCTGGAATAAACAAGAACACAGATAAAGAAGAAACAATGTGTGGCATATCACTGCGAATGATCAAAAAAGGTCTGCACAACCTGTGGGAGCACCTCGCATATGCGCTCCGCCGCTGATAGTTCCGTATCTGTAACAGTGGCGCTTGGTGGCAGACACCAAGCCGCGAGATACACATCCTTGAAAATGATGTCGGTCCGCGAGAAGATATATTTGTTTCGCAGACCGATCTGTATCCATACACCACAGGCACTTCCGCGGCTACAAACTCCCCCATCAAAGCCGGCTTTGATAAGGCATGGAATATAACACTGAGATTCAAAGTCGTCGAGGTAAACGAAATCGGCGTACACGTGGCCCTGACGGGCCTGATGGGTCAGTAAGTCAGCTCTCTGGTTCCATTCCCGAAAAGAATGAGAGAAGAAGTCACGGCCAGCCTCTGGAGGCCTCACCGAGTAAGTTTCCTGCATATCGTCCAACTTATTAATCAGAGTATCCACCCTTTTCTGATATACCTGAGCTAATACTTTCCATTTCCCGCAGAGCCAGTTAATTACAAGCAGTGAGTCCCCTTGGATATCCAGTGGTATCCCGTCCGTATCGAGGTCCCACTGTGTACAACGCATGTTATGCAACGCAATACGTTTGCTGAGACGATCCCTATATGCTGGTGTATCCTCCCGATCCTGACCAATATGAACCCCTCCATCCTCATCCAAGTTCAAGAACACAGGCACCCCTGAGAACGCCAAACCTTTGCACTTCTTTTGGCAATACTTCAACATAGTACTCGAACAAACATTTGCAGCGAAATCCATGAAATGTTCAAAACTTCCAGCAAAGAAATCCCACCCGGATAAACCATAAAACGATTCCAATGAATAGTACCACGGACGAAGTCCTACACTCTCCTGTCCCCCCCGATGTCGTTTCATTGAGCTGGCCTCCTTCCAATTCCCCCAACATCTGAGAGCCTCGCTTGAATCTGTCCTCATTCTATCCCACAGTCGGCCAAACGCCAGGCACGAGAAACGAGAATCTCTCCAAGCTCTCGTCGAGTTTGCCTCCAGCGCCTCCCGGTCTGTGATCAACCTATGGGCAAAATCATGAATGTCGATTGCCCACATCCAGTGCACTCTGAGAAGCTTCTGTACAATACCCGCATAGTGAGCATCATGAAACTTTTGTCTCGCACGTTCATACCTCCTCGTATTCCATTCCTGATAACTTTCCCCTTCCCTCCGTATACAACGAGACATAACAGACAGGCACGTACCCTCAAAAATATGAAGGGCACTCAATGAACTAGAATCGACCGTGCATCCTTCCGCCGCGTGGAGCACAATACTCTGAACTCTCTGAGCATACCTCTCATATTTATCTTTCAACGGGATGGCCGCGGAGCGGAAGAAGGTCGCCTGCCCCCAGAAGGCCCTGCGAGCAGAGTCAATACTAGCGTCCAAATCTGGATGTTCATTCACATGTAGTTCAGAACAAATATGAGCCCCAAGCACCTCCATCTCCGTCGCCCTTCTAAATCGATACACTCCCGACTCCTCCGACCCCATCGAGAGAACAAGATCAGCAGTGCGTAGTATTTCCCCTTCCGCATCTCGCGGAGGATCAACCCCGAACACCATGTACAATAGGCTGGACTCTTTCCATCTCATGCCATAGTCATGTAACTGTGTAGTTAGACCGTATAACATGCGCGTGAGTTCCTCCCGACTCCGAGCCAATACATAACAGCTGTCCGCCCAAAGGAAGTGATTAATAGTCGAAACACAGCTAGTCGAGCCAGTCGCAAACTCAATACGATAACCTAGTCCTAGTACGTCCCATTCTCGAATCGTGGAGCCCCACATAGCAGCAACAGCAAGGTTGAAAGCCAACGGGCCCTCAGGCCCTCCCGTCCGAATACATTTGTCCCACCTTACCTCCACCACCTCAATCCCATCATAATAGACAGTGCCTACACATTCGCACAAGGGGTTAAGTAGAGCATACTGTAGGTATAGGGGTACACTCGCATGATCCAACCCGCGCCTGACATTGGCCATAGTGCAGTGATCGAACGCCTGGAGGACATCAGCGTTCGCCAAGTGTGCCGTTTCCCCTTTTCCCCATTGTGCAGCATGTTGACCTATGTGTTTGATGCTAGCCGTGATTTCGTGTGTACGACGATGTTCCTGGAAACCATACAACCCTATATGACGAAACACTCCGTTTCTTTCAATATGACCCTCAACCAGGAGAACAATACAGGAACTGAACCATCTCGAAACAGCATTCTGCATACACAGCAAACGACCGTCTTTTAACTTAGTAATCCCTGGAGTTTTTGGCATAAAAGAGACGAGAATCTCACGCCACGACTGAGGATACGGAATCGTGAGCTTGATGATTTTATCGAACAACTTCTGGATCGCTCTGAGAGCACACCACGGCAAGCTCCTTAGAATCTCGCACGGTATCCCGTCTGGCCCAGTAGCCCTCTGGGTCTTCAGCCGAGCACGTGCTCTGAGAAGCAGCGCCATACTAATTCCCACAGCTGATGTGGATCCCACTTCATGTACAGCCCTCATCCTGATCTCCTCCATCATACTGTTGGTGGAATTGCGTATCTCTTCGGACGACACCTTGAGACGAACGAACTTGTCGAGCTCCTCCTTCCACTCCTCACGGTCCTCCGTCTCCCTCCCATCCACCACTAAATGTTTGATAGTATATCTGACCTTACGCTTTGTTGGGGGCATCTGCACATAATCATATCACGTCGATAACCTCTGCGTAGACGATTAGCCTCATTCTTTAACACTGTGGACAGGTCACAGACGGACACCTTGAACGAGCGAAGGCAGCACCGCCTAGATTCGAATCCACATGCTGTCGAGCCAGATGCTCATCAGCCCAAGTCGAACACTTGTATCCGACCAGAGACGGCCTAGACTTCTGACCAGGCTGGGGGTCAGGGCGACGAACAATCACATTCCCAGGGTCAGTGAAACTCGCCGTGATGATTGCGTGATCGGGTAATCTACTGAACTGCTTCTTCCCACCCCTCTTGAGACACCACTTCACCTCCAGATCCGAGAACTCCCAACGGTGAGGGACCAGTAGGTAATCCAGGACCCTCTTCGAAGTCAGAAACTTGTTCTCCCCCCACGACTCCCAGGCATGCCTCCTAGTACTGAAAGTGTTGCCGGCCTTCAGTCCATGTGATTCCATGAACTCTAAGAGCAGCTCCTTCAGCCTCCCCCTCCGACTCCTCCTCTCAATCTGCTGTGTACCGTCTCCTCCTCTCTCCCACCTTCTGTCCGTACGAGTACCTTCCTCTCCAGTAGCCTCATACTCCTCCCCATTATACGTAAACTTGCATCCAGGCGGAATCTCCACATTTGCATCGAGCAGAACACAAAAGCTGGCCTGAGGAAACTTAGTGCGGAGAACATTACGAGCACGACTGATCTGCTCATAGACCTCCGCAGCTATCTCTACACAATCCTCCACATGAGGGTCTGGCAAATACGCTGACACAATAATAAGTGGTGACTTCTCTGACCCAAAGACACCGATAACGAACCTCGTGAAACAAGTAAAGAACATGCGGACGGCAGCCGCCCAAGATCTGTCGAAGATGAGAGCTGCCTTGCTACACGAACTAGTGTTGATGCGCCACCCCAAGCGCTCAAATTCACCATGCGCAAGGTATTGAGTTTCCTGACATGCAAAGAGCCCACCACATGCCCTCATATGATGGAGAATCTCAGCACATTTAAAATGAGCCTCACCTGCTTTGTTCAGGTTCCAGATCGCCAAACGTATGCCTCGGACGAGGCGCCGCAAACGTCACTGCCTACGATTCACTTCCTGAAGTATATCATTCATGGGGACCGTCAGCGCAGGATAAATAGAAACAATACGAGCCCATGCATCAGCATGAAGAACCCAGGCCCCTGTGGTATTCGTATACGTCGCAAAACAGACGGGTCGGAGATTCGGAACAGCTTGAGTCCAAATCTGACTCCTCGGTGGCCCCACCTCCCCACGGATCTCGATTTGAACATGAGCCGAGGTCATACTTCGCCAAGTCCCACAGAAACGAGCAACCGCTTTCACATGATCACGCTTCCAGGGTGCACACTCCACTAACGTACGAATCTTTCTGGGATCGATTGGCGTGTCCATATCTTGAGTGAGAACATCGGCATTTGGATATGTATAACCTGGGGGCGGGGCAATACGATCGGCTGGTTCCTTACAGACCATATCCATCCATTTCTTTATTCTCCAAAGAGTGTCCCGTGGTGTCCCTTCTTTGAAGCCGACCTTCACACTTCCGTACAAATATCTTCCTCCGTTTAATCGTTCAGTTTTATCTTTGTCGTAAGCATTCCTTTCCTCCCCCTGAAGTGTTCCAATCATATTCGATATTAGCTGTGACGCATCCGCCCAGGGTATCATTTGATTTCCCCGATTTACTTGATTCGACCAATCAGTAACCCACCCTTTAAGTTCGAGATAAGTTGGTGTGAACTGGCTCGATCGCCCTTGTTGCACGTGAGGGATCGAACCTACACCTCCACCAGAGGAGCCACCAGGGCCCACACTAGTCGAAACCGAAGCTGCAGGAGATCCAGCCAAAATTTGCTTAACCTGTTTCTCCAAAATATCTGTCCGTGCATCTGATTTGTCCATTCGCTCCGTATGCAACTTGAGTGTGTCATCAACTCTTTTGATGTCGGTCTTCGTCGATTGAACAACATGGATGAGATCCTCATGGGCATCCTCCGTTTTCCAAACATGCTTCATCATCATCTGTTTGAATGGATCCTTCTCCTTCGCTAACATCACTTTCCTCTCCTCCTCAATCTCTGGGCCACGTGCACGTTTAGATCGAATCTCACCATCCCCCGTCATCGCGGCATCCGCCGCTGCAGCAACATGAGTCATATTCTCAAGAATATTACCGTTCAATCCGTATTTATCTAACCAGCTCCTATCGTCCTCACGTTGACGTTTGTTTGATGCTGCCTCCAGTGCCTGCAAGTCTTTCTGATCCCACGGCTGGTATTCCTCCAGGCAATCGAAGTTGACCCTATCGTCCTGGTAATCCTGTGGGTATGTCCAGATTCCTTTGACGACGAAACCACTCCTCAGTACTTTCACCCCAATGCTCGAGTCCGATCTCCCAGCTGGGCCTCAGGACTGTCGTACGACGTTATGTCAACAACGATCCAGCACACAAGGAACTTCCACTCGTTCAATAAGAGATAATATATGCAGGCAGACAATAGACAGCAGTGCAGCACACCAGAAAGTATCTCAATACCACGAAGAAGAATTCAGCGTACAATACAGGAGATGTAGTGTAAGCAGACAAAAACCTCGAGGGAACCCAGGCTGGCCAGGCTCACACCCCGAGGCGAAGGCTCGCTAGAACGTCTGGAGGTTACCCAGGCAGAGACGTTCTTGAGCCGAGACGTTCTTGAGCCGGGGGACTCGTAGAGCTTCCTGACAACATATAATGTCGAAAAAAATTACAAAGAAAAAATAGTTTTTCAGCCCAGCAATTTCAGACCTCTCGGATGCAACAGCCGAACGCTCCCGATGCTCTGGATTGTCTTCTGTACGAGCTCTCTAGCTCTCCTACAGCACGAGTTACGCTCAAATCGGCAGCACCTCTCAAGATGACTCGAACAGTACGAATAGTTTGGCGAACCTGGCTCGAGTATCAGACCGAGTTCAGACCTCTGCATGGGACAAGCGGACGCGTCCTGATGTCTCTGAATCGATTCCTGTGATTACCAGCCCTGCACCCCCCCTACAGCCCGAGTTAAGTGCAGGAAACCGACAGCACCTCTCACGATGATTCGAACAATACGAATAGTTTTGCGGACCTAGTTCGGGCAGCAGACAGAGTTCGGAGCTCTGAATTCGAAAGGCGGACGCGTCTGATGTTTCGAATCGATTCCAGTGATTACCAGCCATGCAGCCGGCCTACAGCCCGAGTTAAGTGCAGAGAACCGACAGCATCCCTCAAGGTGACTCGAACAATACGAATAGTTTCGCGATTCTAGATCGGGCAGCAGACCGAGTTCAGCTCTAGATTGAACAGACAGCGACCACTGATGATTTTGAATCAGATTCTGTGCGCATCAGCTCTGTAGTCGTCCTGTAGCTCGAGTTAAGTACAGAAAACTCAGAGCGTCTGTCAAGATGACTCGAATAATACGAATAGGTTTGCAGACCTAGCTCGGCTAGCAGACCGAGTTCAGACCTCTGAGTTCAACAGGCGAACGCGCCTGATCATTCTGAATCGATTAGCTGTGCTTACCAGCTCTGTAGCTGTCCTGAAGCTCGAGTTATCTTGAGAAAACCGTCACCGCGTATCAAGATGAGTCGAAACAGCCGATCCCGCCTGCCTGCTTTTTGGCAGTAAGAGGTACCCGATCGAGCTGAGATCAAGATGGCGAGCGGGAATGAGATCGAATATCACGGGAAAAAATACTAGAGCTCAAACGAATTGAGGAATTTCGAGAACGAAATTTTCAACCGACCAAAAGTCACCAAAAGGTCCGTCGAGATTTTTCTTGCCAACTAGCTCTCCAGCGCCCCGGAATTACTCTTGAGCTTCCAGCAATAACTTGCTAAGGGAAGCTCTACGAGTCATGAAGTTGGTTCCTCCAAGTGTTTTGATAGTAAAAGTGCGCCTACAGAGCTCATATTGAGACGCAGGGACTCTCATAGTCGTTCACAGGTGCGAAAAATCTGCTTTCTCAAAATGAATTCTCAAATATATTTCAAATCTTTGCAAAACCACCCAGAAGATACTACTTTCTCCTAATACCGACAGCGCCTCTAGAGAGAACTTGAGAAATACGAATAGTGTTGTGGACCTAACCTAGCAGAACGAGTTCAGGCCTCTCGATGCACCAGGACGCAAGCGCCCGGTGATACTGAATCAGTTTATGTGCGTATCAGCGCTGTAGCTCCTCTAAATCTTGAGTTGAGTCCAGAAAACCGGCATCACTGGTGAAGATGACTTCTAGCAGAGCGAGTTCAGGCCTCCGGATGCAAAATGCGAATGCACTTGATTATTCTGAATCGTTCCTGTAAGTATCAGCTCTGTAGCTCTCGAAATCTCGAGTTATGTACAGAAAACCGTGAACGCGTGTCAAGATGATTCGGAACGCAGTTCGTTCCAGCAAGTCTTTTGATCGTAATCTTGCAGCTACGGACCTGAGAATTGGACTGGCAGACGCTGCATAACCCACTACACGTGAGAACAACACCGGTTCTGAAAATGAATTGTCAAACTGGGCGCCGGCGGTAAACCGTCAACCTTGGTTACCGCCGGGAGACTCGTAGAGCTTCCTAGCTCGACTTAAGTTGAGAAAACCTGACCTCTGAATGCGACAGGCAGACGCGTCTGATGTCTGCAAATCGACTCCTCTCATTACCAGCCCTGCAGCCCCCCTAGAGCCCAAGTTAAGTGCAGAAAACCGACAACATCTCTCAGGATGACTCGAATAATACAATAGTTTTGCAGACCTAATTCGGCAGCAGACCGAGTTCCGAGCTCTGGATTCGACAGATGGACGCGCCTGATGTCTTCGAATCGGTTCCTGTGACCACCAGCACTGTAGCCCCCCTCAGCGCGAAATGAGTGAAGAAAACCGAGAGTACTTCTCAGGATGACTCGAACAATACGAATAGGTTCGCAATTCTAATCGCGCAGCAGACCGAGTTGAGAGCTCTGGATTCGACAGACAAACACAACTGCTGATGCTGAATCGGTTTCTGTGAATATCAGCTCGGTAGCTGTCCTACAGCTCGAGTGAAATACAGAAACCCGAGAGTTCCTGTCAGGATGACTCGAAAAATACGAATAGGTTTGCGGACCTAGCTCGGCTAACAGACCGAGTTCAGACTTCTGGATTCAACAGGCGAACGCGCCTAATCATTCTACATCGATGAGCTGTGCTTACCAGCTCTGTAGCTGTCCTCAAGCTCGAGTTACGTTCAGAAAACCGTCAGCGCGCATCAATATTACTCAAAACGGCCGATCCCGCCACAGTGCTTTTCGATACGGGAATAAGATCGAATATCACGGGAAAAAATACTAGAGCTCAAACGACTTGTTGAATTTTAAGAACCAAATTTTCAACCGACCAAAAGTCAGCAAAAGTTCCGTCGAGATTTTTCGAGCCAACTAGCTCTCCAGCGCGCCGGAATTACTGGGCGCCGGCGGTAAACCGTCAACCTTGGTTACCGCCGGGGGACTCGTAGAGCTTCCTAGCTCGCCTTCAGATGAGAAAACCGACAACAATACAATAGTTTCGCAGATTCGGGCAGCAGACCGAGTTCTGAGCTCTCGATTCGACAGCCAGACGCGCCTGATGTCTTCAGATCGACTTATCTAACCACCAGCACTGTAGCCCCCCTCAGCACGAGTTGAGTCAAGGAAACCGAGAGCACTTCTCAAGATCACTCGACCAATACGAAAAGTTCTGCGATTCTAGATCGGGCAGCAGACCGAGTTCAGAGCTCTGGAATCGACAGACAAACGCAACTGATGATTTTGAATCGGTTTCTGTGAATATCAGCTCTGTAGCTGTCCTGCAGCTCGAGTTGCGGTCGAGATCACTCGAATAATACGAATAGGTTTGCGGACCTAGCTCGGCTAACAGACCGAGTGCAGACCTCTGGATTCAACAGGCGAACGCGCCTGATCATTCTACATCGATTAGCTGTGCTTACCAGCTCTGTAGCTGTCCTAAAGCTCGAGTTATGATCAGAAAACCGTCAGCGCGTATCAAGATGACTTAAAACGGCCGATCCCGCCACAGTGCTCTTTGATAGTAATATTCACCCGATCGAGCTGAGATCAAGATGGCGAGCGGGAATAAGATCGAATATCACGGGAAAAAATAGTAGAGCTCTAACGAATGGTTGAATTTCGAGAACAAAATTTTCAACCGAGCAAAAGTCATCAAAAGTTCCGTCGAGATTTTTCGAGCCAACTAGCTCTCCAGCGCGCCGGAACTGGGAACCGGCGGTAAACCGTCAACCAGGTTACCGCCGAGACCCCCGTAGAGCTCTTTTCTGGCACTGCGATCTCCAATGCACATTCAGGATGAGTCTGCAGCAAGAACGAAACAACTCGGAAAATTACGTTTTCATATTTTTTTCGAAAGACAGTTCCGCCAAGTGTTTTGATAGTAATACTGCGCCTAGAGACCTCAGAATTTACTCGCGACCAGAGAAAAACCCACTAAAGGTGCGAAAAATATCGGTTCTCAAAACGAATGTTCAAATCTCTCACAAAGTTCGTCCAACCGACCCAAAGTTCGCACATTGTCCGTCGGGGCCGGGTCGGCCAACTGGGCGCCGGCGGTAAACCGTCAACCTTTGTTACCGCCGGGGGACTCGTAGAGCTTCCTGACAAAATATAATGTGGAAAATAAATTACAGAGAACGTATAGTTTTTCATCCCAAGCGATTTCAGACCTCTCGATGCAACAGCCGAACGCCCCCTGATGCTTCTGGATTGTCTTCTGCGTGCTCTGCAGCTCTGCTACAGCCCGAGTTACGTGCGTAAATCGACAGCACCTCTCAAGATGACTCAAACAAAACGAATAGTTTCGCAAACCCAGCTCGAGTATCGGACCGAGTTCAGGCCTCTGAATACGACAGGCGGACGCGTCTGATGTCTTTGAATCGATTCCTGTGATTACCAGCCATGCAGCCCCCCTACAGCCCGAGTTACGTGCAGAAAACCGACAGCATCTTTCAGGATGACTCGAAGAATACGAACAGGTTCAGACCGACTTCAGGCAGCAGACCGAGTTCCGAGCTCTGGATTCCACAGGCGGACGCGCCTGATGTCTCCAAATCGATTGTTGTCGCCACCAGCACTGTAGCCCCCCTACCGCCCGAGTTGAGTGCAGAAAACCGAGAGTACTTCTCAAGATGACTCGAAGAATACGAGTAGTTTTGCGATTCTAGCTCGGGCAGCAGGCAAGTTCAGAGCTCTCGCTTCAACAGACGAACGCGCCTCATGATTCCCAATCGATTTCTGTGACTATGGGCTCTCTAGCTGCCCTACAGCTCGAGTTAAGCACAAAATACCCAAAGCGTCTGTCAAGATGACTCGAATAATACGAATAGGATTCTGGATCTAGCTCGGCTAGCAGACCGAGTTCAGACCTATGGATTCAACAGGCGAACGCGCCTAATCATTCTACATCGATTAGCTGTGCTTACCAGCCCTGTAGCTGTCCTGAAGCTCGAGTTATCTTGAGAAAACCGACAGCGCGTATCAAGATGACTCGAAACGGCCGATCCCGCCATGACGCTTTTTGGCAGTAAAAAGTACCCGATCGAGCTGAGATCAAGATGGCGAGCGGGAATAAGATCATAGATCACGGGAAAAATACTAGAGCGCAAACGAATTGTTGAATTTCGAGAAAAAATTTCAACCGACCAAAAGTTGTGAAAAGTTCAGTCGAGATTTTTCGAGCCAACTAGCCTGCCAGCGTTTTCGAATTACTGGGCGCCGGCGGTAAACCGTCAACCTTTCTCACCGCCGGGGGACTCGTAGAGCTTCCTGACTATATATAATGTAGAAAATAAATTGCAGAGAACGAATACTTTTTCAGCCCAAGCGATTTCAGACCTCTCGATGCAACAGCCGGACGCCCCCTGATGCTTCTGGATTGTCTTCTGTACGAGCTCTGTAGCTCTGCTACAGCCCGAGTTACGTGCGCTAATCAACAGCACCTCTGAAGATAACTCAAACAAAACGAATAGTTTCCTAAACCCAGCTCGAGTATCAGACCGAGTTCAGGCCTCTGAATGCGACAGGCGGACGCGTCTGATGTCTCCGAATCGATTCCTGTGATTACCAGCCTGCAGCTCCCCTACAGCCCGAGTTAAGTGCAGAAAACCGACAGCATCTTTCAGGATGACTCGAACAATACGAACAGGTTCGCGGACCGAGTTGAGGCAGCAGGCCGAGTTCCGAGCTCTGGCTTCCACAGGCGGACGCGCCTGATGTCTCCAAATCGATTGCTGTCCCCACCAGCACTGTAGCCCCCTACAGCCCGAGTTAAGTTTAGAAAGCGACAGTACCTCTTCAGATGATTCGAACAATACACATAGTTTCGCGATTCTAGCTCGGGCAGCAGGGCGAGTTCAGAGCTCTCGATTCAACAGACGAACGCGCCTGATGATTCCAAATCGATTTCTGTGACTATGAGCTCTGTAGCTGCCCTACAGCTCGAGGTAAGTACAGAAAACCGAGAGCGTCTGTCAAGATGACTCGGATAATACGAATAGGTTTTTGACCCTAGCTCGGCTAGCAGACCGAGTTCAGGCCTCTGGGTTCAACAGGCGAACGCGCCTGATCATTCTACATTTAGCTGTGCTTACTGGCCCTGTAGCTGTCCTGAAGCTCGAGTTATGTTCAGAAAACCGACAGCGCGTATCAAGATGACTCGAAACAGCCGATCCCGCCTGCCTGCTTTTTGGCAGTAAAAAGTACCCGATCGAGCTGAGATCAAGATGGCGAGCGGCAATAAGATCGAATATCATGGGAAAAAAAAATAGAGCTCTAACGAATGTTCAAATTTTGAGAACAAAATTTTCAACCGACCCAAAGTCAGCAAAAGGTCCGTCGAGATTTTTCTTGCCAACTAGCTCTCCAGCGCCCCGGAATTACTCTTAGCTTCCAGCAATACCTTGCTAAGGGAAGCTCTACGAGTTACTGGGCGCCGGCGGTAAACCGTCAACCTTTCGTACCGCCGGGGGACTCGTAGAGCTTCCTGACTATATATAATGTAGAAAATAGCTCTGCACGAGCTCTGTAGCTCTGCAACAGCCCGAGTTACGTGCGCTAATCAACAGCACCTCTGAAGATAACTCAAACAAACGAATAGTTTCGTAAACCGAGCTCGAGTATCAGACCGAGTTCAGGCCTCTGAATGCGACAGGCGGACGCGTCCCACCCCTGCAGCTCCTCTACAGCCCGAGTTGAGTGCAGAAAACCTGACTCGAACAATACGAAGAGGTTCGCGAACCGAGTTGAGGCAGCAGGCCGAGTTCCGAGCTCTGGCTTCCACAGGCGGACGCGCCTGATGTCTCCAAATCGATTGCTGCCCCCACCAGCACTGCAGCCCCCTAAGCCCGAGTTAAGTTTAGAAAGCGACAGTACCTCTTCAGATGATTCGAATAATACGAATAGTTTCGCGATTCTAGCTTGGGCAGCAGGGCGAGTTCAGAGCTCTCAATTCAACAGACGAACGCGGCTGATGGTTCCCAATCGATTCCTGTGATTACGAGCTCTGTAGCTGCCCTACAGCTCGAGTTAAGCACGAAATACCGAGGACGTCGGCCAAGATGATTCGGATAATACGAATAGGTTTTTGAACCTAGCTCGGCTAGCAGACCGAGTTCAGGCCTCTCGGTTCAACAGGCGAGCGCGCCTGATCATTCTACATCGATTCGCTGTGCTTACTGTCCCTGTAGCTGTCCTTAAGCTCGAGTTATGTTCAGAAAACCGACAGCGCGTATCAAGATGACTCGAAACAGCCGATCCCGCCTGCCTGCTTTTTGGCAGTAAAAGGTACCCGATCGTGCTGAGATCAAGATGGCGAGCGGGAATAAGATCGAATATCATGGGGAAAAAAAATAGAGATCTAACGAATGTTCAAATTTTGAAAACAAAATTTCAGACGACCAAAAGTCAGCACAAGGTCCGTCGAGATTTTTCTTGCTAACTAGCTCTCCAACGCCCCGGAACTGGGAACCGGCAGTAAACCGTCAACCAGGTTACCGCCGAGGCCCTCGTAAAGCTTCTTTCTCGCACGGCGCTTCCCAGTGCACATTCAAAAAGAGTCTGCAGCAAGATCCAAAAAAAACTCAAGAAAACACGTTTTCATATTTTTATTCACAGACGGTTCCGCCAAGTGTTTTGATAGTTATACTGCGCCTATGACCTTAGATTGCACTGGCGAACGCAGACAAACCCACTACAGGTGCGGAAAATACCAGTTCTCAAAACGAATGTTCAAATCTCTCACAAAGATTGTCCAACCGACCCAAAGTTTGCACACTTGGTAGCGTCCAACTGGGCGCCGGCGGTAAACCGTCAACCTTGGTTACCGCCGGGAGACTCGTAGAGCTTCCTAACTCGACTTAAGTTGAGAAAACAGACAGCACTTACCAACAATCAGACTTATAGTGAATAGTTTTTGACCTCTGAATGCGACAGACCGACGCGTCTGATGTCTGCGAATCGACTCCTGTCATGACCATCCCTGCAGCCCCCCTACAGCCCGAGTTAAGTGCAGAAAACCGACAGTACCTCTCAGGATGACTCGAACAGTAGGAATAGTTTCGCGGACCTAGTTCGGGCAGCAGACAGAGTTCAGAGCTCTGTATTCGACAGGCGGACGCGCCTGATGTCTTCAAATCGATTCCAGTAATTACCAGCCATGCAGCCCCCCTACAGCCCGAGTTAAGTCCAGATAACCGACAGCATCTTGCAAGCGACTCGAACGATACGAATAGTTTCGCGATTCTAGATCGAGCAGCAGACCGAGTTCAGAGCTCTGGATTCGACGGACACGCAACTGATGATTCTGAATTGCTGCCTGTGAATATCAGCTCTGTAGCTGTCCTACAGCTCGAGTTAAGTGCAGAAAACCGAGAGTGTCTGTTAAGATGACTCGAATAATACGAACAGGTTTGCGGACCTAGCTCGGCTAGCAGACCGAGTTCAGACCTCTGGGTTCAACAGGCGAACGCGCCTGATCATTCTGCATGCACTAGCTGTGCTCACCAGCTCTGTAGCGGTCCTAAAGCTCGAGTTATCAGAAAACCGTCAGCGCGTATCAAGATGACTCGAAACGGCCGATCCCGCCACAGTGCTTTTCGATAGTAATATTCACCCGATCGAGCTGAGATCAAGATGGCGAGCGGGGATAAGATCGAATATCACGGGAAAAAAAAAAGAGCTCAAACGAATTGTTGAATTTCGAGAACAAAATTTTCAACCGACCAAAAGTCATCAAAAGTTCCGTCGAGATTTTTCTTGCCAACTAGCTCTCCAGCGCTTCGGAACTGGCGCCGGCGGTGAAGCGTCAACCTGGACACCGCCGGGAACCTCGTAGAGCTCCTGGCACGCAGGAGAGTGCTCAGCATCAAAAGAGAGGGCTTCTCGAAGCATTTCTCGAAAATCAGTAAACGTGATTTTTTCCATGTCCACATGAAGTTGGTTTCGCCAAGTGTTTTGATAGTAAAAGCGCATCTACAGAGCTCATATTAAGACGCAGAGGCCCTCATAGTCGTTTACAGGTGCGAAAAATCTGCTTTCTCAAAATGAATTGTCAAATATCTTTCAAATTTTCGCAAAACCACCCAAAAGTTGTCACATTGTCCGCCTCGGCCGGCTGGACCGACTAGCTCCACCATGCGCCGGAATTCCTCTAGCTCATCGACTGGGCGCCGGCGGTAAACCGTCAACCTTGGTTACCGCCGGGAGACTCGTAGAGCTTCCTAACTCGACTTAAGTTGAGAAAACAGACAGCACTTACCAACAATCTGACTTATCGTGAATAGTTTTTGACCTCTGAATGCGACAGACGGACGCGTCTGATGTCTGCGAATCGACTCCTGTCATGACCATCCCTGCAGCCCCCCTACAGCCCGAGTTAAGTGCAGAAAACCGACAGCACCTCTCAGGATGACTCGAACAATAGGAATAGTTTCGCAGACCTAGTTCGGGCAGCAGACAGAGTTCAGAGCTCTGTATTCGACATGCGGACGCGCCTGATGTCTTCAAATCGATTCCAGTGATTCCCAGCCATCCAGCCCCCCTACAGCCCGAGTAAGTCCAGATAACCGACAGCATCTCGCAAGCGACTCGAACGATACGAACAGTTTCGCGATTCTAGATCGGGCAGCAGACCGAGTTCAGAGCTCTGGATTCGAAAGACAAACGCAACTGATGATTCTGAATTGCTGCCCGTGAATATCAGCTCTGTAGCTGTTCTACAGCTCGAGTTAAGTGCAGAAAACCGAGAGTTCTGTCAAGATGACTCGAATAATACGAACAGGTTTGCGGACCTAGCTCGGCTAACAGACCGAGTTCAGACCTCTGGGTTCAACAGGCGAACGCGCCTGATAATTCTGCATGCATTAGCTGTGCTTACCAGCTCTGTAGCTGCCCTAGGGCTCGAGTTATGTTCAGAAAACCGTCAGCGCATATCAAGATGACTCAAAACGGCCGATCCCGCCAGAGTGCTTTTCGATAGTAATTTTCACTCGATCGAGCTGAGATCAAGATGGCGAGCGGGGATAAGATCGAATATCACGGGAAAAAATACTAGAGCTCTAACGAATGGTCAAATTTCGAGAACCAAATTTTCAACCGACCAAAAGTCAGCAAAAGTTCCGTCGAGATTTGTCTTGCCAACTGGGCGCCGGCGGTAAACCGTCAACCTTGGCTACCGCCGGGGAACTCGTAGAGCTTCCTACCTCGACTTAAGGTGAGAAAACCGACAGCATCCAACATTCCGACTTATAGTGAATATTTGTTGACCTCTGAACGCGACAGGCGGACACGTCTGATGTCTGCGAATCGACTTCTTTCACTACCAGCCCTGCAGCTCCCCTACAGGCCCGAGTTAGGTGCAGAAAACCGACAGCACTTCTGAGAATGACTCGAACAATATAGAAGTTTTGAAGATCTAATTCGGGCAGCAGAACGAGTTTCGAGCTCTCAATTTAACAGGCGGACGCGCCTGATGTCTACAAATCGATTCCTGTGACCACCAGCACTGTAGCCCCCTCAGCGCGAGTTGGGTGAAGAAAACCGAGAGCACTTCTCAAGATGACTCGAATAATACAAATTCTAGATCGAGCAGTAGACCGACTTCAGAGCTCTGGATTCGACAGAAAAACGCTCTGGTTTCCGTAAATATCAGCTCTGTAGCTGTCCTACAGCTCGAGTTAAGTGCAGAAAACCGAGAGTTCTGTCAAGATGACTCGAATAATACGAACAGGTTTGCGGACCTAGCTCGGCTGACAGACCGAGTTCAGACTTCTCGATTAAACAGCCGAACGCGTCTAATCATTCTACATCGATTAGCTGTGCTGACCAGCTCTATAGCTGTCCTGAAGCTCGAGTTATGTTCAGAAAATCGTCAGCGCGTATCAAGATGACTCGAAACGGCCGATCCCGCCACAGTGCTTTTCGATAGTAATATTCACCCGATCGAGCTGAGATCAAGATGACGAGCGGGAGTAAGATCGAATAGCACGGGAAAAAATACTAGAGCTCAAACGAATTGTCAAATTTCGAGGACGAAATTTTCAACCGAGCAAAAGTTGTGAAAAGTTCAGTCGAGATTTTTCGAGCCAACTAGCTCTGGGGCGCGCCGGAATTACTCTTCGCTTCCAGCAATAACTTGCTAAGGGAAGCTCTACGAGTTACTAGCTCTCCAGCGCGCCGGAATTACTCTAAGCTTCCAGGAATTACTTGCTAAGGGAAGCTCTACGAGTTATGCCGAAGAGCTCTACGAGGTATTACTCTAAAGCTTCCAGCAATAACTGGGAACCGGCGGTAAACCGTCAACCAGATTACCGTCGGAAGCCTCGTGGAGCTCTTTTCTCGCACGACGCTGCTTAGAACACATGGCAGGAGCTTTTCTGAGACGCGAGCTGAAAACTCGAAAAAGTATGTTTTTTAGTTGTTACAGAACAACAGTTTCGCCAAGTGTTGTGATAGTAATACTGCAGCTACGGACCTAATAATCCATTCGCAGACGCGCCAAAACCCACTACAGGTGCGAAAAATACCGGCTCTTGAAACGAATGTTCAAATCTCTCACAAAGTTCGTCCAACCGACCCAAAGTTCGCACATTGTCCGTCGGGGCCGGGTCGGCCAACTGGGCGCCGGCGGTAAACCGTCAACCTTGGTTACCGCGGGGGAACTCGCAGAGCTTCCAAGCTCGACTTAAGTTGAGAAAACCGACACTATCTACCAACATTCTGACTCATAGTGAATATTTTTTGACCTCTGAATGCGACAAGCGGACGCGTCTGATGTCTGCGAATCGACTCCTGTCATTACCAGCCCCGCAGCCCCCCTACAGCCCGAGGTCAGTGCAGAAAACCGACGGCATCTCTCAGGATGACTCGAACAATACAAGTTTCGCGAACCTAGTTCGGGCAGCAGACCGAGTTCCGAGCTCTGGATTCGACGGGCGCACGCGCATGATCTCTTCAAATCGACAGCACTGTAGCCCCCTCTCAGCGCAAGTTAAGTGCAGGAAACCGAGAGCACTTCTCAAGATGACTCGACCAATACGAATAATTTCGCGATTCTAGATCGGGCAGAAGACCGAGATCAGAGCTCTGGATTAGACAGACAAACGCAACTGACGATTCTGAATCAGTTTCTGTAAATATCAGCTATGTAGCTGTCTTACAGCTCGAGTTAAGTACAGAAAACCGAGAGTTTCTGTCAAGATGACTCGAATAATACGAATAGGTTTGCGGACCTAGCTCGGCTCACAGACCGAGTTCAGACCTCTGGATTCAACAGCCGAACGCGCCTAATCATTCTGAATGCGATAGGTGTGCTTACCAGCTCTGTAGCTGCCCTACAGCTCGAGTTAAGTACAAAATACCGACAGTTTCTGTCAAGATGACTCGAATAATACGAATAGGTTTGCGGACCTAGTTCGGCTCACGGACCGAGTTCAGACCTCTGGATTCAACAGGCGAACGCGTCTATTCATTCTGAATGCGATAGGTGTGCTTACCAGCTCTGTAGCTGCCCTACAGCTCGAGTTAAGTACAAAATACCGACAGTTTCTGTCAAGATGACTCGAATAATACGAATAGGTTTGCGGACCTAGCTCGGTTCACAGACCGATTTCAGACCTCTGGATTCAACAGGCGAACGCGTCTATTCATTCTGAATGCGATAGGTGTGCTTACCAGCTCTGTAGCTGCCGTACAGCTCGAGCTGAGTACAAAATACCGAAAACGCGTATCAAGATGACTCGAAACGGCCGATCCCGCCAGAGTGCTTTTTGGCCTTCAAAGTTACCCGATCGAGCTGAGATCAAGATGGCGAGCGGGAATAAGATCGAATATCACGGGAAAAAATACTAGAACTCTAACGAATGGTCAAATTTCGAGAACAAAATTTTCAACCGACCAAAAGTCACCAAAAGTTCCGTCGAGATTTTTCTTGCCAACTAGCTCTCCAGCGCGCCGGAATGGGAGCCGGCGGCAAACCGTCAAACAGGTTACCACCGGGAGCCTCGTAGAGCTTTCTTGCGCGGTGCTGCCCACTACTCATTGAGATTCTCTTTTCAAGATATCGCGAGTTCAGTACAGAAAACGGACAACACTCGTCAAAATGACTCGAAGAATACAAATCAGAGCTGTAGATCGGACAGATGAACGCCTCATGAATCAAAATTGGTTTCTGTATGCATTAGCTCTGCAGCTGTCCTATATCCCGAGATAAGTACAGAAATCGTTAATACGCGTCAAGATGACTCGAAACGGCCGTCGGTTCCAGCAAGTGTTTTGATAGTAATATTCCAGCTACGGACCTGAGAATTTAACTGGCAGTCGCGGCATAACCTACTACACGTGAGAAAAATACCCGTTCGCAAAACGAATTTTCGAATTTCGGAGAAATATTAGAAACTCGACCCAAAGTTAACACATTGTCTCTTAATGCGCGGTCGGCCAACTGGGAACCGGCGGTAAACCGTCAACCTGGCTACCGCCGGGAACCTCGTAGAGCTCTTTTCATGCACGGCGATCGTCAGAGCACATGAAGAAAGCTTCTGGAACGCGACAGAAAAAACTCAAAAAATTATGTTTTTTTATTTATCCAACGTCGGTTCCTGCAAGTCTTTTGATAGTAATATTGCAGCTACGGACCTGAAAATTTTACTGGCAGACGCGGCATAACCCACTACACGTGAGAAAAATACCGGTTCTCAAAATGAATTGTCAAATATCTTTCAAATATTAACAAAACCGACCCAAAGTCATCACATTGTCTCTTTTGGTCGAGTCGGCCAACTAGCTGCACCCCGCGCCGGAACTGGGAGCCGGCGGAAAACCGTCAACCAGGTTACCACCGGGAGCCTCGTAGAGCTCTTCTTGTGCGGAGCTGTCCGCTAGACATTAAGAGAGTTTTTTTTTTTTTTGAAACGGACAGCACTGGTTAAAAAATAGCTTCAAGGATACGAATAGATTTGCGGACCTAGCTTGAGAAGCAGATCGAGTTCAGAGCTGTAGATCGAACAGAGGAACGTGCCTCATCATTGGTTCCTTTAAGCATCAGCTCTGTAGCTGTCCTATATCCCGAGATACGTAGGAAAGCGCCAAAGCGAGTGAAGATGACTCGAAACGGCCGTCGGTTCCAGCAAGTGTTTTGATAGTTATATTGCAGCTACGGACCTGAGAATTCAACTGGCAGTCGCGGCATAACCTACTATACGTGAGAAAATACCTGTTCTCAAAACGAATTTTCAAATGTTGCACAAAGATTAAAAACTCGACCCAAAGTTATCGCATTGTCTCTTAATGCCCGGTCGGCCAACTAGCTCCACCCTGCGCCCGAATTCCTCTACTGGGAGCCGGCGGTAAATCGTCAACCAGGTTACCACCGGGAGCCTCGTAGAGCTCTTTTCTCGTGCGGGGCTGCCCGGTACACATTGAGGGCTTTCTTCAAGATTTCTGTGCGAAAGAACTCTCGAGCTAATCTGCAGCTCGAGTTAAGTGGAAAAAAATCACCATCAGTTTCAAAAAATCGGCCCCATACGAATAGTTCTGCAGACCTAGCTTGGGTAGTAGACTGTGTTCAGAGCTCTGGATGCTTCAGCGGAACGCCTCTGATGATTATGCATCAGTTTCCGTGCGTACCAGCTCTGTAACTCAAGAGATTCAGTTTAGTACAGAAGACCAACAGCGCCTGCAAAGATAACTTCAAGAATACCAATAGTTTTGCGGACCTAGCTCGGGTAGCAGACCGAGTTCAGACCTCTCGATGCAACACACGCACGCGCCAAATGATACAATCATTTCATGTGCGTACCAGCTCTGTGACAATTCTGAATCGTGTGTTCAGTAAAGAAAACCGACAACACTCGTCAAAATCAATCGAGTTTTACGAATAGGTTTGCGGACCTAGCTCGAGCACCAAACCGAGTTGAGAGCTCTAGATAGACAGACAAACGCGCCTCATGATTTCCAATCGGCTCCTATAAGTGTCAGCTCTGTAATTGTTCTGAATCTCGAGATAAGTATAGAAAACCGTCGATGCGTGTCAAGATGACTCGAAACGGCCGCCGGTTCCAGCAAGTGTTTTGATAGTAATATTGCATCTACGGACCTCAGAAATTAACTGGCATCCGCGGCATAACCCACTACACGTGAGAAAAATGCCGGTTCTCAAAACGAATTTTCAAATTTTGCGGAAAGATTGGAAAACTGACCCAAAGTTAACACATTGTCTCTTAATGCCGGGTCGGCCAACTGGGCGCCGGCGGTAAACCGTCAACCTTTGTTACCGCCGGGGGACTCGTAGAGCTTCCTGACAATATATAGTGTGGAAAAAAATCCATAGAACGACTAGTTTTCTACCCAAGCGATTTTAGACCTCTCAAGATGACTCTAACAAAGAAAAGCAGTTTCGCAACCCAGTTCGAGTGTCAGACCGAGTTCAGACTGTAGTGGGTTATTTCGCTCGCTAGTGAATCCTGAGGTCTGTAGCTGCAGTATTACTATCAAAACACTTTGCGAAACCGTGCTTTGATATAAACACTTGTAAGCGTCCAAAACCCGGATAGCGAAGCCAAGCGCGGAACGCCGCATGGGGACCTCTGCCAGGCCGCTCTCAATGCGAAGGCGAACGCGTCTGATGTCTGCGAATCGACGCATGTGATTACCAGCCCTGCAGCCCCTCTACAGACCGAGTCAAGTGCAGAAAACCAACAGCATCTCTCAGGATGACTCGAATAATACGATAGTTTCGCGGACCTGTTTCGAGCAGCAGACCAAGTTCTGAGCCGTCGAATCGACCAACGAACGCGCTGATGTGTGCATCGATTTCTATGACCCGCAGCACTGTAGCCCTCCCCCAGCACGAGTTCAGTGCAGAAAATTGAGAGCACTTTTCACGATGATTCGGACAATACGAATAGTTCCGCGAATCAAGCTCAGGCAACAGGCCGAGTTCAGAGCTCTCGATACAACAGACAAACGCGGCCGATAATTTTCAATCGATTTCTGTGACTATAGACTCTGTAGCTGCCCTACAGCTCGAGTAAAGTAGAGAAAATCGAGAGCGTATGTTAAGATGCCTCGGATAATACAAATAGGTTTGCGGACCTGACTCGGCTAGCAGACCAATTTCAGACCTCTCTATTCAACAGGCGAGCGCGCCTGATAATTCTGAATGCGATGAATGTGCTTACCAGCTCTCTACCTGCCCTGCAGCTCGAATTTAGGAGAAAATACCACCACGCGTATCAAGTTCACTCTAATAATACAAATATGTTTGCGGACCTAGCTCGGCTAGCAGACTGAGTTCAGACATGGATTCAACAGGCGAACGCGCCTGATGATTCTGAGTGCGATAGGTGTGCTTACCAGCACAGTAGCTGCGCTACAGCTCGAATTAAGTAGGAAATACCGACCACGCGGATCGAGTTGACTCGCATAATACGAATAGGTTTGCGGACCTAGCTCGGCTAACAGACCGAGTTCAGACCTCTGACTGGGACAGGCGAACCCGCCTGATGGTTCTGAGTGCGATAGCTGTGCTTACCAGCTCTCTAGTTCTCCTACAACTCGATTTCAGTACAAAATAGCGACAACGCGTATCAAGATAACTCGAAACGGCCGATCCCGCCTTTTTGGCAGTAAAAGGTACCCGATCGAGCTGAGATCAAGATGGCGAGCGGGAATAAGATCGAATATCACGGGAAAAAATACTAGAGCTCTAACGAAAGGTCAAATTTCGAGAACAAAATTTTCAACTGACCAAAAGTTATGAAAAGTTCAGTTCTTTTTTTTCGAGCCAACTGGCTCCCCAGCGCGCCGGAATTACTCTTAAGCTTCCAGCAACTAGCTTCGGGAAGCTCTGCGGGTCACTAGCTCTAGCCTGCGCCCGAATTCCTCTTAGCTCATCTTGCGAAGAGCTCTACGAGGTAAGCTCAGCTTCGAAGAGCTCTACGAAGTATTCCTCTAGCTCATCGATGTCGAAGAGCTCTACGAGGTACTAGCTCCACCCTGCGCCCGAATTCCTCTTAGCTCAGCTTCGAAGAGCTCTACGAGGTATTACTCTTAAGCTTCCAGCAACTAGCTTAGGGAAACTCTACGAGTCACTAGCTCCACCCCGCGTCCGAATTCCTCTAGCTCATCGATGCCGAAAAGCTCTACGAGGTACTCGCTAAGGGAAGCTCTACAAGTTAAACCCGAAGAGCGAAGAGACCCTTTGAGGACGGGAAATTTTTCCTGGAGAGCTCTGGGGGGATCCCCTGCAGCGCTGCCGAAGCGCTGGCAGAAACGCTTCCATGCGTGCCTGCACGCGCGTAGGCTCGCATGGAAGCTTGCCGGAAGCTCTCCCGGACACGTTCCGGTTCACCGGAGGCGCTGCGAGGCCTGTGGAGCGACGGAAAGGAGTTCCTGGCGGGCACCACCACCGTCCGGCTTGTAATCTTAAACCTTTTAGCTCTCAGCGAGCCCCGCGGGAATTGTCCGTCGGGGCCGGGTCGGCCAACTAGCTCCACCCAGCGCCAGAATTCCTCTAGCTCATCGCTGTCGAAGAGCTCTACGAGGTACTAGCCGTACCCCGCGCTCGAATTCCTCTAGCTCATCGATGCCGAGGAGCTCTACAAAAGGATTACTCTCAGCTTCCAGCTATAACTTGCTAAGGGAAGCTCTACGAGTTACTAGCTCCACCCCGCGCTCGAATTCCTCTAGCTCATCGATGCCGAAGAGCTCCGCGAGGTATTACTCCTAGCTTCCAGCATTAACTTGCTAAGGGAAGCTCTACGAGTTACTCTTAGCTTCCAGCAATAACTTGCTAAGGGAAGCTCTACGAGTTATATCTTTCAAATCAAAGCAGAACAAATCCAAGCTTACCACATTGTCTCGTTTGGTCGAGTCGGCCACCTCGCTCCACCCCGCCGGAATTCCTCTAGCTCGTCGATGCTGGAGAGCTCTACGAGGTATTTTCGGAGGCTTCGCTCCGGAGGATTTTTCGACGGAATGAACTAAGAATTTCTGAGGTAACTTCTGTCTTGCAAAGCTTCGCTCTGCGAAAATAGCAGCCGAAACGAATGATTAGAACTGCAAAATCGGCTGAGCCAGGCCGGGGAAGGTATGATCGCGCTCTTCTCGATATTTCGCCAACTTGGTAGCGTCCAAAACCCGGAGAGCGAAGAGACCCTTTCGGGACGAAATATCTTTCCTCGAGAGCTCTGGGAGACTCCCCTGCAGCGCTGCCGAAGTGCTGCCAGAGACGCTTCCATGCGTGCCTGCGCGCGTGCAAGCACGCGTGAAACCTTGCCAGAACCTCTCCCTGACCCATTGCTGGGCCGGGCGAGTTGCTGCGGGGAACGTGGACCGCCGTGGAAGAGCTTCTGGCGGGCATCACCACCGTCCGGCTTCTAATATTAAACCCTTTAGCTCTCAGCGAGCTCTCCGGGAACCACTCTGTCGCCGAATTCCTCTAGCTCTTCTTCCATGAGAGCTGTACGAGGCACTGGGCGCCGGCGGTAAACCGTCAACCTTCGTTACTGCTGGGGGACTCGTAGAGCTTCCTAACAACATTCCCGGAGAGCTCGCTGAGAGCTAAAGGGTTTAAGATTAGAAGCCGGACGGTGGTGGTGCCCGCCGAGGGCTTTTCCGTGGCGCCCCACGGTCGCCGCAGAAACTCGGGCGACCCGGCAGCGGGTCCGGGAGAGCTCCCGGCAAGCTTCCACACGTATACCTCGTAGAGCTCTTCGGCATCGATGAGCTAGAGGAATTCCGGCGCGGGGTGGAGCTAGTACCTCGTAGAGCTCTTCAGCAAAGAGCTAAGAGGAATTCCGGCGCAGAGTACCCTGTAGAGCTCTTCGGCAACGATGAGCTAGAGGAATTCCGGCGCGGGGTGCAGCTAGTAACTCGTAGAGCTTCCCTCAGCTAGTTGCTGGAAGCTTAAGAGTAATTCCGGCGCGCTGGAGAGCTAGTTGGCAAGAAAAATCTCGACGGAACTTTTGCTGACTTTTCCCCGGATAGCTCCTTGGAGAGCTAAGGGCTTCAGAGAAGAAGCCGGAGGTGGGTGGTGAGGGGGACACGCCCACTTCTGCCGGTCCACGATCCTCGCAGCGAGTTGCCGGAGGTTGCAGCGGGTCCGGGAGCGTGGCTTCCTAGCGTTTCCCAATACGCGTGGCTCAAGGGTGCGCGACGCTTCGGCAGAGTTTCGGCAGAGCTTCGCCAGTGCTCGCAGGCTCCTTGGCAGAGGCGTCGTGGTAGGTTTCACAGAGCCCCGCGCGTCGTAAAAGACGCCCTCGCAGGTGTCTCCTGCGAGGTTTCCAGCGCCCAACGCATCGTTCCAGGCGGCCTGGCAGAGGTCGCCGTGCGGCGCTTTGGAGCGCTCTGCGCTCCGCGCCTTGCCTCGCTATCCGGGTTTTTCCCGGATAGCTCCTTGGAGAGCTGAGGGTTTCAGATAAAAAGCCGGCGGTGGGTGGCGAGGGGCACACGCCCACCTCCGCCGGTCCACGATTCTCGCAGCGCCCTGCCGGAACCGGCAACGGGTCCGGGAGCGTGGCTTCCTAGCGTTTCCCAACTGGCGCCGGCGGTGAACCGTCAACCTGGTCACCGCCGGGAACCTCGTAGAGCTCCTAGCACGCGTAAGAGTGCTTAGCATCAAAAGAGAGGGCTTCTGGAAGCATTTCTCGAAAAATGGAAAACATGATTTTTTTGATGTCGACATGAAGTTGGTTGCGCCAAGTGTTTTGATAGTAAAACTGCGCCGACGGAGCTCATATTAAGACAGAGAGGCCCTAATATTCGTTCACAGGTGCGAAAAATCTACTTTCTGAAAATGAATTTTCAAATATCTTTCAAATTTTCGCAAAACCACCCAAAAGTTGCCACATTGTCCGCCTCGGCCGGGTGGGCCAACTGGACGCCGGCGGTAAACCGTCAACCTTGGTTACCGTCGGGAGACTCGTAGAGCTTCCAGCTCGACTGAAGTTGAGAACACCGAGGACCTACCAACATTCCAACTCATAATAAATATTATGTGTCCTCTCAATGCGACAGGCGGACGCGTCTGATGTCTGCGAGTCGACTTCTATCATTACCAGCCCTGCAGCCCCCCTACAGCCCGAGTTGAGTGCAGAAAACTGACAGCACCTCTCAGGATGACTCCAACAATACAGTAGTTTCGCAGACCTACGAGTTCCGAGCTCTGGTCTCCGCAGGCGGATGCGCCTGATGTCTCTAAATCGATTCCTGTCCCCAGCAGCAATGTAGCCTCCCCCCAGCACGAAATACCGACAGCACTTCTCAGGATGACTCGAACCATACGAATAGTTTTTCGAACCTAGCTCGGGCAGCAGGCCAAGTTCAGTGCTCTCGAGTCAACGAACAAAGGCGCCTGGTGATTTTCAATAGATTTCTGTGACTACGAGCTCTGTAGCTGCCCTACAGCTCGAGTGAAGTACAGAAAACTGAGGTCGCCTATTGAGATGACCCAAATAATACGAATAGGTTTGCGGACCTAGCTCGGCTAGCAGACCGAGTTCAGACCTCTAGATTTAACGGACGAACGCGCCTAATAATTCTGACTGCGGAAGGTCTGCATGCCAGCTCTGTAGCTGTCTTACAGCTCGAGTTAAGACCAGAAAACCGAGAGTTTCTCTCAAGATAATTCGAATAATACGAACAGGTTTCCGGACCTAGCTCGGCTCACAAACCGAGTTCAGACCTCTGGGTTCAACAGGCGAACAAGCCTGATCATTCTGCATGCATTAGCTGTGCTTACCACCTCTGTAGCTGCCCTAGAGCTCGAGTTATGTTCAGAAAACCGACAGCGCATATCAAGATGACTCGAAACAGGCGTTCCCGCCACAGTGCTTTTTGACCTTCAAAGTTACCCGATCGAGCTGAGGAGCGGGAATGAGATCGAATATCACGGGAAAAAATACTAGAGCTCTAACGAATGGTCAAATTTCGAGAACAAAATTTTCAACCGAGCAAAAGTCACCAAAAGTTCCGTCGAGATTTTTCTTGCCAACTAGCTCTCCAGCGCTCCGGAACTGGGAACCGGCGGTAAACCGTCAACCAGGTTACCGCCGGAGCCCTCGTAGAGCTCTTTTCTCGCACGGCGCTCCCCAGTATACATTCACGAAGAATCTGGAGCAAAACCCAAAAAACTCGAAAAATCACGTTTATTTATTGTTATCCAAAGACTGGGCGCCGGCGGTAAACCGTCAACCTTTCTTACCGCCGGGGGACTCGTAGAGCTTCCTGACAATATATAATGTGGAAAAGAATGCCAGAGAACGAAAAGTTTTGAAGCCCAAGCGAACAAAACAAACGAACAGTTATCCAATCGAGCTCGAGTATGAAACCGAGTTCAGACCTCTGAATGCGACAGGCGGACGCGTCTGATGTCTGCGGATCGATTCCTGTGATTACCAGCTCTGCAGCCCCCCATGCAGCCTGAGTTAAGTGCAGGAAACCGAGAGTACCTCTCAGGATGACTCGAATAATACAACAGTTTCGCCGATCTCGGTCGAGCAGCAGACCGAGTTCCGAGCTCTCGGTTCGACGAACGGACACGCCTGATGTCTCGAAATCGATTCCTGTGACCAGCAGCACTGTAGCCCTCCCCCAGCACGATTTGAGTACAGAAAACCGAGAGCACTTCTCAAGATGACTCGAACAATCCAATAAGTTGGCGAACCTAGCTCGGGGAGCAGGCCGAGTTCCGAGCTCTCGAACGCGCATGATAATTCTCAATCGATTTCTGTGATTATCAGCTCTGTGGCTGCCCTACAGATCGAGTTAAGTACGAAAAACCGAGAGCGTCTGCTACAATGACTCGAATAATACGAATAGGTTTGCGACCCTAGCTCGGCTAGCAGACCGAGTTCAGACCTCTGGATTCAACAGGCGAACGCGCCTGATCATTCTGAATGCATTAGCTGTGCTGACCAGCTCTGTAGTCGTCCTGAAGCTCGAGTTATCTTGAGAAAACCGAGAGAGAGCGCGTATCAAGATGACTCGAAACGTCCGTTCCCGCCCGCCTGCTTTTTGGCCTTCAAAGTTACCCGATCGAGCTGAGATCAAGATGGCGAGCGGGAATAAGATCGAATATCATGGGAAAAAATACTAGAGCTCTAACGAATGTTCAAATTTTGAGAACAAAATGTTCAACCGACCAAAAGTCAGCAAAAGGTCCGTCGAGATTTTTCTTGTCAACTAGCTCTCCAGCTCCCCGGAATTACTCTTAAGCTTCCAGCAATAACTTGCTAAGGGAAGCTCTACGAGTTACGGTTTCGCCAAGTGTTTCGATAGTAATAGTGTGCCTACGGACTTCAGAATGCACTGGCGAACGCGGAAAAACCCACTACAGGTGGGAAAAATACCGGTTCTCGAAACGAATGTTCAAATTTCTCACAAAGTTCGTCCAACCGACCCAAAGTTCGCACATTGTCCGTCGGGGCCGGATCGGCAAACTGGGCGCCGGCGGTAAACCGTCAACCTTTCTTACCGCCGGGGGACTCGTAGAGCTTCCTGACAATATACACTGTGGGAAAAACTCCAAAGAACGACTATTTTTTAAGCCCAAGCGATTTCAGACCTCTGAAGATAACGCTAACAAAAACAAACACTTTCGCAACCCAGTTCGAGTATCAAACCGAGTTCAGACCTCTGAATGCGACAGGCGGGCGCGTCTGATGTCTGCGAATCCACTCATGTGATTCCCAGCCCTGAAGCCCCCCTACAGCCCGAGTTAAGTGCAGAAAACCGACAGTATCGACTCGAATAATATAATAGTTTTGCGAACCTAGTTCGAGCAGCAGACCGAGTTCCGAGCTCTGGAATCGACCAACAGACGCGCCTGATGTGTGCCAATCGTTATATGTCACCTGCAGCACTGTAGCCCTCCCCCAGCACGAGTTGAGTGCAGAAAATTGAGAGCACGTCTCAAGATCATTCGGACAATACCAACAGTTTCGCGAACCTAGCTCGGGCAGCAGGTCGAGTTCAGAGCTCTCGGTGCGATAGACGAACGCGACTGATGATTCCCCATCGATTTCTGGCACACTGAGCCCTGTAGCTGCCCTACAGCTCGAGTTAAGTAGAGAAACCGAGAGCGTCTGTCAAGATGACTCGAATAATACGAATAGGTTTACGGACCTAGCTCGGCTAGCAGACCGATTTCAGACCTCTGGAGTCGACAGGCGAACGCGCGTGATGATTCTGAGTGCGATAGCTGTGCTTACCAACACTGTAGCTGCTCTAAAACTCGAGTTAAGTATAGAAAACTGAGAGTGTCTCAAGATGACTCGAATAATACGAATAGGTTTGCGGACCTAGCTCGGCTGGCAGACCGAGTTGAGACCTCTCGATTCAACAGGCGAACGCACCTAATCATTCTGTGCAAAATACCGACAGCGCGTATCAAAATGACTCGAAACGGCCGTTCCCGCCGGGACGCTTTTTGGCCTTCAAAGTTACCCGATCGAGCTGAGATTGAGATGGCGAGCGGCAATAAGATCGAATATCATGGGAAAAAATAATAGAGCTCTAACGAATGTTCAAATTTTGAGAACAAACTTTTCAACCGACCAAAAGTCAGCAAAAGGTTCGTCGAGATTTTTCTTGGCAACTGGCTCTCCAGCGCTCCGGAATTACTCTTAAGCTTCCAGCAATAACTTGCTAAGGGAAGCTCTACGAGTTACTGGGCGCCGCCGGTAAACCGTCAACCTTTCTTACCGCCGGGAGACTCTTAGAGCTTCCTGACAATATATAGTCTGGAGAAAGACTGCAAAGAACGACTTTTTTTCCAGCTCAAGCGATTTCAGACCTCTGAAGACTCTAACCAAAAAACAAAAAGTTTCGCAAACGAACCGAGTTCAGACCTCTGAATGCGACAGGCGGGCTCGTCTGATCTGCGAATCCACTGATGTGATTCCCAGCCCTGCAGCTTCCCTACAGCCCGAGTTAAGTGCAGGAAACCGCAGGCCAGGTTCAGTGCTCTCGAGTCAACGAACAAAGGCGCCTGGTGATTTCCAATAGATTTCTGTGACTACGAGCTCTGTAGATGTCCTACGGCTCGAGTTAAGTACAGAAAACCGAGGGCACCTATCAATATGACCGAAATAATACGAATATGTTTGCGGACCTAGCTCGGCAAACAGACTGGATTCAGCCCTCTAGATTTAACAGGCGAACGCCCCTAATGATTCTGACTGCGATAGGTGTGCTTGCCAGCTCTGTAGCTGTCTTACAGCTCGAGTTAAGACCAGAAATCGAGAGTTTTTGTCAAGATGACTCGAATAATACAAACAGGTTTCCGGATCTCGGCTCGCAGATCGAGTTCAGACCTCTGGATTCAACAGGCGAATGCGCCTGATCATTCTGAATGCATTAGCTGTGCTTACCAGCCCTGTAGCTGCCCTGAAGCTCGAGTTATGTTCCGAAAACCGACGACGCGTATCTAGATGACTCGAAACGGTCGTTCCCGCCGGGACGCTTTTTGGCCTTTAAAGTTACCCGATCGGGGAAAAATACTAGAGCTCCAACGAATGTTCAAATTTTGAGAACAAAAGTTTCAACCGACCAAAAGTCAGCAAAAGGTCCGTCGAGATTTTTCTTGCCAACTAGCTCTCCAGCTTCCCGGAATTACTCTTAAGCTTCCAGCAATGACTTGCTCAGGCAAGCTCTACGATTTATAATTTTCACAGAGAAGCTCTACAAGTACTAGCTCCACCCCGCGCCCGAATTTCTCTTGCTCATCGATGCCGAAGAGCTCTACGCGGTATTACTCTTAGCTTCGAGCCATTACCAGCTCAGGGAAGCTCTACGAGTTATTTACTTGCCAAGGGAAGCTCTACGAGTTATTTCGCAAATCTAGCTCACACAACAGGCCGAGTTCAGAGCCCCCGATACAACACGCGTATTGGGAAACGCTAGGAAGCCACGCTCCCGGACCCGCTGCAACCTCCGGCAACTCGCTGCGAGAAACGTGGACCGCCGTGGAAGAGCTCCTGGCGGGGACCACCCACCTCCAGCTTCTTCTCTGAAACCCTTAGCGCTCCAAGCAACCGACCACTTGTAAGCGTCCACTGGGCGCCGGCGGTAAACCGTCAACCTTTGTTACCGCCGGGGACTCGTAGAGCTTCCTATCTTGATGTTAGTTGAGAAAACCGCGCATCCAACATTCCGACTTATAGTAAATATTTGTTGACCTCTGAATGCGACAGGTGGACGCGTCTGATGTCTTCGAATCGACTTCTGTCACCAGCCCTGCCGCCCCCCTACAGGCCCGAGTTAGGTGCAGAAAACCGACAGCACTTTTGAGAATGACTCGAACAATATAGAAGTTGTGCCGATCTAATTTGGACAGCAGACCGAGTTCCGAGCTCTGGATCCAACAGGCGGACGAACACCCCTGATGATTCTGAGTGCGATAGGCGTGCTTACCAGCACTGTAGCTGCCCTGCAGCTCGGAATAAGTACAAAATACCCACCACGCGTATCAAGTTGAATCGGATAATACGAATAGGTTTGCGCACGTAGCTCGGCTAGCAGACCGAGTTCAAACCTATGTATTCGTCAGGCGAACGCGCCTGATGATTCTGAGTGCGATAGCTGTGCTAACCAGCACTGTAGCTGCCCTACAGCTCGAGTTAAGCAGAAAACACCGACAACACGTATCAGGTTGACTCGAATAATACGAATAGGTTTGCGGACCTAGCTCGACTAGCAGACCGAGTTCAGACCTATGGAGTCGACAGGCGAACGCGCCTGATAATTCTGAGTGCGATAGGTGTGCTTACCAGCACTGTAGCTGCCCTACAGCCGAGTTCAGTAGAAAATACCGACAACGCGTATCAAGTTGACTCAAAGAATACGAATAGGTTTGCGGGCCTAGCTCGGCTGGCAGACCGAGTTCAGACCTCTGGATTCAACAGGCGAACGCGCCTGATGATTCTGAGTGCGATAGCTGTGCTTACCAGCTCTGTAGCTGTCCTCAAGCTCGAGTTAAGAACAAAATAGCGACAGCGCGTATCAAGATGACTCGAAACGGTCGTTCCCGCCAGTGTGCTTTTTGGCCTTCAAAGTTACCCGATCGAGCTGAGATCAAGATGGCGAGCGGGAATAAGATCGAATATCACAGGAAAAAATACTAGAGCTCTAACGAATGGTCAAATTTCGAGAAAATAATTTTGAAACCGAGCAAAAGTTGTGAAAAGTTCAGTTCTTTTTTTTTCGAGTCAACTAGCTCTGGGGCGCGCCGGAATTACTCTTAGCTTCCAGCTATAACTAGCTAAGGGAAGCTCTACGAGTTACTTCTAAGCGTCCAAAACCCGGACTGGGCGCCGGCGGTAAACCGTCAACCTTGGTTACCGCCGGGGGACTCGTAGAGCTTCCTGACAACATATACTGTCGGAAAAAAATTGCAGAGGACGAATAGTTTTTCAGCCGATTTCGAGTATCAGATCGAGTTCAGACATCTGAGTGCGACAGACGGACGCGTCTGATCTCGCCGAATCGATTCCTGTGATTACCCGCCCTGCAGCCTCCCTACAGCCCGAATTAAGTGCAGAACGCCGACAGTAGCTCTCATGATGACTGAAGAATACGAACAGTTTCGTGATTCTGGATTACGCAACAGACCGGGTTGAGAGCTCTAGATTCAACAGGCGAACGCGCCTGATGATTCTGAGTGCGGTAGGTGTGCTTACCAGCACAGTATCTGCCCTACAGCTCGAGTTAAGTAGGAAATACCGACAACGCGTATCAAGTTGACTCGAATAATACGAATAGGTTTGCGGACCTAGCTCGACTAGCAGACCGAGTTTCGACCTATGGATTCAACAGGCGAACGCGTCTGATCATTCTGAGTGCGATAGGAGTGCTTACCAGCACTCTAGCTGCCCTAGAGCTCGAGTTAAGTTGAAAATACCGACAACGCGTATCAAGTTGACTCGAATAATAGAAACAGGTTTGCGAACCTAGCTCGGCTGAGAGACCGAGTTCAGACCTCTGGATTCAACAGGCGAACGCGCCTGATCATTCTGAGAGCGATACGTGTACTTACCAACACTGTAGCTGCCCTACAGCTCGAGTTATGTTCAGAAAACCGACAGCGCGTATCAAGATGACTCGAAACGGCCGTTCCCGCCCCCCTGCTTTTTGGCCTTCAAAGTTACCCGATCGAGCTGAGATCAAGATGGCGAGCGGGAATAAGATCGAATATCATGGGAAAAAATACTAGAGCTCTAACGAATGGTCAAATTTCGAGAACAAAATTTTCAACCGACCAAAAGTCAGCAAAAGGTCCGTCGAGATTTTCGTTGCCAACTAGCTCTCCAGCTCCCCGGAATTACTGGGCGCCGGCGGTAAACCGTCAACCTTGGTTACCGCCGGGGGACTCGTAGAGCTTCCTGACAACATATACTGTCGGAAAAAAATTGCAGAGAACGAATAGTTTTTCAGCCGATTTCGAGTATCAGACCGAGTTCAGACATCTGAATGCAACAGACGGACGCGTCTGATCTCGCCGAATCGATTCCTGTGATTACCCGCCCTGCAGCCTCCCTACAGCCTAATGACTTCAGAAACGCCGACAGTAGCTCTCCAGATGACTGAAGAATACGAACAGTTTCGTGATTCTGGATCGCGCAACAGACCGAGTTCAGAGCTCTGGATTCAACAGGCGAACGCGCCTGATGATTCTGTGCGGTAGGTGTGCTTACCAGCACAGTATCTGCCCTACAGCTCGAGCTAAATAGGAAATACCGACAACGCGTATCAAGTTGACTCGAATAATACGAACAGATTTGCGGACCTAGCTCGACTAGCAGATCGAGTTTCGACCATGAATTCAACAGGCGAACGCGTCTGATCATTCTGAGTGCGATAGGAGTGCTAACCAGCACTGTGGCTGCCCTACAGCTCGAGTTAAGTAGAAAATACCGACAACGCGTATCAAGTTGACTCGAATAATACAAACAGGTTTGCAGACCTAGCTCGGCTGACAGACCGAGTTTAGACCTCTGGATTCAACAGGCGAACGCGCCTGATCATTCTGCATGCGTTAGCTGTGCTTACCAGCTCTGTAGCTGCCCCAGAGCTCGAGTTATGGTCATATAACCGTCAGCACATATCAAGATGACTCGAAACGGCCGATCCCGCCAGAGTGCTTTTTGGCCTTCAAAGTTACCCGATCGAGCTGAGATCAAGATGGCGAGCGGGAATAAGATCGAATATCACGGGAAAAAATACTAGAGCTCTAACGAATGTTCAAATTTCGAGAACAAAATTTTCAACCGAGCAAAAGTTGTCAAAAGTTCCGTCGAGATTTTTCGAGCCAACTAGCTGTGGGGCGCGCCGGAATTACTGGGCGCCGGCGGTAAACCGTCAACCTTTCTTACCGCCGGGGGACTCGTAGAGCTTCCTGACAATATATAATGTGGAAACGAATTTCAGAGAACGACCAGTTTTCGCTTATGAACCTCCAAAGATGACTCTAACAAAAACAGTTTCGCAGATTTCGTTCGAGCAGCAGACCGAGTTTCGAGCGATCGGTACGACGAACGGACGCCCCTGATGTCTCGAAATCGATTCCTGTGACCAGCAGAGCTATAGCCCTCCCCCAGCACGATTTATGTACAGAAAACCGAGAGCACTTCTCAAGATGACTCGAACAATACGAATGGGTGTGCGAACGTAGCTCGGAGAGAAGGCCGATTTCAGAGCTCTTGATGCAACAGACGAACGCGCCTGATAAGTCTCAATCGATTTCTGTTAGTATGAGCTCTGTGGCTGCCCTATAGATCGAGTTAAGTACGAAAAACCGAGAGCGTCTGCTCAATGACTCGAATAATACGACTAGGTTTGCGACCCTAGCTCGGCTAGCAGACCGAGTTCAGACCTCTGGATTCAACAGGCGAACGCGCCTGATCATTCTGAACGCATTAGCTGTGCTGACCAGCTCTGTAGTTGTCCTGAAGCTCGAGTTATCTTGAGAAAACCGACAACGCGTATCAAGATGACTCGAAACGGCCGTTCCCGCCTGCCTGCTTTTTGGCCTTCAAAGTTACCCGATCGAGCTGAGATCAAGATGGCGAGCGGGAATTAGATCGAATATCATGGGAAAAAATACTAGAGCTCTAACGAATTGTCAAATTTCGAGAACAAAATTTTCAACCGACCAAAAGTCACCAAAAGGTCCGTCGAGATTTTCTTGCCAACTAGCTCTCCAGCTCCCCGGAATTACTCTTAAGCTTCCAGCAACTGGGCGCCGGCGGTAAACCGTCAACCTTTCTTACCGCCGGGGGACTCGCAGAGCTTCCTGACAATATATAATGTGGAAACGAATTTCAGAGAACGACCAGTTTTCGCTTATGAACCTCCAAAGATGGCTCTAACAAAAACAGTTTCCCAGATTTCGTTCGAGCAGCAGACCGAGTTTCGAGCGATCGGTTCGACGAACGGACGCGCCTGATGTCTCGACGATTCCTGTGACCAGCAGAGCTATAGCCCTCTCCCAGCACGATTTATGTACAAAAAACCGAGAGCACTTCTCAAGATGACTCGAACAATACGAATGGGTTCGCGAACCTAGCTCGGAGAGAAGGCCGATTTCAGAGCTCTTGATGCAACAGACGAACGCGCCTGATAAGTCTCAATCGATTTCTGTTAGTATGAGCTCTGTGGCTGCCCTATAGATCGAGTTAAGTACGAAAAACCGAGAGCGTCTGCTACAATGACTCGAATAATACAAACAGGTTTGCGACCTAGCTCGGCTAGCAGACCGAGTTCAGACCTCTGGATTCAACAGGCAATCGCGCCTGATCATTCTGAACGCATTAGCTGCTAACCAGCTCTGTAGCTGCCCTGGAGCTCGAGTTATCTTGAGAAAACCGACAGCGCGTATCAAGATGACTCGAAACGGGCGTTCCCGCCACAGTGCTTTTTGGCCTTCAAAGTTACCCGATCGAGCTGAGATCAAGATGGCGAGCGGGAATAAGATCGAAGATCACGGGAAAAAATACTAAAGCTCTAACGAATGGTCAAATTTCGAGAACGAAATTTTCAACCGAGCAAAAATCAGCAAAAGTTCCGTCGAGATTTTTCTTGCCAACTAGCTCTGGGGCGCGCCGGAATTACTGGGCGCCGGCGGTAAACCGTCAACCTTTCTTACCGCCGGGGGACTCGTAGAGCTTCCTGACAACACATAATGTCAAAAAAAATTGCAGAGAACGAATAATTTTTCAGCCCAACTCAAGTATCAGACCGAGTTCGGACCTCTGAATGCGACAGACAGACGCGTTTCATGTCTCCGAATCGATTCATGTGATTAACCGCCCTGCAGCCCCCCTGCAGCCCGAGTTAGGTGCATAACGGCGACAGTAGCTGTCAAGATGACTGGAAGAATACGAACAGTTTCGTGAGTCTGGATCGCGCAGCAGACCGAGTTCAGAGCTCTGGATTCAACAGGCGAACGCGCCTGATTATTCTGAGTGTGATAGGTGTGCTCACCAGCACTGTAGCTGGCCTGCATCGAGTTAAGTAGAAAATACCGACAACGCGTAAGAGTGCTCGAAGTCGGAAGAGAGAGCTCTCGAAGCATTTCTCGAAAAACTGAAAAATTGTTTTTTTCGTGTCGACATGAAGATGGTTCCGCCAAGTGTTTTGATAGTAAAACTGTGCCTACAGAGCTCATACTAAGACAGAGAGGCCCTCATAGTCTACAGGTGCGAAAAATCTGCTTTATGAAAATGAATTGTCAAATATCTTTCAAACTGGCGCCGGCGGTGAACCGTCAACCTAGTCACCGCCGGGAACCTCGTAGAGCTCCTTTCACGCCTAAGATTCTTCAGATTCGAAAGAGAGAGCTCCTGGAAGAATTTCTCGAAAACGGGGAAATTGATTTTTTCGCGTCGACGTGAAGATGGTTCCTCCAAGTGTTTTGATAGTAAGATTGCGCCTACGGAGCTCATACTAAGACAGAGAGGCCGTCATAGTCGTTTACAGGTGCGAAAAATCTGCTTTCTCAAAATGAATTGTCAAATATCTTTCAAAAAATTGCAAAACCACCCAAAAGTTATCACTTTGTCCTTTCTGGCCGGGTGGGCCAACTAGCTCCACCCCGCGCCGGAATTGCACTGGCGCCGGCGGTGAACCGTCAACCTAGTCACCGCCGGGAACCTCGTAGAGCTCCTCTCACTGGTAAGAGTGCAGAGAATCGACACAGAATCGAAAACTTGAGATTTTTCGACACACGTAGAGACGGTGTTCTGCCCATATCTCCTGAAGCAACTATTTTTGAAGACCCTCGCGCTTCCACTGGAATGCGTCAGATCATTCAGGATCGCCTCGTGTGCGAGAGACATCCATAGCCTGCCTACAGCTCAAGTTAAGTTGACGAAACCACCGTCATCTGCAAAAGTGGTGGTACATGGGTTGTTCCTGGAAATTTTCCGATAGTAATACCTGGGCTACAGACTCCTTCTGCTCTCAGAATTCAATTTATATTGTTATTCACCGCTCAAAAATCTTTTTTCTTAAAATGAATTTCAAAACTCTGCAAAAAGTTCAGAAAACCGACTCAAAGTTATCACATTGTCTCTTTTCGTCGGGTCGGCTAACTAGCTCCACCCTGTGCCCGAATTCCTCTTAGCTCATCTTGCCGAAGAGCTCTACGAGGTACTTGTAAGCGTCCAAAACCCGGATAGCGAAGCCAAGCGCGGAACGCCGCACGGGGACCTCTGCCAGGCCGCCTGAAAGATGCGCGGGACGCTGGACTGGCGCCGGCGGTGAACCGTCAACCTGGTCACCGCCGGGAACCTCGTAGAGCTCCTTGAATCCGTGAGAAAGCTCAGCATCAAAGCGGGAGCTTCTGGGAGCTTTTCTACAAAAACTTCAAGTTGAGATTTTTTCGGAGTTAACATGAAGTCGGTTCCTTCAAACTGGTGCTGAAAATGACTCTAGATGGCCGAGCTGATCAGGGAACGAAGTTTATATCTCAATCCTCGGATTAAAAATCTGCTTTTTCAAAATTAATTGTCAAATATCTTTCAAAAGATTGCAAAACCACCCAAAAGTTGTCACATTGTCCGCCTCGGCCGGCTAAACCAAAGTTCTCACTCCCAGCGAAGCTACTCATATGAAGTCTCGCGTTCTCAGTGAGAGCGCGAGACCATTCTGCGTCGACAAAACTACACCAGAACTCTCTAGGTCACCCATAGATCGATATAAATTAGAAAAAATTATCTGACACAAAAAATGTAAAATTGTACAAATCGATATTTTTCATTAATTTTGAAAATTCTAATCAATTTGGGCACTCTCGAGCTCATTCGATGTCACGCATGTCGCTGCTTCGATTGGAATACACCTGGCATGCACAGCATACACTCAGCTCGAATTATCATCGAAACACTGTTCGCAACACGCATACATAGAGACGGTATTTCGATCATAACTCCTGACTCAGCCATTTCGAGGAACTCTCGAGCTTCCAGTGTGACGCGTCAGATCCTGCATCGACTGGTGTACATGAGAGGTCTGTAGATTGCTGACAGCTTGAGTTAAGTAAAGCCAACCACCGTCACCTGCCAAACTGTACTATGTGCAAAGTCGGTTCCCGCAAGTCTTTCGATAGTAATATTGCTTCTAGAGCCCTGAAAATTTTACCAGCAGATGCGCCATAGCTCATTGTAGGTAGGAAAAATCCAACTTATGAAAACGAATTGTCAAATCTTGCACAATGTTCCAAAAAC
>CAUYUJ010021637.1:0-57500 GCA_963575745.1 Prorocentrum cordatum
GATCAGGAGGAGGAGGATGACGATGCAGGAAGAGGAGGAGGAGGAGGCGGAGGAGGAGGAAGAGGAGGAGGAGGAGGAGGAGGAGGAGGAGGAGGAGGAGGAGGAGAAGGAGGAGGGGGAGGGGGAGGAGGGAGGATTACGAGCATGGCGGAGGATAAGATGAGGATGGAGGATGAGGGTGATGAGGACTCTACAGCACCCGAAGCGCGGGGGGCACGTGCCACAAATCTATGCCGCCGCGATCGCACGGGCCACGCAACCACAAACAAATAACCACGGACACCCTGGCACGACGGGGCACAAGCCTCAGACCTGACCGGACAAGAGCCGGAGTTATCCCTATCTGAGACGTTTGTGCAAGTGTGCTTCCACTCGTCGGTGGGCAATCATTCTTGGGACCATGGCGGACGGAGGACGAGGGGGTACGGAGGCGGGAACGGAGAGAGAGAGAGAGAGAGAGAGAGAGAGCGAGAAAGAGAGAGAGAGAGAGAGGAGGGAACGGACCAGGACAGGAACGACGATGAATACGATGAGGAGGACGACGAGGAGCACGAGACTGAGTGATGATGGCAACAATTGGTTGGACATTTTGCTAGCAAGAACGTTCGGCCACACCGCGGCGATTCCGAGGGCTACGGCAGCGACAGCGACAGCGGTGACAGACCGCGGCGGCGACGGCGACGTCACACACCTTTCTTTCTGCTCGGACTGCTGGAAAACTCGCGGTCGACAAGGACGCGGTGCTGTGGCGCACTCCGTGGGCTTCTGGAACGCTCGCGCTGGATGAAAATACAATATTGGCGCACACCCTTGTGCTCGGCATGGGTAGCTGGATCGTCCTCGGTCGATATAGGTTTGGCGTTGGCGCGACACCCTATTTGGCACCCTGTTTGGCGAGGATCACAGCGTGAAGATCACCCTAGAGTTGTGTCGATGCGTATACACGCGCTGTAAATTTCCACTAGCGTCAATATTCCTCTGACTGGCCAGCCACTGGAACATTGTGCGAGTGAGATTGTATGACCGCACCGCGGCGACAGCGACTGCAAGGGCGGCGGCGACGACGATGCTAGCAGCCACAACTACGGTGCCGACGACGGCGGTGACGGCGACTGCGGCGACATCGGCAACGGCGACGGCGCCGGTGATGGTGCCGACGACGACTATCATGACTGACATGGCGACGGTGGTGATGGCTGCGGCTATGGCGACGGCGCCAGCGAAGGCGACGGCGGCGACATAGGGCGGCGACGGTGGCGCCCACGGCGGCGACGGCGACGGCGAGGGCGACGGTAGCGAGAGTGACAGCGGCGACGACCGCGGCGGCGACGGCACATCCTCGGTGTCTGCTCGAGCTGCTGGACGGCTCGCGCTCGGTAGCAATGCAAGGCTTGATCGTACGTCGTGGGCTTCTGGAGCGCTCGCGTTCGATGATTAAATCGTGCTGGAGCGCACCCTTGTTTTCGGCAGATGTTGCTGGAACGTTCTCGCTGGATGCAACATGAGCGGTGGAGCAACGCCCCAGTTGGCACTCGCCGTTTTCCCAACCACACTGTGGTGAAGGGTCCTCGTTTTGAAGAGACAGCGCCCCGCGTCCTCTCCTCTCCACTGCTTTCCTCTCCTCTCCTCTCTTCTCCCCTTCTCTCCTCTCCTCTGCTCTGCTCTGCTCTCCTCTCCTCAGCTCTCCTCTCCTCTCCTCTCCTCTCCTCTGCTCTCCTCTCTCTCCCTCCTCTCTCTCCTCTCCTCTCCTCTCCTCTCTCCTCTCCTCTCCTCTCCTCTCCTCTCTCCTCCTCTCTCCTCTCTCTCCTCTCCTCTCCTCTCCTCTCCTCTCTCCTGTCCTCGCTCCCTTTCTCTCTCCCTCTCCTCTCTCTCTCCGCCTCTCCTCCCTCCCTCCTCCTCCCTCCCACCCTCCCTCGCTCCCTCCCTCCCTCCCTCCCTCCCGCTCCCTCGCTCCCTCCCTCCCTCCCTCCCTCCCTCCCTCCCTCCCTCCCTCCCTCCTATCTTCACAGAAGCGCCGTCCCGATGGGTCCGCGCTGCCCACTTCGGCGCACCCCTATACGTTTCGTGGCCCAATAGGGAGCTCCATCTAAGGCCCCAGTGGCTGCGGCCACATGCGTCTCCGCCACCAATTTCGGCACACCGCTCACACGCTTCGTGGCCCCATAGGGAGCTCCACCTGAGGCCTCGATGGCTGCGGTCGCATGCGTCCCCGCCGCCCATGCCGCGACACCTCTTACACGCTTCGTGGCCCCATACGGAGCCCCACCTGTGGCCCTGGTGGCTGCGGCCGCATGCGTCCCCGCCACCAATTTTGGCACAACCGTCACACGCTTCGTGGCCCCATGGGGAGCCCCACCTGAGGCCCCGACGGCTGCGGCCGCATGCGTCCCCGCCACCCATGCCGGCCTACCGCTCACACGCTTCGTGGCCCCATGGGGAGCCCCACCTGAGGCCCCGATGGCTGCGGCCGCATGCGTCCCCGCCACCCACGTCGACACACCTCTCACACGCTTCGTGGCCCCGTCGGGAACGCCAGCGAAAGCCCCAGTGCAGGGCCCACATGCCGCGCTTTGCGGCCCCATGGGGAGCTCCGCCCAAGGCCCCAGAACCTGCGGCCGCATGGCGGCTCCGCTCTATTTCGGCACGGCCTCACGCGTGTCGTGGCCTCATAAGGGGCTCGACTTAGGCTCCAGTGGTCGCGCCCGCATGGCGGCCCCGCCCTGTTTCGGCATCCTCTTCACACGTTTCGTGGCCCCAAAAGGAGATCCTTCGAAGGCGATGCTCACAACGACGGCACTCACAACAACATATGGTGAGGTCCTTCGCAAGGCTATCTGGTTGTTCGTGCTGATGTGCCTGATCCTATATGTTTTTTCACGCGCATGTGTTTGAACGAGGGGGGGTGAGAGAGCGCGGCGGCTGGGGATAGCATTGTGCTCACGCCTCGTTCTCGAAAGGGCTGCGGCCGCAACGATGATCAAATCGTGAAGATCGCCCAAGGATTCGCCAATGTATACATCCGCCGGGACATCCAGGTAGCAACAGCATTCAATGGACTGTAATCGGCTAGCAGCGTGGACGAGGAGGGGGATGACACTGGGGGGGACAAGGATCAGTACCCCGACGACGAAAAGGAGGACAAAACACAACCCCAAAAGAACGTGTTACGAACATCCTGACATGCGTGGCAAAACTGCGAAATCCAGAATGCCAGGAACAACCCTCCTCGAGAACCCGCCACCACGCCCTCAGCACGTTGAGGCTTCTGAGATTGCCTGCTGGCTGCTGGTGAAGATTCTGTGCTCTTCTTGGGGCGACCTTCCCCACTGCAGCAGGCCCATGTCGAACGTTACTCCCTGCGTTATGCTTCCTGACGTTTTTTTGTCGGCTCCGCGGGGGCCCCGAAACAACCCAGCATCGCTGCAAAACGGCCGCAATATGCCCCACTCCTGGCACCATAATGCCCGACTGCCTAAAAGGGGGCCCAACACCATCCCAGCAGGCCCCCCCAAAACACCCGAGAGGCGCCGAAGGCATTTTCCAACGAGGCCCTTGGAAACCCAAGTCAACGGGATAACATGTTGCCTTCGCTGCGTGAGCACTTCCCCGGCCTCGAGAACAAGTCGGCCCAGGGTGACGCTGTGGCACGAATGACAGCCGAGACCTCGCGCTGCTATGGGGTTCCCGGATCGGTGCGCGCCCCCGCCCGAAGGAATGAAGGACCCGAACTATCGCGGCCCGGCATCCCCCCCAAATCGGCGGCGAGCGAAGGGAAATGAGAAAGGGCGGGCCTTCTCAGAAGGCTCGGAAGTCCACCGGCCTTGTGAGAAGTGGTCCGAACCTTCCCCGAAGACGCAACACAACTTCTCAGGAGGCGCGAAGGCTTCTTCTGAGAAGTCCCACCGCCTTCTGACAAAAAGGCCTTCTCCTTCTCGCTTCCCCCCCTTCGCTCGGTCATCACTCGGGTCTACAGCGGCCGTTCGGGGCGATCCAAGCATCCCCGAGACCCGAGACGCTCTCGGCGAGGCGCAGCCGCTGGAACGCATCCCGAAGGCGGCAAACAGCCAAGAAGCTTCGAGAACGCCCGAACGCCTCGAACCTCGAACTGCGAACTTTTCCCTCGCTCGCCGCCGATCCACAAGAACCGACATCTATCCTACGGAAGCGGCGAAGCCTGGCAGCGCCTCCGCTCGCACGGACGCGCTGAAGACGAGGGGGCGCGCGCTGAGACGGCGAGAGGCCCCGTCCTCCTGGGGCTCCTGTTGGCAGCAGCCTGCCCTTTGCGTGCCCATCTCGAGGATCAGAGGCCCTCCTCCCCCCTGCCCTCTGCGCCCGTTGTTTGATGAACAGGGGCCCACGGCGACGCAAGTGAATGGGCGCACAGGTCAAGACTCCCGGCGTCTTTTGAATCTTTTCGGGGTTTTCGTTTTCCGCTAAATCTCCCGTGTCTTCCACGACTTCCACGGACATCTACTTCTGCTTTTCTGTTTCTGACTGAAGCCTCCCTGTGCGCAGCCTCACCGAACGCTGCAATCCACGCCGCCTGCCGCTCAGAGGGGGACCAAACGCCCGCCCGCGCGACCCCCCTTGGGCTGGGGGTCCGCCGCGCCGACGGGGCCCGAGCAGAGAGAGGAGCGAAGAGAAGGCGCGGGGGGCGGAGGGAGGCTCTCCCCCGTTGCACCTCCCTCCTCCTCCCCCCTCCCTCGCTCCCTCCTCCTTCCTCCCTCGCTCCCTCCTGGTTACGGTTCTGGTTATGACAACCCCGAGTGGGGAGTTCGGCCTGCTCTGGGCAGAGCAGGTCCTGGTATGCCCCCCCCCCCTGAGCGGCAGCGAGTGCTGCGCCCGGCCCCGCCCCGAATGGCTGGGCTGCGTATGCGTCGGGTCGGCGGTCGGCGGCTGGGCAAGTGCCCTCTGCTGGACCCAGTCCCCCTTGGGCACGCCCTAGCGAATGCGCAGGCAATTTTGGTGCCCTTCGGGGGAGCCGGCAGACCGCGCTGTCGTTCGCCACGGCCGTCTGGGGTGCCATGTAGTCTCGTCCCTGCCTGCTCCTCCACCAAATACCACTGGCCACCACGCGGAAGGCGAGGGGGAGGGACGGAGGGGAAGGGAGGGAAGGAGGAAGGGAGGAGGGACAGGAAAGAGGACGGGAGGAAGGAAGGAAAGCAGAGACGGAGGGAAAAGGAAAGACAGGAGCAGGGGGGGAAGGGAGGGGAGAGAAGGGAGGGCAGGGAGAAAAAGCGAGAGAGGGGAGAGGGACGGGGAAGTGCAGGGGGTTGGGAGGGGAGCGAGGACAGGGACAGGAGAGAGGAGGGAAGCAACCGACCAAAAACAAGGCCTAATGATAAAGGTACGCGCAACAGAGAAGGAGGGGGAGGAGAACCCCTCCTCCTCCTCCTCCTCCTCCTCCTCCTCCTCCTCCTCTCCTCCTCCTCCTCCTCCTCCTCCTCCTCCTCCTCCTCCCCCTCCCGCCTCCTCCTCCCTCCCTCCCTCTTCCCTCCTCCTCCTTCTTCCCCTCCTCCCTCATTCTCTCTCCTCCTCTCCCCTTCTTCCTCCTCCCGCTTCCTTCCACCTCCTCCTCCTCCTTCCTGCTCCCTCCTCCCTCCTCCTTCCTCCTCATCCTCCTTCTCCTCCTCCTCCTCCCTCCTCCTCCCTCCTCTTCTTCCTGTTCCTCCTGCTCCTCCTACTCCTCCTCCTCCTCCCTCCTCCCTCCTTCCTCTTCCCTCCTCCCTGCTCCCTCCCCTTCCTCCTCCTCCTCCTCTTCCTCCTCCTCCTCCTCCTTTAAGCCCCTGGCGAGAGGGGCCCGATCCGAGCCGGGGACGGCATCCAGATCCCGCCAAGTCAGGGGGACGCAGAGGTGGGGCGGCCGGTTCTTGGCCGTTTTCGACCTCCGGGGGCCCTCGCCGGGCCCCCTCTGGCCGTCAACAAAACGATTCAGGACGAGAAGCTGGCCCCAGGGAAGAGGTGGGGTCCATGGAACACCGCTCTAAACGGCCCGGGAAGAAGGACATGCGCCCCATCCAGCCGGGCTCGTTCCTAAACCCCACGTTGGGGGGGGGTAACCCCTCCTCTATGAACCCCCGGCCAAGACGTTTGCGCCTCCGCCCCCTCGGAGGGGCAACGATGGGAGGGGACTGGCTCCAGGGGGGGACACATCGACCTGGAATCGGCGCTACATCACCCCCATAACGTTGCCCCTGATCCTTGCCTCTGGCGCGTGGGCGCCAGATCCACGGATCCGGGAAGGTATTTCGAGACATGAGACCATATCCGCCCGAGTACATTCGGCAGCGAGGGTGGGGTGGGGGGGAGCGAGAAGGAGAAGGCCTTCTCAGAAGGCGGCGGGACTTCTCAGAAGCCCGCGCGCCTTCTGATAGATTTCGGTGTCTTCGGGGCATGCTTAGAACGCATCTCGGAAGGCCGAGGGACTTCCGAGCCTTCTGAGAGGGCCCGCCCTCTCTCACTTCCCCCCCGGGCGCGCGTTGCCGATCGAACAAGGCCTGCGCCTCCGCCCCCTTTGAGGAGAACAATTATCGTGTTGGGAGGAAAGGGTTGGGAAGATGAAGGGTATGAGCAATAGCGTCCACATTCAGTGAACGATGCCTTCGGCCGCCTGCGGGTAAGGATATCCTCATTTCTCCCAACCCCATCCTCCCGACCAGATGAATGTCTTCCTGACCCTTGCCCCTCCCCCTCCCCGTCGGGCCCGTTGCAGAGTGGGCTCCCGAAGAGAGAGCCATTCATTGCTCGGCAGGGTGGTGCGCGGCGCCGCACTCCGCCCGACGGCCAACGGCAGCGGAATACACACGCACACGCATACATACACATTTTACCTGTATATCCACTTGTGGGAATCAGACAACTGTGCAAATCTGCCTACTTCCTCCTCTCTTCCCACTGCTCCTCTGACTGTGCGCTTCTCCTTTCTGGGAGGGGGGAGTGGGAGGAACGAGGTGTATCTGCATGGTTGTCCTCCTCTTCTGTAGCCCCCTCCCCGCGGGGACCCCATCTTCACAGATGCAAGCCCGAAGGCTTTAAACGGAGAAATTCATTCAGAAGTTTACGTACATGTTGATGCAATGTTGTTGCAAAGGCGTCCGCAATGGAACACAGCAAAAACACTTACAACACAATAAAGTACTACTAACATCCACAACAATAACATATTGCAACCATCAACAATGCGAAAACTGTACGCGTGAGAACAATAATAAACAGTCATACGTGACACCAATGAGAACTTCTACACACTCAAAGGAATCCAATAATCTTAACCCAACACCAACACCAACACCAAAACAACAATGCAAGACAATCCTCAAACATCTTGGAACCACGATCCCTGTGAGGGTCCAAGAAAACCTAAGAAGACACATCACAAGCTCAATCATCTCTATGAATATGAAACCACTAAGCACAATGAACATCCTGAAACATTACGTTTCCGCGCTCACTCCCCAATCTCTCTCCCCAATTTCACACATAAAAGAAATTATCAGAGAACCTCACACATAACACATCAGTAGACAACAAGCACTTAAACCAATACTACAAACCCCAATGAAAAACATTAAGGAAACATCTTGGGACCATGATCCCTGTGAGGGTCAAAGAACATTCAAACACCTAAACAAACACCGAACAATTCCCCTGAGACCCCTAAGAACAATGAACATCACAAATTTTTGGCAGTCGCACTCCCTCCCCAATTTTTCTTCCCTCTCCTTCTGGTCCCCTCTCCCCTCTCATACATAAAAGCAATGAGAAAGCCTTACACATAACAACAATAAGACATTTTTCACTTAAAATCAACATGACAATCCACAATCAAAGACAATTAGAAGCCGTCTTGAAATCACCTCCCTGTGACGGCCCACCGTTTTTATTGTAAATCCGATAATCCCTGTGAGATCCCATGGAACCCAAGAATCATACTTCTTTTTGGATTCGCGCTCCCTCCCCGGTCTCTCTCTTCTCTCCCTCCGGGTTCCCTCTCCGCTTCCGTAACTGAAAACAATAAAGAAACCTTGCAAGTAATAAACAGTCAGAGACCTTATATGTTCAAATCAAGATGAACATCCACAAGTAAAACCAATAGGAAAACGTCTGGGGACCACGATCCCTGTGCGGTTCAAAAAACCTTAAGACACCTTTCAAAGAACTGAATGAATCCTTTTAGACCATAAAAACCATATACATCAAAGGTAGCAGGCATTCGCGCTCCCTGCCGGGTCTCTCTTCCCTCTCCCTCTGGCTTCCTCTCCTCTCTCGCTAATGCCAGAAACCGTTGATTTCAGGGTTTGTAGAGGTCTCACAATGATTACAAAGTTTTCGTCATCCTTCAAACAATTTGCCTAATACCCTCACAGGGATCGTCGTCCTCATACGCTTTCCTGTTGATGTTTAAATATTGATTGTCTGATTGGTCATACGTAGAAGGTTTTCTCATTGCTTTCACTGGTGAAGTTTTCTTATTGTGTTTGTTAGCGGCTGTTCTTATTGTTTTCATGTGTGTAGTTTCCATCGTTGTTTTCCTCATAAGCTCATCTGAGTGTTTTTGTGTGTAAGGTGTTCTGACTGTTCATATTAGTAGTGGTTGTTTTCTGTTGAGGCAGCACTGTTGCCGAACAGCTTCGATTTTTAGGGCTCCCAGCGGCGTCACAAGGATTATGCGATTCCTTCAAACTGTTTGTAATTCAAAAATCCTCACAAAGATCGTGGTCCTAATCCGTTTTCTTATTGTTTCTTACTTGCTACAAATCTGTGTATGCATATAGGTGTTAATTGTTTTTGGTTGTGCCTTCTTTTCCTTGCGGTTTTCTCACGTGTACCGATTATGAAGTTCCCATCTTTGTTTAACGTTTAGAGTTTTCTGACTGTGTTTGACTGTAAGGTTTTCTTTTTGCTCTGCACTCTACCGTTTCTGGTTACTATGCCGACCACCTTTGACTTGGGGGGGGGGGCTGGACGCTGGACACTGGCAACGAAGAGGGAGAGGAACGAGGTGGATCTGCATGGTTGTCCTCTTCAGTAGCGGCTTGGAGCGTGCCCGTCTGTGACAACATGAAAACTTAGGGACAGCACGCCACGTGCATGCGTCACTCCTCTGAGGGCGCTTCGCCCAGCTTCGCTCCAGGGATAAAGAGCAGTGCAGAGAGGACTTGTCCTCCTCCTCCTCCTCCTCCTCCTCCTCCTCCCTTCTCCTCCTCCGCTCTCCTCCGGCCTCCCTTCTCCCTCCTCCCTCCTCCTCCCTCCTCCCTCTTCCCTCCTCCTCCTCCCTCCTCCCCCCCCCATTCCTCCTCCTCCTCCTGCTCCTCCTCCTCGTCCTCCTCCTCCTCCCACCTCCAACTCCCTCCTCATTCCTCCTCCCTCCTCCTCCTCCTCCTCCTCCTCCTCCTACCTCTCCTCTCTCTGCCTCCTCCCCTCCTCCTCTCCCCCCTCCTTCACCCCCCTCGTCCCTCTCCTCCCCTCCTCCTCCTCCTCCTCCTCCCACCTCCTCACCATCCTCCCCCTCCTCCCTCCTCCTCCTCTCCTCTCCTTCTCCTCCTCCTCCTCCTCCTCCTCACCTCCTCCTCCTCCGCATCCTCCTCCTCCTCCTCTTCCTCCCTCTCCCTCCCTCCTCCTCCTCCTCCTCCTCTCTCTCCTCCTGCACTCCCCCACCTCCCTTCCTCCTCCTCCTCCTCAAAATACTGCCCTCCTCCCTCCTCCTCCTCCTCTCCTCCTTCCTCCTCCTCCTCCCTCCTCCTCTCCTCCTTCCTCCCTCCCTCCCTCCTCCCCCCTCCCTCCTCCTCCCTCCTCACTCCCTCCTCCCTCCATCCCTCCCTCCCTCCCTCCCTCCCACCCTCACTCCCGCTCACTCCTCCTACTCTGCTCACTCCTCCTCCCGCCTCCCTCTTCCCTCCTCCTCCTCCTCCATCCTCCTTCGCCTCCTCTCTCCTTCTCCTCCTCTCTCCTCCTCCTCCTCCTCCTCCTCCCTTCCCCTCCTCCCACCTCCGTCCTCGCCTCCTCCTCCCCCCCGTTCGTCGTCGTCGTCCTCCTCCTCCTCCTCCTCCTCCTCGCCCCTCCCCCTCCTCCTCCTCCTCCTACTCCTCCTCCATCCTCTTTCCTCCTCCTCCTCCTCATCCTCCTCCTCCTCCTCCTCCTCCTCCTCCTCCTCCTCCCACCATCCTCCTTCCCATCCCTCCTCACCCTTCTCCTCCTCCTCCTCCTCCTCCTCCTCATCCTCCTCCTCCGCCTCTCCCCCCTCCTTCTCCTCCTCCTCCGCCTCCTCCTCCTCTCCTCCTCCTCTCCTCCTCCTCATCCTCCTCCTCCTCTTCCTCCTCCCCTCCTCCTCCTCCTCCTCCTCCTCCTCCTCCTCCTCCTCCTCCTCCGCCCCCTCCTCCTCCTCGTCCCTCCTCCTCGTCACTCCTCCTCCACCTCCTCCTCCCCAAGCTTCACCGTCCCGAGCCTTTCCGAGCGTCCCGCCACACAATGCAGAGCCACACGCGATCCGCTTGCAAGGCATAGCGTATCGCCAGGGCCGCCGGGTCTGCAGGTTGAGAATTTACCTGCACACCCCTGGCAAAGCCTTTCCTGGCGGACTTCCGAGGACATCCGAGTTCCGAGTTCCTCCTCCCACCACCTCCTCCTCCTCCTCCTCCCTGGCGTATCCGCGAGCCGCGGGGGCGCCGCTCCACTAGCAAGGAGGTGTGGAGGTGTGCGCGCTCGCCCCCGTAGGGGGGAAAGCGAGACCGACCGAGCAAAGCCGCAGCCTACAGAGAGCCAAACTCTGTTGAAGTGGCTATGGGCTCGACTCGAGCGGGAACGAACGAGCGATTGCCTGCCATCTCCGTCCGAGAGAGTGTCCCCCTCCCCAGAGGCTCCGCCCAACATCGCCTCCCGCATCGCCTGCTCCAGGAGGGCCGCGATGACCGCTCCTGCCCTCTTTCCCTTCGCGCTCCGCCGCTTCACTTCTCCCGTCCCCTTACTCGCCGGTCGGAAGATGCAGGTGGAGACATCGGGCAAGCTGGTGCCTGAGGTAGACTGGAAGTCCGCCCGCCGCCTCGTTTGTGGAGTGCTCAGAAGTACTTCGGTTTTTGGAGTAGGGTGGCGTCGACGTCCAACTAGGAAGTACTTTTCCAACGCGTTGCGTAATCTCAGCGACCGACGGGCACTCGTCCTCCCCTCTGGGCGGAGGGAAAACAACGAACGAATCGGTGATGGGGGCGATTCCGAGGCTGGGGATGGAGGAGCTCCAGCAGCGCAACTAGCACATCACACCAAGCAAACTTTTCGCTTCCGCCGTGTCCCTGTGCGCTCGGCAGAACGCGCGGAGCACGACTACGTAAGCCACTGCAGGAGGTGCGGAACCGCGAAACCTCGATCGCAGAGGGGCGACCGGCGACTGGCCCTTCTCGTGACGACTTGCGCGCTGGTTTCTGACACCGCCTGGACCGCCCAAACATAGACGACGGTGGCTTCCTGACGAGCGAGGCCGTTCAATATTTCCCGCGTTCGGGCGGCCGGTGGTTTGCAGCCTTCAACGTTATGGCGTCGCCACCGCGTCGACACGACACGGACCCCGCACGCCATCGTTGCTGTTCTCCCTGTTAGCTCGCGCATGTTTCGATGCTGTGCCGTTCGCGCCACGAGCCAAGTTGAAGTACCCCGGCAAAGCACCCTGGTAGCAGCAAAAGTGAAGAGGCGGGTCGAGGAGTAGAGGGTCGGCTAGTGAAAACGGCGGGGACTAGGGTTATAGCACGGCCATGTGTACCTTAAATGTTTTTTGTGCAAGAAAAGGATCGTGATCGTCCGGAACAGCCATCAGGGGATCGCGCTGCATCGTCGACGCATCACCAATACATCAACGATGTGTCGGCGACGTCGGCGGTGCATCGGCGGTGCATCGGCGACATCGGCGTGGAGAACATCGGGCTCCACATCGAGCTGCATCGCCGATGCATCCGCGTTGCGGCGCGATCCTCCGACCCTATCTGGGAGCCCCAAAACCGAGAGAGGCGAAGGCCGATCCTGCACTGTGCAACGCTGCATCTGCCGCGCGCCAGCGGGGGCACGCATACGAGCAGCGCACATGTCCGGACCCGTGCCCTCGCGGTCTGGATTCCGGGGCGCAATCCTGCAGATACGCGGTCGTACGGGGACGTCCCGCGCGGGGCATCCACGAAAAGAACGCTCCGTATCCGCGGGGACGCGGTCCAAGGACCCGCCGGCCCGCGAGGCCGTGGATGCGGACATGCGGATCGTCGGTCTCCGTACCGCGGCGCTGTGCTCCCACCAATCTCGCAGAGTGCTCTTCTCCGTGTGTGATCCCTTGAGCCTTCCGCAGAAAAAACCATCGCTACACCGGTGCCCTCTTGCGCTTGAAGCCTCGAGAACCTACGCTTGAGACTACCCCTCCTCGCTGAGCGACAAAACCGGTGCTCTGCCCAGGGAGGAGGAGGAGGAGGAGCAGGAGGAGGAGGAGGAGCAGGAGGAGGGGGGAGAGGAGGAGGAGGAGGAGGAGGAGGAGGAGGAGGAGGAGAGGAGGAGGAGGAGGAGTGAAGGAGTAGGAGGAGGAGGAGGAGGGAGGAGGAGGAGGAAGGAGGAGGAGGGAGGAGGAGGAGAGGGAGGAGGAGGAGGAGGAGGAGGAGGAGGAGGAGGAGGAGGAGGCCGCCGGCGGACCGGGGGGAGCCGGCCCCCAGGCCGCCCAGCGGCCACGGCAGCGCGGCGGAGAGGCGGGCGAGCAGCGGACGGGCAGAGCCCGCGGCTTGCGTCTGCAGTCGAGCCGCGGAGCCGTGCGCTTGAGTCGGGCGTGTCCCTCTACAAGAATGATGTTCAAACTCGTAGATTATATATAACATCAATAATAGAAACAACCATGTTTTGCATTTTTTTGATTGATTATTTTTGACTATTCGTCGAAAATCCGCCTGTAAGGGGACATGTCCGACCTAACCGTGCGCCCATCCCAGACCTCCACGAACCATGGAAAAATCACGACGGGCGGTCTGTCGCTGTTTCCATCCTCTAGGGGCCCTAACTGGGCCTCGGGGCCGTCGAAGAGCGGCTCGGAATGAAAGACTGGTCCCTCCGGCTGTGTCGAGACCTCTGGGGGTCGACGTGGTCACAGCAATCATGACGTCGAGGGTCTGGGTTTGGCGGCAACGGGGTGGCGGCGATGAGCGCACTGAAGGCACAACATGTGTGTTGGCAAACACTCTTGGAACTGAAGGCAAATGCCATTGCCTTCCTCGACACATGTCCCCCTTCGGGACATATGCCTTCAGTGAACCAATTTTTGCCCTCAAGACTTTGTGCCTACGGTGAGCTCGTTGCCGCCATCCCGTTGCAAGCATGTCGTCAAACATATGTTTGCCTCCATAAGCGTAACCTGTCGCATGTCCGCGCGGATAGACTGGGTCGGCGCCGGGTCCCCCTGACAGCGCCTCTGGCGCCGCCCCTGGCGCGCGCGCCGGGCAAGGTGGACCCCGCGCCGATGCATGAACCTCCAAAAGTCCTCTAAACAATGCTTGCGCTTACGGGTTCTCATTCGTTCTCTAAGGGACTGGGCCTGCGCGTCGGTCTGGCGGCTATGCGGTCGCCGTCACCGCCCCGTCGCAGCGTCGTCTCCGCCCGCCGCCCCGTCGTCGCACTGCTTTCAACTGCTGTGACCTGCTCTGCAATGCTTTGCACTGCTTTGCCGCCCTTTTCGTTGCTGTGCGCTGCCCTGCACCACACAATTTGCACCACATGGGCTGCACCCCGACAGGGGGACCCGGAGAGTGCGGGCTTCGATGGGCCCCCCTGGATGGACGCCGGAAGGCGTCCCGTAGGATGGCCCCTGCGGGGGTCGGCGGGGGCACTGGAGCGCCCAACACTCAGCGCGTGTAGAGCATGAGGTTACCTTTCTCTTCCTTCCCTTTGTGTTCACTATCCTGGCTACAGTGGAGGCCAGTCCACAAGAAACCTCCCACAAGGAACCCAACCCTGAGACCCCAGGACGTCCACTGATTTTTGGTGCGGGAGCGTCGCGCTCTCCATGGCAGATCCATCGAAACCTGAGAAACCCAGGGCACCCTGGAGGCAAGCAGGATGCTTCTTGGCATGGGCCCCCACTGCAGCTGTTGTTCTCGCGGCGCTGGCGTTCTTGAGAGGCCGCCGGCCTCGCGCCACCCCACTTCTGCGCGCCGCCGAATGCTGTCGGCACGGCCGATGGCCCCGGGAGCGAGGAGGTGTGCAACAATGACTGCAAGGGTGCGCCTTCGATTAGGTCGGGCATGTCCTCCTACAGGCGGGTTTTAGACGAAAAACAAAACATAGTCAAAACTAGTCAACAAATAGAAAAGTCGTCCCCATTATATATATACATATATATATGTATATATGTATATATATATATATGGTTACAGCGCCCTCTGAGATCTACCTTTCAAACATGACTGTACCTTTCCTTTTGTATACAAATGAAATAACAATCAACTCATTTAATCTATTTAACTATTTGATTAATTTAATTCAATTAATTCCTTTACTTTATTATTTAATTTATTTAATTCATTTAATTTACTTAATTGATTTAATTTTGATACACCTTCATCTGCCAAGGAGGTGACAGAGGGAAGGGGTTACCAGGGCCATTAAAAATTAAATAAATTAAATAAATTAAGTAAATTAAATAAATTAAATAATTCCTTGCGTTTCTTTTTGCATTTACAATAGGAAACCTATTGTGTAATAAAAAAACACAGGAAATCATTTAATTCATTTAATTTATTTAATTTATTTAATTTATTTAATTTTAATACAATTCATCTGCCGAGGAGGTGACAGGGGGAAGGGGTTACCAGGGTCATGAAAAATTAAATAAATTAAATAAATTAAATAAATTAAATAAAATAAATAATTCCTTGGGTTTTTTTTGCATTTACAATAGGAAACCTATTGTGTAATAAAAAACACAGGAAACCATTTAATTTATTTAATTTATTTAATTTATTTAATTTATTTAATTTTAATACACCTCCATCTGCCGAGGAGGTGACAGGGGGAAGGGGTTACCAGGGCGATTAAAAATTAAATAAATTAAATAAATTAAACAAATTAAATAATTCCTTGCGTTTTTTTGTATTTACAATAGGAAACCTATTGTGTAATTTAAAACACAAGGAATCATTTAATTTATTTAGTTTATTTAATTTATTTATTTTATTTAATTCCAATACACCTCCATCTACCGAGGAGGTGATAGGGGGAAGGGGTTATCAGGGCGATTAAAGATTAAATAAATTAAATAAATTAAATAAATTAAATAAAGTAAATAGATTAAATAAATTAAATACATTAAACAAATTAAATAAATTAAATAAATTAATTAAATAAATTAAATAATTCCTTACGTTTCTGGCAGTTACACTAGGAAACCTATTGTGTACAATAAGAACCTATTTTGGAATAAACACGCAGGACATTAAAAGGAACATGCGGTTGGAAGTGTCGGCGATGCAATGCCAAGAGAGATTTGGCTGATTTTCCTGTGCACCACGCGCGCCAGCTCGTCAGTATCCAAAGAACAACATAATGGAGAGAGCATGATTCAATAGCTATTTGACATGACATGTCCCATGGCTTTCCATTTGTCATCGTGTTCGTTCCAATACTTCCACTGGAACTCTCTCGTATACAAATCTACAATGTCATCGCGCGCTTTAATCGTTTTTGGTACTCCATTGTTTTTCAAAAGACCCCATACTCGATCAATAATCTGAGTTCCTTTCTTAACCCATCGCTTGACAAATTTAACATTCGACGTCCCCAATAGATTTGTCTTGAGATAATCCAACGGCAATCGGTGGCACCATCGCGCAGCATGCACTGGTCGAGGCCGCTTGTGCTTGACAGTGTCGACGACTACACCAGGCACCTTGGTGAATCGGTAAGCTCTGGCCCCGTCGCTGTGTAGAATGATTTTGCGCCGCTTCAGGAACTTGTCGCATATGGGTTTCCATTCTGCTTTTGAGATTGGCCCCGAAGATGCGAATGGACCTTTTCCTTTGCCGTGCGCCTTTGCTTTAGTGGTTTTTGATTTCATCTTTACCAATGCCAAACTTCGGCGGTCGCCTCTGGTTATCAGACCGCAGTACCGCTCTCCCTCTCGATGTCCGAACAACCGCGCGCGCTGCCCCCCGCCACCGTCACGCGGTACGGGTTTCTCTCGGGCGACGCGCCGCCAAAGTCGAGCCGAGCCTCAGCACAGCCCTCGATGCCAGCCGCGCTCTCTCTGACCTGGTCATTCGTGGCGGCGCGGCCTTTCTTGCCCGCGCGGCCATGACGGTTCTTCTGCCAGCGCTGGGGGGCGTCGAGGAAGTAGGGCTGCTCGTTCGTCTCGCGAATGATGGCGTCGAGATCGTCCAGATCCACGGGGTTGGTTGGGGCGCGCTGGGAGGCACTGCGCTGCTGCTTTTTCTTCTTCTTCATCATCTGCGAGGGGGAGTTGGACGACGGCTCTCGATCGCCCTTTCCAGAGTCACCGAACAGATGGTGCCACCATGCCTTCGCCGCAGCGGGCGCAGCTCTCAAGTACCCACTGGCTTGCTTCACTTCGTGTCCTGGCTCATTGTGGATGTAGCCCCAGGCCGGCTTAGGAAAGAGCACGGCGTTCGTGAACCGCAGGTCCACGCACAAGTCGTTCCATGTTGACTTGCCCATTGACAGGAAGCTCGTCGTGGGTGACACCGCAGCGACGCCGTGCGGCGTTCCATCGATGGTCTCGGCGGCGGAGTCGACGCCCATGTCGTGCGGCAACATAGCTGCAACCTGGCAATAATTGTAATATTATATTTGTTGTTTTTTTTGAATTTGTTTGATGTTTTGATTTTGTTTGATGTCATTTTGTTGGCTGTAACCTGGAAATACGACCTCGAAGCGTCGTCGCGCAGCATTACATCGATGGTCTCGGCGGTGGAGTCGGCGCCCATGCCGCGCGGCAACGTGGCTGCATTCGGATCGGTGGAGCTGAACTTGTTGTAGATGTCACGCAGGTCCTCCAGGCCCTCGGCATCAAAAGTGATTGAATTTGAATCATCGACATTGATCGGGCGAGCTGTCCTCGAACGTCCCCGCAATGCAGGTGCTGTAGTATCCAAATCGGGCAACCCGTCCGAATCTGCACGCGCAGTCCGCGGATGAGACAGTGACCTGGATCTCTGGGACGCACGAGGTGAATCTGAGAAATGGATGAACGTGTTCCTCACGCACAACATATGTGCGCAGTCGCAGGCTCGGTACTGAAAGAATGCGAAATGCGAAATTGCAAACCTCAGCGTTGACTGACTTGAGCCTGCAAAGCGAATGATAACCTGGTCCTGTTGTGGGTTTCGTTGTAGCTCCTGTTGTGGTTCCTGTTGTGGTCTCTGGTGTGTTTCCTACTGTGACTCCTGTTGCGATTACTGTTGTGGCCCCTGTTGTGGTTCCTGTTGTGGTTCCTGCTGTGGTTCTTGTTGTGGTTCTTTGTTGTGGTTTCAAGAACCTCCTCCAATGTCCTTTCGCGACGTGGCCGTCCCTTTGGGGCCATGCCAAGGCGAACAATTCAATCGGCTGTTGTGTTATGTAGTGCAGACATGCAACATAAGGCTTGGACCAAGGTCGACGGAATACGATATGTCCGGCTGCAACTACAATCTGAAGATAGTCTTCCGCCGCATTCCACTCCACTTCATCTTTATCTCCCTCCTCCCTGCTCACCCTCCTCCTTCCTCCTCCTCCTCCTCCTCCCCCGCTCCCCATATGCTAATTCCAAGCTTCCGCCAGCTTCCTGCAACTGCAATCTGAAGATAATCTTCCGCCGCATTCCACTCCACTTCATCTTTATCTCCCTCCTTCCTGCTCACCCTCATCCTTCCTCCTCCTCCTCCTCCTCCTCCTCCTCCTCGCTCCCCATATGCTAATTCCACGCTTCCGCCAGCTTCCTGCAACTACAATCTGAAGATAATCTTCTGCCGCATTCCACTCCACTTCATCTTTATCTCCCTCCTCTCTGCTCACCCTCCTCCTTCCTCCTCCTCCTCCTCCCCCGCTCCCCTATGCTAATTCCAAGCTTCCGCCAGCTTCCGCAAGCAACAGAATTGTCAGCCGAAGTTGCACTCCCACGCATCCCACTCCACTTCATCTTTATCTTCCTCCTCCCTCCTCCTCACTCCTCCTCCTCCTCCCCCCCCCTCTTCCTCCTCCTCCTCCTCCCTCCTCCCGCGCTCCCCTATGCAAATTGCAAGCTTCCGCCAGCTTCCGCAAGCATCAGAATGCTTCCGCCAACTTCCGCCAGCTGCGGCGGAGTGCTTGGCGAAGATACCTTCAGAGAGTCGGAAGATCCAAAAAAAATGCCACCCCGAGCATGGTCCTCGAAATTCCAGCCCCATGCCGTTGGGCACAGGGCTAGAGTTTCGAGAACCATGCTCGGGGGGGCATATTTTACACATGTGGATGTGTTTTCCTCCTCCTCCTCCCTCCTCCTCCTCCTCCTCCCCCGCTCTCCTATGCTTATGGCAAGCTCCCGCCAGCTTCCGCAAGCATCAGAATGCTTCCGCCAGCTGCCGCCAGCTGCGGCGGAATGCTTGGCGAAGAAACCTTAAGAGAATCGGAAGATCCAAAAAAAAATGCCCCCCGAGCATGGTCCTCGAAATTCCAGCCCCATGCCGTTGGGCACAGGGCTAGAGTTTCGAGAACCATGCTCGGGGGGGCATTTTTTTACACACGTGGATGTGTTTTCCTTCTCCTCCTTCCTCCTCCTCCTCCTCCACCGCTCCCCTATGCTAATTGCAAGCTTCCGCCAGCTTCCGATGCCGATGCTCGGGGGGGGGGATGAATGCTAGAAGGCTGGCGAAGCGGGAAATGGAGAAAGAGAGAGAAAGAGAGATGAAGAACGAGGGGTAGATAACAAGAGGACGAACGAACTAAGATAATAATAAGATAATATGACAACGCAGAGAGATGGAGGAGCGATTCCACTCTATAAAAACCATATGAAAACGGCGAGGTCCGCCACAATTCCCCGACCTCGAGAGTTAAGGAATGGAGGAAGGAACGAATAAGAAGACGGTAAAAAGAAGAAGAGGGAATAAAGCCAACCAAGACGAGAAAGGTAGATCACAGAGGGCGCTGTGAGCATATATATATATATATATATATATATATATATATACATATATATATGTTAGAGCTATTCTTGAATTTTCCTCCTGTAGAGGGACAGGCCCGACTTAACTCTAGCGCCCAGATCGCCCAGGTCTGCAGTGGAACATATTCGTGGTGCACCAATCGGCATCCTGGCGCTTGCCCGATCCTGACGGCGCGTATTCCAGGATAGCCTACGGCGAGACGTTTCTGGAGAAGCTCCTCCTGGGAGCGCTGTTTCGTCCATGGGCTTTTCGCGCTTTCCGCAGCTTGATTCGACCGCGAGTTTACGAAAGGCAACTCGCTGGCCCAACGGGCCAACTGTGTGGTAGACCTGGCCAGCGCGGGGATTCCATGTCACGTAGGGCTCACTCACTCACTAACTCCGTGGCGCGCAATGTCTCTGATGCTACATCGAATCTGAATTGGAGCGCGCGGAGACGCCATCGACCGTGCCGCGGCCGCTTCGCCGACGCTGTGCACCGGCGTACCCACGGCAAGGCCTGACAGCGGGAAGTCGCGACGGGCTGAAAGCAGCCCCGCGCCCCCACTCAGACACCGCACACGACCTGCTATATGGTGCCACAGGCCTCCGGAGAAAGTGCGATTTATGGATAATATGGAATATGGAAAAAGATGCACGCATGGAGGGAGCGGGAAGGGAGGAGGAGCAGCAGGCAGAGAGACGCAAGCGCCCGACCCCCGAGGGGAGAGGCCGGGCGAGACGCCCAACCGCCCACGGGGGGCTGCGGGAACCGCGCGGGAGGAGCAGGGAGGCGAGAGGAGGGAGAGGTAAGAGACACCTGGATGGCTTCAGTGGTGGAGCTCAGAACTACGACTGGTGGCTCTCAGAGAAATCCGGCATTTCTCCCAGGTCTATGAAGGGCACGCCATTGCGCAACTCGTCCCATGTCAGAAACGGCGAAGGCCCGCCGGCTGCTGCTGCCTCCCGGCAGGCGCTGATGAACTGAAACGGGATCTCGCCATAGTCTTGGCGCCGGTTCGGCCGCCTGTCCGGATCTAAGTGTCCTTCTTCTCTGGCAGGTGTTTGTCCAGGTGCTGCTGGACGAGGTCCTCCAATTGGCCCGGCGGCGCCTGGCCCGCTAGGAGCCTCGCCCTGTGGTTGGCTCGCATCAAGGCCACCATCCGGTCGAAGATCTGCTCGTGCTTGCTGTCTGGGACCTTGAACCCCAGCTCCACCTTGCAGTCCCCCTTGTTGAATGCCTTGGCTACCCGGCGCACGCGAACTTGATGCTGCATGTATTGGATGCCTCCTTCGGCCCGGCAGTGGGCCAGGTACTCCTCGATGGCCTTCTGGTCGTCCGGCTGTGTGGCTGTCGTCCGGAACCACGTCAGGAGGCCGTTCCACGCGTGCGCGTGGACGAGGCCGAACTTCTGCTCCCTCTCCGCCCTGTCCATGTCGCCGGTCTTCTCCTGGTAGGTCTTCGTGGCCGTCTTCATGGCCACAATTGGTGGGAATGACATGCCGATGAGCACCACGCGCAGGCAAACCGCGCGCAAGACGCGCAGCTGGAAGGCGTTGCTGAGCGAGAGCTTGCTGAGAATAGCGACGATGTGCCGCAGCTCCGACAGCTCTTTTCCCGTGGGCGCCTGGTCCGCTCCGGCCACGAACGCGGTCAGCACCTCGCCATCTCTTCCCCTTCTGCGCTTGCCTCCGGACCCCTCGCCCTCTGCGCCGGGGGCCCCGGTCCAGTCCAGCTCCATCGCCGGGCTCCGTTCGATTGTTTGGGCTAGCAGGAGGAAAGACTAAAGCTGGGCCCGAAATGTGCGACCGGAGATGCCAATGATAATGAGAGACATCACTCATGGTGTCCTGACAGATGGGGCAAGCAAAGTTCTCGACAGCATGCACAGACACAGGCAAGATGTTCATGTCAAGCTTGCATCGCCCACTTTTGAAGGCTGCCAACACGTGTTTTTTGGCAGACTTCGCAGAAGCGAACGTGGTGGAGCACCAGGGGCAAACATTGGTGACAACCAGATGCGTGATGAACATGTTAGCATGATCCCCCCCCAAGGCCCCCGCGTGACGACGGTGCTGCTGCAGCGCGTACCATGACGAAATAGTTTTACCGCATATGGTACCGTCCGCTAGCCGCGCCTGGCACGTGAATTGTTGCATTTCCGTAACGCGTAGCGTGCGCATGCTCATGTAAATTTTAATGTTATGAAGCACCCGTGGCCGAATCTCATCAAACCCAATGCTGCAAAATTCGTCCCTTAAGTCGTCATTCGTGAATAGCGAATTCACGTCAGCCAGGACTTCGGTAACGCAGCCGGGCTCATCCAGCACTGTCTGGGCTCTCTCCAAATCGTTCAAAAACTGGGTGCGCCATGGATTTTCTGGAGCACTTGTGCGACCGCAAATCGGAACAGTGCCGAACATTGCAGTCAAGAAGTGCTCATGATGGGCAATGCGGGACAAAACGCGTTGCATGAACTTCAACCTTGCTATTGTGAGCTCGTACAATGACGGCGCTAGCCCAAGAAATTTCCAGACCTCGGCGTTAGGTTTAGACCGGTAGGTCACCGATTCGCCGTCCTCGGTCTTCTCACAAGCCTCGCCTCGCATCAGTTTACGCCCTTTGGCGACAACGAACACATCAAACGATCGGTAATCCGATGGTCCGAGAGCAAACGCTATGACAGCTGAAAACAACTCGGTGAGAACAGCGGCACGAAAAACGAACAGACGTAAGCAAGCAGGTGCCCTTGACGACCAAAACCCGCCAAACGCACGGTGCGCCCTCTCTGCGTGGTCAAGTCTCCGCGGTTTCTCTGCAGCAAAACTGGCAGCGTAGTGCAGATGAGGGCCTAAATAACGTGCATCACAAGCTACTCTTCCAAAACTTGTGCTGCCACTCGTTGCCATATCAGCGGCTAGTTTTCGGGTTGCAAGGACGGACCCTTTGCCACGCAGAGATGTGATGGACATTTTTTTGCCTTCGTGCAGGAGAACCCCCGCACGCTGTGCCGTCTGATTCAGATCGTTGTTAACGGCTCTGGCTTGGGTCTGAAGGGCAGCAGGCGAAAGGGCAGCAACGCGGCGCGCTGTGTCATCAACGTACGTGGTGGTGGCTAGATCGATGGGGTTGCCTGTTACGACAGATGCACACACGAACGAACCATCCTCTGGTCGAACATGCTCATGCCAAGGTCCTACAACATCAGCCCAAAAAGCTCGATTGAACATGTCTGAAGCAACAGAAGACCCAGGAAAAACACCATCCCCCGGGACAAAATGCAACATGTTACTTCCGACCGCAAACGAACTGGTTGCCCTTTCGTGGTGCTGCCGCAACAATCGGCGGTCAAGCCGGTCAGGGCAGAAATCGATAATGCGGTTGAAAGCCTCTCTGCGGATGGATGGGAACGCATTGACAACATCATGCAACTCCAACGAACTGCACACGTTCAACGCACGAGCACGCCAACACAATATGTTCTGGATGGCTATGGCCTCTTCGCGGGACCGCCGTTTTATGCAGCCAAAGGCGTACCCCGGAACTGAGGTAAAAGGCTGACGGCGCCAAACCGCTTTGAAGAACGCCTTACTGACCGGACTAAGATTGTGCAAGACACGCCTACCTCCTACAGAAGATTTGCCGTTTTGTTTGTCAATGTGAAACGCATGTGAATGATGGAACTCAACGGGGGCACGCCTGTGGGCGACAATGCTAGCGAGAAGATCTTGTACACACCCAAGGAAAGGCCCAAACACCATCTGGTAGGCGTCTGGCCTCCGGGCGGCTGGGTGCACGAGTGGCCTACTATGTGTGCGGTCGAAGTCATACGGATTGAATTGGTAACTGCTTTCGCTACCAACTCCTGGTCGACCATGTTGGATTTGCCAATTCGGCATAAACAGCATGTCCCAGACTTCAGCTGGAACGTCTCCTGGCGGGGGTTGGCGCTTGCGGCGGGCTGTGTGGATGTTCCATGAAAGTGGCCGCAAATATTCCAACCCTCTGTTGTAATGCTCTGTGTTAATCAGATGCGCTGTTGGGGGTTGCACAGCAGAAAACATGCTTTCTTGATCAGAATAAAACTGCGCACTGTAGCCACCTTGTGGGGCGGTGGCAGCTAGGTGCGCCGTCCACTCATCCGATGATGGCATGCTTGCACTAGCAGCGTTGACGATTTTATTTTTGGGTCCTCGTTTACGGTTAGCAATGAGGCGAGCCATTCGCCAACACAGGGACGAGTCCCTAGAGTCCCAAGCGGCCTCGAGGGTGGCGATCCGATCATCCAGCAGTGCCGCACGGTGCTGTTTATCGGCACTCCTGACAATTCGAGTCGCTTTCATAAGCCGAACAACAGCATGCCACGCGTGACACAACATGGACATGTACTTGGAACAATCAAACTTAACACGCGTGCTTCGGGCGATTTCTGCATTCACTTGCCTGCGGTTCTTCAGAGCGGCCGTGCGCGCTTGTTTGGCAGCCGCCACAGGAGGATGCACATCATTAGCCCCAGATCCCTTCCCGAAAAACTCAACAGCAGATCGAAAGACAACGTCTTTTAGCTCTTTCCAGATGTCATCGGGTGATGTAGGGTAGCCGTGCACGCTGACCCGTCCTTCTAACCGGGTGTCGACATCCGCCAGAAATCGTTTTTTCACACTCGAGTTGGCTAAACGAGCCTGCGAAATGACATCGAAATCCCATTTGTGCAAAAACGGTCGCGACACATGACACAACGACAAATCAACGTGTATACAAACAGGTCTGTGGTCCGTGCGCGCAGCAGTTTTGACCACTTGCAACCTGTCTCCAAGCACCACGTCGACATAACAACCCCTGATTTTAGACAGATGAGACTGGGAGATACACACATAATCTATGCGGGATGTGGACGGCGTGAGACCATGCCAATAGGTCGGCCCAACGTCCCAGAATGTGTTAGACGCTGCCATGCCGAGCTCTTCCAAGAAACATCGGAAGGCCTGGCCCGCAGCGTTCTCTCTGTCCTGTTGGCAGCTCCCCACCGCAGGAGACACTACATGACTGGGTAGCGCGTCCTCTCTTGGGTAGCCCAACTGGGCATTGGCATCTGTGAGAACTACCAGGGTGGTGCGATTGGGCATTTGCGCAAGTGCCGTGCGAGCCCAATTCAACGTGCAATGGAAGATGTCTCGTTCGGTGCGTGGCCCTTGGGGGGGGAGGTATAAACACAAGACACAGAAATCGAAAGAGGCCCCGTGTTTGATGCGAACGAGCCCTGCACGGCCGCTGATTTTCGCAGCGGTGGGTGTGAGGACGGTGTGCCATGACGTTTCTGGGAACAACCTTTTATTCAGCAGAAGGCCAACACCAGCATGCCTGTTGCTGCCTGGACGGTACCCGAAAAATATGTACGAAAAGTTCCGAACTTGCGAATACGTAACCGGTGCATCGAAAGCCCTGGCTCTAGTGCCCTGCAAACCCACAATGTCGAACTGTGCGAAGCCTTTGGCCACATCGTCCAACCGGCCAGGTCCCAGCATCGAGAGGCAGTTGTAAGAAGAGATCCGGAGAGTCCTGTGGCGCTGCAGCGGTGGCCGGCACGACATGGCAAGCAGACACAAGGCATAGAGAAGGTGGAACATGATAGACCGCCCCGGTCACGTAGGGCGGGCGAGATTACTTGTTTGCCCGATTGTCGTCGTCAACGGACCGATCAGCCAGCCAGCCAACCAACCAGCGAGCCAATCAGCCAGCTACAACCGTCAAGCACAAGAGCTGTCGGCTCCGTTGGCCCATCGTCCCTCGGTTCCTGATTGCATATGTCGCCAGGTTATGCGAGACGGCAGTGGAGGAAACGAGGTACACCACACTCGAAGTGGAACGACCAGTGCGCGTGTCTGTCGCATCATCACTCTCTGAACATTTTGACCGGATCCCTGCTTGAGATAAGCTCTGCCTTCAATGAACAACCTTGGCATCCCAGAATATGTCAACTAGTTGGCAAACTATAGCAAATGTATGCAGAGCCTACCATCGTCTGCGTTCTTGGCAAAACCGATCAGACACTTGGTTGCTAGTGTCTGGGGATGGGCTGCACATCGTCTGTCGCTGCCACCAAATCGTCCATGCCGTGTGTTTGCGCCACATAGTGTTGAGGTTATGGACAAACCGGCAATCCCTGGGTAACTTCTTCCACGAAACAGCTTCAGTTAGGCGCATGGTGTGCACGCCTCCACTGAGTAAACATGTCCAAGTATTAACCCCCTTCAGGCCAGTACGCTCCCGATGATTCCACGGTGCATTGGAAACTGTTTGGCTGCACATGCTGACAGAGCTTCCCATGCACTTCTTATGACTGCTTCAACCGTCATCATCAACTTCGACCGTATATGATGCTGAAAGGTCGATTCGGTCTGTATGTGCAGACCCACAAGTCTCATTCATGAAATGGCGAGTCGAGCATCTATCCCCTTCTAATGCTGCAGTGGGTATGCAAAGATGGGGCTTTTGCAACGCCTCGCATGCATAGCCACACGTATAGTGCAGGACACTAGCCACCTCCAAGTACCTTCGCGACTGACGTGTCTACTCGAGGTACCCAAATACCGTGGTCCGCTGTGCATTGACCAGAGGCTGGATATCCTCGCGCAGAGGGCACGATATCATCAATAACTGTCCGCATTAACCTCTGGCGCCCTGGATGCTAACATCGCAATTGGTACTTTCCGCCATTTTCAAATGTATCTTCTGAGAACGAAGAAGTCATCTGAGGGTGCTGGAGAAGAAGGGGGAGGAGAAGGAGGAGGAGGAGGAAGAGGAAGACGATTGTGATGGTAATTGCAATGATGGGGGAGAACGTCTCCTCGCGAGGAGAAGGATGACCATCTCCTCGCCTTCCCCTCCCCCCCGCCCTCTTCCCCCTGGAGGAAGTGTCTGGAGGTCTCTCGAGGCACACAGCAAGGCCTAGAATGGCCAGAAGTTTCGATCCTCGAACCTCGCCCCTCCGCCTTCCCCGAAGCAAAGTGGACCCCTGAAGGTCTGGACCCCTTCTCTGGAACTGGTCTGTCATCTCGAGCTGTGGAACTGGTCTCCGGAACTGGTCTCGCTCGGACCGTCGAGGGTCTCCATGATTCGAAAACGGCCCCACGTCCTTCTGGCCACGTCTTCAACACGCGGGGGGTTGGGCGTGGGGGGGGTCAGGTAATTGACCCCCGGCCTGTTCCAGGATGCGCCTCCGACCGCAATTTCGAAGCGGATCCAGCCGTGGATGCGAGGACGCCCCGGGAGGCTCACACGAGAGCCAGAAGACGTCCCAAGCCCTTGATCCTCGAAGCTCGAACTGCGAGGCTTGCCATCGCTCAGACGTCCATTTCCCCGGTATTTTTCGCCTTCGTGCGTGCTTTTTCCCGCGGGGATCAAGGATGCTCCTCGAGGGCCCTCGCCGACGAAGAAGTAGACATGTCCGAGCGATGCCAAGGAAGGGGGGGCCCATGCCCTCGCCGCCAGGCACGACGCCGCCGGAGCGGATGGTGCTCTCGATCATGCCCCCGAGCTCGGAGCCCTCGCGCTGGCGCTCCGCGCGCAGGAGGTCGCCTGCTGCCCCGCCCCCCGCTCCCGGGGGCCGTCGAGGGAGGGAGGCAGGCAGCGAGGGCAGGGAGGGAGGCAGCGAGGGCAGGGAGGGGAGGCAGGCACCGAAAGAGAGGGAGGCAGGGAGCCATGCAGACTTGACACTCTTTGGACTCGGGTCGGGAAAGCCCTGGCGTCTCCTGCGCATCGCGTCGGATACGTCAGCACGGCTGGGCTCTCCGTGGATCGCGCTGGGCTCGTGCAATTTTTCACCGCGCCCGCCGCCGCTGTTCTCTCAGCGCTCCCCTCCTCATCTCGCCCCCTTCCCCTCTCCTTCAGCCGTGCCCTCCCTTCCCCCTCTCCCTCTCCCTCCCTCTCTATCGATGTCTCCCCCTCTCTCTGTGTCTCTGCCTGCCTGTCTGCCTGTCTGCCTGTCTCTGTCTGTCTGTCTGCCTGTCTGCGTGCCTGCCTGCCTGCCTGCCTGCCTGACTGCCTGTCTGCCTGCCTGACTGACTGTCTGTCTGTCTGTCTTGTCTCGTCTGTCTGTCTGCCTGCCTGCCTGTCTGTCTGCCTGTCTTTCTTCCGTCTGTCTGCCCGTCTGCCTGCCTGCCTGCCTGTCTCTCTCGCTGTCTCCCTCTCTCTCTCTGTCTCTCCCTCCCTCTCTCTCTCTCTCCCTCTCTCCCTCTGTCTCCCTCTCTCTCTCCCCCTCTGTCTCCCTCTCTCCCTCCTTCTCTCCCGCAGGCGGGCCCCCGTGGGGTCTGATCACCGCCGACCGCGGCCTTTTCCAGCCGCGGACCCCCCTCGTCCGCGTCACAGGGGGAGGTCATCCGACCATCCCCGTTCAGCAGGTGGCGCCGCCCGCTCTGTGAGGACTCCCCCCATCCCAACGTCCGACCTTCCCTTCTCTTCCGCCTGCGGGCTGGTGCGAGGACCCCCGCGCCTGTTGGCGCCGCTGGGGGAACAGTCTGCAGAACACTGCGGACAGGCGCTGGAAGTGACCCGCCGAGTGCAAGACGACGACACACGATAACAAGTCGTGCCGCCCTCCTCTCTCCGCTCCCCCTCCCCTCTCCCCTGCTGCTGCTGCTCCCCTTCCTCCTCCATTTTCCTCCTGTTCCTCCTGCTCTCGCCCTGGAGTTTCATACATGCTTCACTCCCATGGTTGCCTTCTCCTCGAGAAGCCTGCGCGGACTGTCGACCCGATCCGATCTGATCCTGATCCCTCCCTCTTTCTGCTCTCCCCTTTACAAGTGCACATTCTGAATACTGCTGCCCTCTCTTCCATGACACTGTCCTTTCGTGGCGCGGCCTTTCCCGCGTATGTGCTTTTCACGCATAATTCCAACGTGTGTCTGTCATGGATGTCGTTCCTGACGACACGTTTTTGGTGTTTCAAGATGGTCATCTCGCTGCAGCGTTGGCCTCATATGACAAATCCTTGCAGACATCGGATCGCCCTTGCTCATTCAAAATGGTGTTGTTGCCGAGCGATGGCCTTGCTCTGATTCGCCAGGGAGTTTCGGAGTGTCTTTGCTCATTCAGGATGGTGCTCCCGCTGCAACGTTGGCCCCCCATTTCAGGATCGACGTTGTGCTGCCTTCTTTCAGAATGGATCCAACTCCTTCCTCGTCGTTGCCGTCCCCCTCCTTCTCCCTCCTCCACCTTCCCCTGCCTGGTCCTCCTGCTCCTCTTGCTCCTCCTACTCGTCCTGCTGCTGCTGCTGCTCCTGCTGCTCTTCCTCCTTCCTCTTCCTCCTCATCCTCCTGCTCCTCCGCCACCTCCTCCTTCTTCTTCTTTTTCTTCTTCTTATTCGTCTTCTTCTTCTCCTTATCCTTCTCCTCCTCATCCTCTTCCTCCTTCTCCTCCCCATGTAGAATGCAAATCCCCCAATTCTGATTGCGCATCACACGATGCGGTCATTTTGGGAATCCGGGTCCCCCAGGACAACCCAGTCGGCGAATAGAGAAGGATATAGCGCAATGGGTGGGGATGGGCGAGAGAGGTAGGATGCCAGATATGGCGCGAGCGCACCTGTCTTGCCGCTCCACCACTCTCCTCTCCCATGATGCTGGCATTGCTGCGCCTCCTCTTCCTTTTTCTCCTCCTCTTCCTCCTCCTGCTCCTCCTGCTCCCCCCCCCACTCCTTCCACGCACGAAGGCGGGCTACCCACACGTCCCGACACACTTCTACACCCTCTGAGCTGCAGCAACAGCGAGGCGATGCTAGCGTGCGACGGCACCACACCCCGGCGATTCGGCTCAGCCGGCTGGCGCTGCCCTCCCCCCCCGACGTGACTCCCTGCCCGGCCGGCGCTGAGGTGCGTGTAGCCGAGCTCCCGCACGACTCGCTCGCACTGCGTGCCCTTGCCGCTGCCTGGCCCGCCGAGGATGAAAGCCACGAGTGGGCCGGCACCACCCGACGCCTGAGCCGCTCGGGGGTCGTCGTTGCCGTCGTCGTCTACGCCGTTGCTTCCGCCGCCGTTGTCGTCGTCGTCGTCGTCGTCGTCGTCGTCGTCGTCGTCGTGATCGTCGTCGTCGTCGACGACGTCGTCGTCGTTGTCGCCGAAGTTCATCGGGGTTGAAGGACAGGGAGGAGGATGGAGGAGAAGGAGAAGGAGGAGCACGAGAAGGAGGAGGATGAGGATGAGGACGGGGAGGAGGAGGGGGAGAGGGAGGAACAGGAGGAGGAGGAGGAGGAGGAGGAGGAGGAGGAGGAGGAGGAGGAGGAGGAGGAGGAGGAGGAGAGAGGAGGAGGAGGAAGGAGAGGAGGGAAGGGGAGAGGAGGGAGAGGAAGGAGGCGAGGGAAGGAGGGAGGAGGGAGGAGGGGGAGGAGGGAGGAGGGAGGAGGAAGCAAGGAGGAGGGAGGGGGAACCCGGAATGACCTGAGAGAGAGGAGGGAGGAGGGAGGAGGGAGGAGAGGAGGAGGGAGGAGGAGGAGGGAAGGAGGAGGGGAGGGAGGAGGAGAGGGAGGAGGGAGGAGGAGAGGGAGGGAGGAGGAGGAGGAGGCAGGAGGCGGGAGGTAGGAGAGAGGAGGGATGAGGGATGAGGGATGAGGGAGGAAGGAGGAAGGAGGAAGGGGGACCAGGACGAGAACGAGGAGGAGGACCAGTGTAAACCCAAGAGTCATCAACGATGCTGGAATTAACCCTCCCTCCAAGCGCCCTCTTCATAGGCCTCTACAACGGTTCATTTCCATTGAGGGAACTGCCTCGTTGGAAGACAACCGTTTGAAGAAGTTGAAGCATGTCAAAACTGCCACGGATCAACCTGACTGCTGCGTCCTGGCGATCTGGAATCGCACCGCGGACCAACATCATAACTGTTGCACCCGCATCATCCCGAATCCTTCCAAAACACCATTTCTGGTACGTTGATCATGGGAATCCGTGACGCTCTTGCAACATTTGAAACGAATGTGCGCGGCGCTAAAGCGAGAACCACATGTTGAAAACCACCCGCCCTCAATCCGTGAAGCTCTTGCAAGATTTAAAAGCGAATGTGCGCGGCGCTAAGGTGAGAACCACATGTTGAAAACCACCCGCCCTCAATCCGTGAAACTCTTGCAAGTTTTTAAATCGAGTGTGCGCGGCGCTAAAGCGAGGGCCACATTTTGAAAACGACCCGCCCTCCATCTGTGAAACTGTTGTCATTTTGTAAGCTTCAGAGTCAGAAATGGTGAGGCAATCTCAGGCGAAACGCCTGGCCCGCCCTAAAAATTGGCCTCGTGGTGCGACAAGGGAAAATTCCCTAATCAGAGCTTGCCTCTGCAGGGGTCCTAGCGGATTCATATGATTAGGTTAAATTTGCCGCCGATTTCCGCCGCACGCCCGGGTGCCCGGGTGCCCGGGTGCCCAGGTGCCCGGTAGCTCTATATAGCCTCATAGCCAAATAGCCCTGTAGCCCTATAGCCCTAATAGCCCTGTAGCCTTATAGCCCAATAGCCCTAAAGCCTTATGGCCCTGTAGCCCTATAGCCCTACAGCCCCATAACCCTATAGCCCAGTAGCCCTATAGCCCTATGGCCCTGTAGCCCTGTAGCCCTATAGCCTTCTAGTCCTATAGCCTTATAGCCCCATAGCCCTAAAACCCTAAAACGATCATGATTGGGGCTTTTCTCCGGAATCATATTTTAAAAGGAAACGTGGATGAGGAGGAGGAGGCGGAGGCGGAGGCGGAGGAGCAGGAGGAGGAGGAGAAGGAGGAGAAGGAGGAGGACGAAGGGGGGGGGGAGGAGGGACAGAATGGGGAAGAGGAGGAGGAGGTTGAGGAATGCGAGGTGAATAAGGAGGAGAACACTGGGGAAGGTGGACGGAGTACAATCAAGGAGGAAGAGGAGGAGTTGAAGGAGGAGGCGGAGGATGAGGATGAGGAGGAAAAGGTGGATGAGAGCAATGACGAATAGGGACAGTGAGGAACGCAGGGCACGGCAACAACACTCAATATCGACAATAGCCCCCCCCTCTCACAATTGGCCCTATCCAGAGCAGAATTCGGTCGGCCAACCTCCACTCCAACACGATACCTCATGATATGATTTCGCAACGGTCGATCTGTGCAACCTTTGTCTCTAAGACTCCTGCGCGACCTCTCTTGGACTGCTTTGGGATCGTTGCAGAATTTTCATGGTGTTCGATGGCTTCGTTTGTGGAACGTCTGGAGATCGAAAAACAATACACCCTTGGCGTCAGAGGACTCAAACCATCTTTTGAGCATGCGAAAGGGGAACGCATCAATATAACTCCCATGCTACTAACCATTTACCATGCCCATGGGCCGGACTGGGCCGGATCCGGCCCGTGCATTTACCCATGTGGTTTCGCATGTTCTACGCGCCCGACGTCCATGCTACCAATGAAATAGCACCGCGCGGTGGCCCGCAGGATCTGGCCCCCGCGCGATCCCTTGTAAACGATACTGTGGTGGAGGCCACGTCAACCCTTCCTGTGAAATAGTGCATCTCGGCGCGATGCCCCGTCTGGCCCCGCCACTCTCCCGTTGCGAATCACATTCCGCGGCGAACATTTTGCTCCATGTTGCGAGCCCCGTTGTGAAAAAGCGACGCGGATCACCGCGCACAAGACGAGCCACTTCCCAAACTGTTGTTTCTAAACGGCACTCGAACGTCGAACTCTTGAAGCACATATGCGCGTGGGCACAATGCCTCGACGCCGGCGCTGCTCGCAGGGGGACGCGATGGCTTTGGGTCCCTCTGGGGTCCCAGATATGGCCGAAGTCGAATTGTTCCCCCAAAGCGCCGACCACATCACCCCCAACACAATGGAGCTCGACCGAAATGTCGGCCCGCGCCCATATGGAACGACCAACGGATGTCCCGCTGCATTTTTTGTCCTCTCATACTTTCCGCGCGCGCGCCAGTGCTCACTGGCCCCATTTTCAAGATGCGCGCATTAGTTTGTCAGCGTGGTCGAGATGCTCGAATCAGATTGTCGACTTGCACGGCTTTCCGAACGAACAAGTTCAGATCCTCAACAAGTTCCAACCGCTCACCTATTTCACATCGCTGCATCTGGCATGTCGGAGAGAGCTTGAGGATGGTGGGCCACGGGGATATTAACGAGTAAAGGTTGATGATAAGGTGGGCGGATGGGAAGGATCTCGCACCACACAGGACTTCCAGTATTAGGACGCTGTTCTATATGAAGTGCTCTATTGATCATACTAAACCACGAGAGTCCATACGGGAGACCGTGCGGGAGACCATACATGATAGGCGTCGAGCGAGGGGGGGAATTGAGAAGGGGCGGGCCTCCTCAGAAGGCTTGGAAGCCTCTGGGCCTCCTGAGAAACTTTCGAAGCCTTCCCCGAGGACACAAACCAAAAACTTCTCAGAAGGCGCGAGGGCTTCCGAGAAGCCCCGCCGCCTTCTGAGAAGGCCTTCTCCTTCGCACTTCCCCCCTCGCTCGCCGCTGACGGGAGACCAGAGACGACGACCAGGGACCACGAGCCACGACCATCGGGGGCGGCCAAGAGGGGGGCGTCCAAGATGGGGGGGCGCAAATCATGGCCGTCGGCATGTGCGCGGCCCAGGGGGGGCGCTGGGGACGTATTGAAATGAGAAGAGGCGCCGTGAAATCTGTGGAAACATCATGGCCCCCGCCATGATATCCACCCCCACCTAGCCATCACCCTCTCTTGGCCGCCCCCGAGACCAGGGACCACGAGCAACGACCAGAGACCACAACCAGAGACTCACCGCCACGACCTGAAGAGCGCGAGCCAAGACCGGAGATCACGGCCGGAGACCACAAGCCACCCGCGTTGAATCGCGCGGGCCACGCGCTGGCCTTGGAAGACTCATTCCAGACTCTCACAAGCCAAATGTTCAGGAAACAACGCTTTGGTGGGAATTGGTAGTGCCGTCCCTTCTGTCTCGTGTGCATTTCCAACTGCGGACCACGCGCTGGCCTTAGAATACTCATTCGGGCGACGATCGAAAACGGGTCTTGCGCGAGATGACGTGGCGACCTTGGGCCGCGGCTTACGCGGCCCGCCCGCGCGGCAGGCCGCAGTGGAGACGAGGGCGCCTACGCGCGACCTTGCGCGGGCAGCTTGCGCGCCAATGTCGGCGCAGTCGAACCCGTTTTTTTGCGTCGCTCATTTCAGACTCTCACAAGCCAACTGTTCAAGAAACAACACTTTGATGAACATTGGTGGTGCCGTCCCTTTTCTCTCGTGTGCATGTCCAGCTGCGAGCATGCTCATCCCATGCACGTCTCAAATGTGACGGGGATCCGCCATGTCAGGGACATCCCAGAAAGGCTGGACGTTCGCTGTTTGCGTCGCCCATAGTTTCTTCTACTTCGCACCAAAACGCCAGCTCTGGCAGCTGCTCGTGGGACGCTCATTCTCATAATTGAGCAAACCCCTTCCGCTGAATATCCCCTTCCCTCCCAATCGTCCTGCCCTCCTTACGCGTCTTTTATTGTATCTCAATCTACCTTACGTTGCCATGTCTCCGGGCGAAAATTGTCACTTATTGCGATAGTAGCCGACTGCGACTCTGCGCAGTGTACAAGGTTGACCGCCTGTCGCATGTTTCAGGTGCAACGAATCCAAACGTTGTAAATTTAAACCGTATCGCCGACAAGAGTCACTGCTGCGTTTGCGACAGGATCCCCCCCCACACACACGCAAATCCGCCGACCCTGTCGGCGTGTGCGAGGGGCTTGGCTGTTCGAGTCGTCGTCTCCGTCGGTCGTCGCCTCCGTCGTCCCCTTTCCCTGCAGCTTCCTTCTCAAGCTCGTGAGCGAGAGAAAAATCTCCTAAGCTCGTGAGTCTAGCAGTGTCGTAATCGAGTCGAAGGGAAGCCCCTTCCCTTTGATCCCTTCCCCAGGGGGGGGGGGGTCCCGGGGGGGTGGGGGGGCAGATTCGTTTTTCCTCGGGCGGCCTAGAAACCTCGAAAACACTCCAAATGAGGTCCGAATGCCCAAGATGGCCCCCGAGACGGCCCAAGAGGGCCCCGAGTCGCCCAAAGATCGGCCGAAAACGCCCAAGATAGCCCCAAGACCGTCCAAGAAGCCTCCAAGACGTCCCAGGCCCCCTCCAAGAGACCCCCAGGAAGCCCCAAGAGGCCCCCACGAGGCTTCCAAGCGGCCCCTAAGAGCTTCCCAAGAGGCCCACAAACTACCCCCAAGAGGCCCCCAAGAGCGCTCGTCGTCGTCGTCGTCGTCGTCGTCGTCGTCGTCGTCGTCGTCGCCATTCAGGGTCGGCGGCACCGGCCGTAAGGCCTTCGCAATAGCAGTACCACTCAACCTTTCGGGCGTCGACCCTACCATGCAGTGAGGCCAGCAGCACGTGCGTAGCGTCTGTGAGGTGGCTCAGCGCCGCAGCCGATGGTAAGGCTTCGGGTTGCGCACAGACAGCCCCCACTGGCAGTCCCAGCTGGCCTCCACAGGCCTCCCGAGCAGTTCCAGCTGGCCTCAACAGGCCCCCCCGAGTAGTAAGTGGCGGTCTCAGCACCCTGGTACTGCCGGAGCACCAGCCCCTGACCCAGACCCGGGGTCAGCGCCCCTCGAACGGGGACTCCACTATTGTAACAGGTACTTTGGCCAGCGACCCGGCGAACCCCATCCTCCCCGATGTGGGGGCAACGCTGCAATGCCAGAAAGAGGCCTCGAATGGCCAACTTTCGGCAATCTTCCACAATATATCTTCAACACGGGGTCCCCAGAAGTCTCGACCCATTCCCCAGGAGCGGTTTTTCATCTTGAGTCGTTCTTGACGGTCCCGGGGCCTGCGGGGGCCCCGAGAGGCCGAAAACACTGCGAACATCTCTGTCTTGATTTTTTCAATGCGTTGGATCTCCAAGGGTGCCCGCTGCGGTGCCGTGGAAGGGGGGGGACGAACCTCTGCCAGCCGTTCCCGGCCGCCTCCGCGCTTGCCGGACCACGTCGCGTCGTCGCCCCGGTGCTGCCTCTGGCGGCGCCCCTCTCGGGCGCTCCACGCCCCTCCCCCGGGGTTGGGGTGTGGGGGCCGCCCCGGGCTGCTCGGGAGGCCCCTGGAGGCCTGCTGAGGCATCTTTTTGTGGTTGCTCCTCTTTTTCGTTTTTATTGTTTTGTTGTTTGTTGCTTTTGTCTTCTTGTCTTTCTCTTCCCCGCACACAGGGACGGTGAGGCCAGCTGAGACTGTCTGGGGGGGCCGTCTGTGCCCAACCCGAAGCCTTGCCGCGGGTTCGTGTCGTGTCGACCCCGGCTTTTTTCGTGTTTTTTGTTTGTTTGTTCCCCCCTCACACACGGAGGCGTTGCCCAAAGAAAAAAACGGTCTTGCGTAACATTTCCGCGGCGCGAGCTCAAGGGGAAAAAAGGTCTTCAGTAACATTTAGTCGTGTCGACACCATCGTTGGTTCCTGACACCGAGGGGATCGTTCAACCTTGAACGATCGACCGTCTCCGAAACGTCAGATCGTTCGACATCGACCGATTCTGGGTCGCTGGCGGCGTTCAACATGGAACGCCGGCAGTGGGGTCGCCGCTTCGTCGACACGACACGAACATACCGTACCAAGGTGGCTCGCCAACGTCGCGGCCAGCATCTGGACATGCTGCGAAAGCCTGGGGCCAGCTGCGCAAGCCTTGGCGGCTGCCCTGGCTGCCACCGTGGTGGCCGTCCTGCCCTGCGCCGCTGCTGCTGCCTTAGTGGGTGGGCGGTGGACCTACATCCTTCTCCACCCTCCTATATCCTCCTCCCTCCATCCTCCTCCCTCCATTCCCGTCTCCCCCTCCTCATTTCCCCTTCCCTTCTCCTTCTGTTCCTCCTCCTCCTCCTCCTCCTCCTCGTCCTCTTCCCCCCCTCCTCATTATGCCACCCTCCTTCGCTTCCCTCCCCATCTTCTTCATCCCTGGTCCCCCTCCCCCTTCTCCTCCTCCTCCTCCTCCTCCTCCTCCTCCTCCTCCAGCGACGACGACGCGGAGGATGATGACCCAGCGTTGCAGATGTGTCAATGTCGGGGATCCTGACCCTACATTGCGGGCGATAAAGCCCTCTACACTCCGATAAAGGAAATTGCCAAAGTAAATGTGTGCCCCAATCTCGGGGCACAGTGTGGGACAAAGGGGGCAGGAGGAGGACGAGGACGAGAGAGGAGGAGCAGAGGCGGAAAGGCCGTCGCGGAGGAGGAGAAGGAGGATGAAGAGGGGGAGGTGGGAGGAGGAGGATGACGAGGACGAGGAGGAGGATGAGGAGCAGAGGAGGATGTTGACGAGGATGACGAGGATGATGAAGAGGATGATGATGAGGCTGATGATGATGATGATGATGATGAGGAGGAGGAGGAGGAGGAGCAGGAGGAGCAGGAGGAGACGCCACGCCACGCCGACGAGCACGCTTCTGCATGCGCGCGCCAGCGGCCACAGACGCACCAAGACGCACGCGCGCACTCACGTGCAGGCCTCGCGTGCGTGCCTGCGGCCCCTAGCGGCTCCATGGCTTTCCGCTCTGGAGGAGGGTGGCAAGGAGGAGGAAGGAAGATGACCCGGACACGCGTTTTTATTTTTGTATACGGGGCACTCCGGAAGCCCCGCACCGCGCCCCAGGGAGGGGTCTTCCTCCCGGAGCGTTCTCCCTAACGGCCCCCTGGGGCCCGGCGATGGCACATCCGAAGGCCGAAAACCAAGAACCGCAACCCACCCGTCGTGTGTTTTTGTATCGCGGCGCGACGGGGTCCTCCTCGTCCTCCTGGTCCTCCTGCTCCTCCTCCTCGTCGCTTTCCTTCTCATCTATCCCTTTTCCTTATACATAACTCCTCCGCGTCGCACCCCCAGACGTGTCGGTGGTCTGGGGAAACGAAGGAAGGAGGATGAGGAAGGAGGGGCAGAGGAAGATCAGCCTGCACACACAAATCCTCAACGGCGCTAGCAAGACGACGCTGCCGACGACGACGACAACAACAACGACGTATCGACGTTGACGATGAGTAGAGGAATGACAAACTGCATAAGCATACACTTTCGGAGGTCCACGCGGATTTCTCGGATCGGTGCTGGACCACCCTCCCTGGCGCGCAAAGCGCGCCAGGGGCAGCGCCGGAGGCGCCGCCAAGGGGCTCCAGAGCAGATCTGAGAAACTCGCGCGAAGCTCCACACGTTTATGGTGATGAGTTGTTGTTCCTCTTCGTCTTCAAAGGTTGCAGGACAATCCTTCTCCTCGACGTCGTCGTTGTCCTCCTCCTCCGCCTCCTCCTCCTTGTGCTCCTCTTCCTCCTCCTCCCCCTCCTCCGCCTCCTTCTTCTCCTCCTACTCCTCCTCTCTGCGCCTCCTCCCCCTTCTCCTCCTCTTTCTCCCTCTCCTCCTCCCCCTCCTCCCCCTCCTCCTCCTCCTCCTCCTCCTTCTTCTCCTCCTACTCCTCCTCTCTGCGCCTCCCTCCTCCCCTTCTCCTCCTCTTTCTCCTCTCCTCCTCCCCCCTCTCCTCCTCCTCCTCCTCCTCCTCCTCCTCCTCCTCCTCCTCCTCCTCCTCCTCCTCCTCCTCCCCCTCCTTGCTCCTCTTCTCCCTCCTCCTCCTCTGGCCGAGCCACGCGCCCGAACGGGCTTCTTATTCCTCCCTCGAAGGCGGGAAAGGGGAAGGGACGACCACGACCCCACGAGACCAACGACAACGAATATCCACCTGTCGTATTTTTTCTCACAGCGCGAGGGGGCCTGGGGCAGAAGCAGAAGGAAGGACGAGGACGGAGGGGCAGAGGAATAACGGCCTGGACACACATAACTTTTCATCGACGGCGACGCGACGACAACGAACGACGAAGAGCGACGGCAAACGACGGACGATGAGTCGGCGACGGCGACGGCGACGACGTATCGACGTCGACGACGGCGGCCGAACCGCGCGAGCGCGCAGCGCGCTGGTGCTGCCGCAGCTGCGGCACGGGCGCGCGGCGCCCCGCGGAGGGTCGGCTCCAGCAAGCGGCGGCAGGTGAGGCATGACCTCTTTTCAATCTGGCACGCGTGGCCCCCCAGGACCCTGCCACAGCCTGGCAGTTGCCTTGCTCGGCTGAATTTTCTGGGCCAGTATGCTCTGGAACGCAATGGGTTCTCTTTTTCTGGTCCCCGAGGGGTCGCTCCCCACCACCGCGTTCAACTATTGTGGTTCTCCTTCCGCCACCACTCATGCCGTTGCGACTTCTCGTCGGCCCTGAAGGATTCCCCAGCCGTAAGAATATCCCACTTCCCACCGACCCCCTTCCTCCTCCTCCACTTCCTTCGCCTCCATTCCTTTTCCTAACACATAACTCCTTCTTGTCGCACCCCGAAGCCGGTCGAAAGGGCGAGCCGGGCGTTCCGCCTGGTACTTCCGCCCCATCTATGACCCTGATGCTTAACAATTGACAATGGTTTTGCAAATTGAAAGCGGGTGGTTCTCAACATGTGGCTCTCGCCTTCAGCGCCGCGTACATTCGTTCTTGAAACCAGCAATAGTTTCACGGATTGAGGGCGGGTAATTTTGAACATGTGGCTCTCGCCGTCGTGCCGCGCACATTCGTTCTAACAATTTGCAATCGTTTCGCGGGTTGAGGGCGGCTCGTTTTCAACATGTGGCTCTCGCCTTAGCGCCGTTGCGCTTTCGTTTTAAACAGCTGCAAGCGTTTCACGGATTGGAAGCGGTTCGTTTTCAAAATGTGGCTCTCTCCCTCGCGACGCGCGCATTACTTTTACCAATGTTTAAAAAGCTTCACGTATTGAGGTCGTTTTTTTTTTTTTTTTTGTTTTTTTTTTTTTTTGTAAAAAAAAAGCAAAAAAACGATGTGGCTCTCGCCGTAATGCCGCGAACATTCTTTTAAATAGTTTGCAAGAGTTTCACGGGTTCTCATGGCAAACGTGCCAGAAACGGTGTCTTGAAGCGGTTCAGGGTTGTCAGGGCGCAACCGTTACGTTGATTCGCGGTGTCGAAGTCCCAGGAACGGTGTTCTGGCGCGATTCAGGATAGTCAATACGTAACCGTCAGGTTAACTCGTGGCGTCGAAGTCCTGAGAATGGTGTGTTGGCACACTTCAAGATGTTCACAGTGTTGTCCCCCCACGGGGCAATCTCTCAGTGGAAATGACCCCCGGTAGGGGCTTGTGAAGAGGGATCTTGGAGGGAGGGTGTATTCCAACATCGTTGATGAATCTTGGGTTTACATTGGTCCTCCTCCTCCTCCCTCCACCGCCCGCCCCGTGTCCCGAGCTTGTGGTAGGTTTATCCGCTCGTCGTTGTCGTTGTCGTCGTGGTCGTCGCCGTCGTCCTTCTTGGTCGGCGGCGCCGGCCGTAAGGCCTTCACAGTATCCCACTTCCCGCCGCCCTCCAACCCTGCACTGAGCCATTTTTGTTGTTGCGACGCGTGCGCTGAGCGGTCGTGGCGCTGCGCGGCACCGCCCACCGCCTCGAGAGCCGGTGCTAACCCTGCACTGAGCCACGGAAGGTCGGCGGCGGCGGCGGCCCACGGAGGGTCGGCTGCAGCGGCGGCGACGGCCCACGGAGGGTCGGCAGCGGCGGCGGCGGCGGCGGCGGCCCACGGAGGGTCGGCGGCGGTGGCGGCGCGCCGTGGCGGGGGCGGCCCTCGGCGCGCGGCAGCCATGGCGGGCGGCGCAGGCGCCGAGGCAGGCCGCGGCGGTGGCCTGCGGGCGCGCGCTCGCGCAAGGCGGGCGTCCCTCGTCGCCGTCGTCGTCGTCGTCGTCGTCGTCGTCGTCGTCGTCGTCGTCGTCGTCGTCGTCATCATCGTCGTCGCCGTCGCGGTCGCCGCCGCCGCCGCCGTCGGCCTCGTCGTCGTCGTCGACGTCGTGGTCGTCGTCGTCGTCGTCGTCGTCGTCGTCGTCGTCGTCGACGTCCTCGTCGACGTCGCCACCGTCGCCGTCGTCGCACTCGTCGTCGTCGTCGTCGTCGTCGCCGTCGTCGCAGTCGTCGTCGCCGTCGTCGTCGCAGTCGTCGTCGTCGTCGTCGTCGTCGTCGTCGTCGTCGTCGTCGTCGTCGTCGTCGTCGTCGTCGTCGTCGTCATCGTCGCCGGCGTCGTCGTCGTCGCCGTCGCCACCGCGCCGTCGTCGTCGTCGTCGTCGCCGTCGTTGTCGTCGTCGTCGCCGCCGCCGCCCCCGCAGCCGTCGTCGTCGTCGTCGCCGCCGCCGCCGCCACCGCCGTCGTCTTCGTCGTCGTCATCGTCGTTGTCGTCGTCGCCACCGTCGTCGTCGTCGCGTCGTCGTCGTCCCGTCGTCGTCTCGTCGTCACGCCACCGCCGTCGTCGTCGACGTCGCCACCGTCGTCGTCGCCGCCGCCGCCGACGCCACTGCCGTCGTCGCCGTCGTCGCACTCGTCGTCGTCGTCGTCCTCGTCGTCGTCGTCGTCGTCGTCGTCGTCGTCGTCGTTGTCGTCGTCGTCGTCGTCGTCGTCGTCGTCGTCGTCCTCGTTGTCGTCGTCGTCGTCGAAGTCGCCGCCGCCGCCGTCGTCCTCGTCGTCGTCGTCGTCGCCGCCACCGCCGCCGTCGCCGCCGCCGTCGTCGTCGTCATCGTCGTCCTCGTCCTCGTCGTCGTCGCACTCGTCGTCGTCGTCGTCCTCGTCGTCGTCGTCGTCGTCGTCGTCGTCGCCGTCGCCGTCGTCGTCGTCGTCGTCGTCGTCGTCGTCGTCGTCGTCGTCGTCGGCGTCTCTCCTCTTCCCCTCCTGCTCCCCCTCCTCCTGTCCCTTTTCCGCCCCCCTCCTCCCCCTCCTCTCCCTCATCTCCCTCCTCTCCCTCCTCCCCCTGCTCCTCCGTCTCCTCCTCCGCCCTCGTCCTCCCCTCCCTCCTCCGCCTCCCCCTTGATTGTCGTCCTCCTCCTCTCTGCTTGCTCGCCTCTCCTCCCCGTCCCTCTCCCCTCCTCCCCTCGCGCGCTTCGGGTGCTCGCGCGCCCCCGCCGTCGGGCCGCCCAGCCGGGGGCCTACAGTCATCTCCCGCGGCCAGGCGCCGAGGCGCGGGCTGCCCTGCTCCCTCTTCCCCTCCGCCGTCCTTCTCCTCCGCCTCCCCCTCCTCCCGCTGTGCCGATCCTCCTTCTCCTCCTCGTCCTCGTCCTCCTCGTCGTCGTCCTCCTCCTCCTACTCCTCCTCCCTCTTTCGTCCTCGTCCTCGTCGTCGTGCTCGTCCTGGTCTCCGACCTCGTCCTCGTCGTGGCCCTCCTGCCCGTGCTCGTCCTCGCCCTCCTCCTCCTGGTCGTCCTCCTCGCCCTCCTCCTCCTCGCCCTCGGCAAACCGTTACATGTTCTTGGTCGCAATGGGCCTCCGGAGGCCCCCAGGGTTCGTGATGCGGCGATGCGGGGCGGAGGCAAGACTTACAACATTGCCCTCCTGATCCTCCTCCTTCCCCTCCTCCTCCTCCTCCTCCTCCTCCTCCTCTTCCTCCTCCTACGCCCCCTTTCTCTTCCTCCCTTCTCTTCCTCTTGCTTCTGCTGCTCCTCCTGCTCATCCTCGTTGTGGTCCTCGTCCTGCTCCTCCTCCTCCTCCTTCTTCTTTTCCTCCTCTCTGCTCCTCCTCGTCCTGTTCTCCGCGTGGTGAGGTCTGCCTCCAACCCTCGAGGGTCGAGGGTGGATATTCTTGGATGTTTTCAAGACCCCGCCGCACGCTTTTACTTGTCCTTGGGCCTCTGGAAGCCTCCAGGGGCCGCCGGCGTGTACAGTAGGGGCCCGACCACAAGGCACCGTCCACAAGAGGCCCAACCCTGAGACCCTAGGATGTCCATTGAAATTTTGGTGTGGGAACGTCACGCTTTCCATCGCAAAACCATGGAAACCTAAGAAACCCATGGCACCCTGGAGGCAAGCTGGGTCTCCACTGTATAGAGGGGTCCTGTTCTGTTCTTCCCGTGGAAACTTCTGCGTCGGGCTTCCCGTGAAGCTTTCCAAAGTCTGCCCCCCGCGCCCCAGGGTCAAACGGGCAAGCAGACTCGGGCAGACTAGCGAAGGGCCTCCCGCCCAAATATGGAATGACCTTCCCAAGAACCTGATGTGATTTCTGGGACCTGGGCTTGCGATCAGAACTCCCGGCAGGATTACTTCAGTGAATTCCCCCTCACCTCCCTTTGCCGATTACGCAGCAAACGATGGGACAACTCCTGCAGCCTCAACCGGCCGATAGAAAAGGACAGCCCAGTCGGCAGAGGACACCCCAGTCGGCAGATGGAAGATGATCCAACACATCCCACCAGCCTTCTGGGCGTAGGTGGTCTAGGGAGGCTCCTCTTCCAACCCCCTTCTTCACTGTCGAGGAGGGGTTTATCACTGTTCCATATTCGTGTGCACCCCCTCCCCCACCCAGCCGGCGGCCAACCAAGAACCGTGCTGACTCCATGCCGGCCCGCCCCCCACCATCCCTGTCAACGGACGATACGAACCGCACTCTGCCTCCACATTTGGAGCATGCGCGGCCAACCCGATGCGGCCCTACCCACCATCGCTATCAAAAACAATGCACAGTACACTTTGGGGCAAAGTCTTGAATCATGTTCGTGAGGCCCGCGAGCACTTTGTACCTTTGTTTTCTTTTGGCAGGGACGGCGGGGGTGTCACCACATTCCCTGCTGTGCGCAGGGCTATCATCCATGACACAAAACAATACAACATGCACCTCGCGGCTAAATCTGGATCATGCGCGGCCATCCCGCGATCACTGGTTTTCGACAAGGATGGCGGGGGCCGACATGTTTCCCGATGTGTGCTGTCACGTGCGCAGGCGCACCTGACGCACTTTGCACGTGTCCCGAACGTGGCGCACCTGGCGCGGCTGGAGTGTGCGGCACACCTGGCGCACTCGGAGCACGTGGCGCATCTGGCGCACCAGGCGTGCCTGGCACGCTGGGGTCCCAGGGGTGCCTGGCGCGCGTGGCGCCCCTGGCACGCGTGGCGCACCTCGCCCAAGCGTCGCGCACCTGTGGCCGGCTTTGGTCCCCAGTAAGTGCCCATCCAAAGACGACCGCTGAGCATGCTCAGGCTCGGGTGTTACTCATGTGTTGGGAGGGCGAGTGGGAGTGAGCTAGACGGCTTTCGGGCAGGGGGGTAGCTTGACCTCCCCCTACCGCCTCCCCTACACCTGGACAGGGGTGCCACGAGGTGTTGGAGCGTCCAAGACGGCCCAAGACGGCTCCAAGAGGGCCCCTGAGAGTCCAATGTGAGCTCCAAGATGGCTCAAGATAGCGCACGATGCCTCAAGATGGCTCCCAAGATGCTCCAGGAGGCCCCAAGAACGTTCCAAGACGGCTCCAAGATGTGTCCGAGACCTCCAAGGAGGCCCCCTAAGAAGCCAACGCTTCAAACATCGTAGGAAAATCAATGATGCTTGCTTTCTCGCCTTTTCGCTTCCGATGGCCATCCGAGGCCTCAAGATGGCTCCAAGATGGCCCAAGAGAGCTCCAGGAGAGGCCCAGAAGAGCCCCACGACGGCCATCAGAGCGCCCCAAGAGCGCTCCAAGAGGGGTCCAGGAGGCGATTTTCGGTGCTCCCGATGGGGGAGAGTTAATTATTGGAGCTCCCCTCTTTTTTGATCGATGTCCTCCAAGATGGCCCCAAGAGCGCCCCTGAAGCTCTCAAGAGAGCCCCGAGAGGGCTCGAAGAGGCGCCCAGACGGCCCCAAGAGGCCTCCAAGAGGGCCCCAAGAGACCCCGTACGAGGCCTCAAGAGGATCCCCGAGGTACCCAACTCTCCCTCCTTCTCCTCCTTCTCCTCCTTTTCGTCCTCGCCCTACTCCTCCTCCTCCTCCTCCTCCTCCTCCTCCTCCTCCTCCTCCTCCTCCTCCTCCTCCTCCTCCTCCTCCCCCTCTGACGACGACGGCGACGATTCCTTCTCCATACTCCCCCTCTCGGGGTATATGACCGCTTCCCCGCCCTTCGTTCTTCCGCATGCTCCCGCACTTCCCTGATCACCTCAACTCCCCTGGGCATCGTTTCTGGATGGGCTTGTGGGGATACTTTTTTCCGTCGCGGCCGCAGGCGGACGCGCCAGCGGCGTCGGAGGGCTTGTGGGGATACTTTTTGTAATCAGCGGCCGCGGGCGAGCGCGCCAGCGGCGAGTCCAGTCAAAGCGGGGCACGCAGCGACGAATTAACCTAAGGCGACGGAGGGTGGCAACACCTACAGCGGCTAACCGAGCCCTCACGCAGCAGCCCAGCGGCGGACCGGCGAGTGGAGGGGCAGCTGAAACTGAGTCGTACTGCCAGCGTGCAAGTATGCAAAGCGTCGGGGCTCCAGGGAGTCGGGACACACGACGACCCGGGCCAGAAGCCGAAATTAATGCAAGGACGCAACCCCGGACAACGGCGTGAGTACCAGGGTGGCCCGAAGGACCGTCGGTCAAAGAATTAAAGCCAGGAGGCGCTTGTGGGGATACGCGAAACGTCAACAATTGGGAAGCGATGGGTTGGAGGGGTAGGATGTCGGATGTGGCGCTAGAGCACCTAGCTTGGCCTTTACTCCTCTCCCCCTCACCTCATCCTTGTCTTCGTCCTCCTCCTTCTCCTCCTTCTCCTCCTCCCCTTCACCCTGCTGCGCTTCTCAACTTCCTCCGCCGACACCGCCGTTGCCGCCGACGACGACGATGACGAAGGCGACGACGGCGATGACCACGGCGACGCCGACGCCCACCCTGCCGCCGCCGACGACGGCCACCCTGACGACGCCCTCCGCCTCCGGCCGACGCCGACAACGTCGACTGTGACGACGCCGACGATGACGACGCTGGCGACGATGACATCAAGTGCCCACGAAAACAGCAGAAAAACTAAGAGAACCTTCGATTTTCGCCGAACAAGCAGAACATCCTGGAATCCGGCGACATTGCCAGCGTGTGTGAGGGTGAATCCTGGGGTGGTCGTTCATGGGTGGTACCGAGTGACGCATTAATTCTGAAGCTCTCTCCGTTTTCCCTGCGGCCACCTGTGGCTTTCCAAGCTCGCCAACTCGAGATGAGTCGACACATGTCGTTATCGAGTCGAAGGGAAGCCCCTCCCCTGTGATTCTCTCCCCGCTGTTGAGGCCCCCCCACCGTCCTCCCTCCTTGGAGTAACTCGGGTGATCTTGGGGTCATCTTCAAGCTATCAGGCCCTCAGAGCCCTCTCGGAGCCAAACTCGACGCCCTTCAAGATCTCTCAGGCCGTATTCGAAGGTATGGGGCTGGCCCAGGAGGCCAAATTTGGTTGAGTCCTTTCGCAATTTCTTGTCAAGATTATCACATTCTCACCGCGTCGTTCTCAAGAGCGTGCACGACTGCCCAAGAAGCCCCCAAGACCAGCCCATGATGCCCCCATGGGGGCCTCAAGAGGCCCCAAAGACGGCCCCCAAACAGGCCCAACAAGCGCGTTGCTGGCACCGCGCCGTTTGCAGCCAACTTCTCCATAATCCCAATAACTGTGAGAGGCCCCCCAAAGGCCACAACCCGCTCCAAAACGCACCTAAGTGGGCCGCAAAGGCCATTAGGAGATCCACAATGAGTCTCCCAAGAGCCCCGCAAATGTCCCTAAACCCTCTGGAGCACGACCCAAACGCAGTGGCAAGTTGGACCGAAGGCCTCTACATTACCGCCCTCGCGTGAAGACTGTCACATGTTCCTTGCCTCCGTTTCCCCTTCCGCCTCTTGCGCCCAAAATGACTTCTTCTTTGGGGCGGCGGCATCGGCCGTAAGGCTTTTGCAACATCTTCCAGAATCGTCGAGACTCGACGGCGACGGAAGACCCGCAAGAGGGACGCAATAGGTCCCCAAGACGGCCCCCAAGGTGCTCCGAGAACCAAACAAAACCTCCGATGAGGGCGACGGCGACGGCAAACGACGACGAACGACGGCGACGACAACGACGACGACGACGACGGCGACGACGACGACGATGCCGACGCAGACGACGATGCCGACGGTGGCGGCGGCGACGACGGCGGCGGCGACGATGACGACGACGGAGACAGCGAGGACGACGTCGACGGCGACAAACGACAAACGGCGACGACGACCCCGCCGTCGACGCAGCCGACGACGGTGCCGACGCAGACGACGACGACGACGCCGACGGAGACAGCGGCGGCGGCGGCGGCGGCGGCGACGACCCTGGGGCGGGCGGTCCAGCGCGCGCCCGCTGCCGCGCCCGTGCGCGCCGCAGGCTGGCCCCAGCCGCGCGCCGGCGGCGGCCGGGGCGTGCTGGCCGACGGCCTGCGGGCGAGTCGTCGGCGCACCTCGTCGTTTGCCGCTGTTCGTGGGTCTCCTTCGTCGTCGCTCTTCTGCGTCGTCGTTTGTTATTTGTCGTTCGTTGTTCGTCGTTCGTTGTTCGTCGTCGTCGTCGCCGCCATTGTCGTCGTCGTCGTCGTCGTCGGCGTCGTCGTCGCCGTCGTCGTGGGCGTCACCTGTCGTCGTTGCCAATTCGTCGCCGCTCGTTTGCCGTCGTTTGCTGTCATTCGTCGTCGTCGTCGTCGTTTTTGTTCTTCGTTGTCGTTTGTCGTTCTCCGTCGTCGTCGTCATCGTCGTCCTCTGTTGACTGAATTTGACGATGTTTGGGGTCTTCCGAGTCATTCGGGAACCTTCAATGATTTGGTGTGGTTTCTCTGGGAGCTTCATTGCCGTCGTTGGCACCGTCGGTGGGAGGAGGGAGGATGAGGAAGCGCAAGAGGAGGCGGAGGAGGAGGAGGAGGCGGAGGAGGGGGTATGGTATGGTATGGGTTAGACCTACAGGCGAGGTCAAACCTCAAACTAGGTTCGAGCTCCGACTCGCGATCGGTCTCATCGCAATCGTCGCTCTCTTCGAACGCTCGGGGGCCCGGCGCCGGAGTTCGCGGACCGCGGGGAGGTCCCTCTCCCACAGCCCGAGCGCTCGCAACACCTCGGTACGCCCTCCCGAGCCCCAACGGCCCCCCGAGGAGGAGGAGGAGGAGGAGGAGGAGGAGGAGGAGGAGGAGGAGGAGGAGGAGGAGGCTGAGGAGGACACCTGGCTCCGCCCGTCTTTGGCTGCTCCCAAGCAGGCCGCGGGGGCCAGAAGAGGGGGAAGGAGGGCGCTCTTCCGCCTGCCCGCTCTCCTTTCCAGGGCAGGTGCGGAGCTTCGGGCAGGACACCGTGATGTCCAGCTCGAGGTCCCTCGCCCGTCGTTCGTCGTTCGTCGTTCGTCGTCGTCGTCGACGTCGTCGTCGTCGTCGGCGTCGGAGCCCTGTCTGAAGGAAGCTCGCCTTTGCGACTTCTCCAGAGCCGATCTCGGGCTACTGCCTGCTCCGCCGCACACGCAGACTCGAGCCCTGGGGTCAACTTGCCGCCGGAGGGCACGGTGCCGCAGCTACAGCAGAAGAGGATCGAGGAAGCAGGAGGGCCAGGTCCAAGCACGTCAGCCTGGAGCAGCGCGTGGCCTCGCGACCGACAGGATGCATGTGCAAACTCCTCCCCACCCCTCGCCCATCCCGTACCAGAACTGTTGCGACGGACCTATCTCAGTCCAATTAGCTGGCGGGCTCGGGCTCTGGTCGGGCTCCTGAGACTCGGGTTCCACACCTTCAGCCTCGGGGCCTCGCGAGCGCCAATACGCCTCCATCACAGAAATCATCATGATCGAGCTTCTCGGCCATAGTGTGGACCGTGGAAACCCAGCGGGTCGCCTCGGCCGCCAGCTCCTTGAAACCACGCCAGAGCTGATACGGATCCCTACCTGCACCGTGCAGGGCCGCTCCCTGCTTCGCCAGGCAATCCGCGTGGACGTTTCCCTTGAACTCCCACGCCGTGGTTGCCCACGTGTGGACCTTAGCCTGGGTGCACCAGACCTTTGTCTGAAAAAACATGGAAGTCGTCCTTGCTGAACGTTCCGCAGAACGGACTCCACAAATGGGCCCTCGCGCAACTGCTTGAGGTCTCTCGTCCCGCACCGAAGCGCAAAGCCCCAACCGTTCTGGCTCCACGAAAACATCGAAGGGGGCAAGGCCACAAAACACGCCACATGGAGATCTCATAGTCCTCGGCGTCTCGCGCCGTCTGCTTTGGGCAACAGCTGAGGGGCAGCGGCCCGTACGCAGCTGCCACAATGTCCCCGAACTCATTGGTCTGAACGATCGACCACCCAGCTCGAGCTAGAAAAAACGTTGGACCACAGGTCCGAGCCGTCAGCAACAAGAGTGCCAGTCAGTAGCCCCAAGACGGGCCTGTTGTACCAGTGCGTCGACTGCTCGGGATCCAATGCATCATGAAACCAACTCAGGCGAGGGGAACAGGCCTCGAGCGAACCTCTCGCCCATCTCGAAGCCCCGCTCCTTCACCCAGGAGTCTCTCACCTGATGAAGCCTGCTGACATTCTCACCGCGCAGCACGTCATGCTTTGGGCATCTGCAAGCCCTATGCCACAGCGACCCATCAGGGTCCCTACACACGCAGCGCTCAGGAGACCTCGCCAGCCCGTGCCGATGCAGCCGCACCTGCGGCCAATGACCTCCAGAAACGAACGGACGCAACGTCCTCTGATGCTGTTTCGTCCAGAGCCCATGGGTACGATGTAGGGGCCTCCCGAGACCATCTCAGAAGGGAGGGAGCACCACGCAACCTTCGGTGCCCGAGCGGCCAGAGCCTGTCTGTCGGAGGTTCGTCTCGTAGCTGCTTCTGCCAGCTGCTAGGAAGCGGAGGAGGAGGAGCAGGAAGCGGAGGAGGAGGCGGAGGAGGAGGAGGCGGAGGAGGAGGAGGAGGAAGAGGAGGAGGAGGAGGAGGAGGACGAGGGGGAGGAGAAGAACGAAGAAGCGGAGGAGGAAGATGAGGAGGAGCGGCAACTCAAGGCACCCCGACGGCCTGCCAGGCGGGCGGCCGATACACGGGCAGCGCAGCCCCAGCCATTGCCATGCTCCGCGGGTCGCCGCCCGCAGGCGGCCTTTGGCACGACGCGCTCGCGGGCTCCTCACGGGCCTGTGCCAGGCAGCCTCCGGGGACTGCCCGGGGCTCAGCTCGAGGGCTCAGCTCGAGGGCTCAGCCGAAGTAGGCACCACCACCGCGCTCCTCCTTCTCCTCCTCCTCCTCCTCCCATTCCTCCTTGCTGCTGCTCCTCCTGCTTGCTCCTCCCTGCTCGTCCTCCCTCCTCCTCCTCGTCCCCCTCCTCTCCTCCTCCTCCTCCTCCCCTCCTCCTCGTCCACCTCAGTCCCCTCCCCCTCCTCGTCCTCCTTCACTTCGTCCTCCTCCTCGGTCTTCCCCTCCTCGTCCTTCTTCCTCCTGTGTCCTCCCTTCTCCTGTCCTCCTCCTTCCTCCTCCTCTTCCTCTTCCTACTCCCTCCGCTTCCACATCCTCCTCCTCCTCCTCCATTTCCTCCCCCTTCCGACACGCGTGGACAACCATTCGGGGAACCGCGCGCTCATTATCTCACATCCGTCTCTTCGTTCCCCGTCCCTTTCCCTGAGGAATAAAAGCTGCCTCGTCGCTCCAGCAGGGGTGTCGATAGGGCGGGCTCAGGCGTCTCGCCTGAGCCTCACTCGTGGCTGAGGATCCCGAACTATGAAGTTCCCAGGCGTTGAACGAATGGAGCGCAGATCGTGGCTCGTGAACCAATGTCGCGCGCAAGACGTGTGCAGCATCTGCATGGATGAAGGGCGGTTCCTTTTTCCAACACGTGGCTCGTTTGTGGCATACCTCGCAAGCGTTTCTTTGCATGCAGCGCAAACGACATGCACACAGGCTGAGGCAAAGACCTTTGCTGCCAGAGGCTATTTCTGCAGAAGCGGAACCAACACGGGCTGATGCAAGACTATATTGCCAGACTGTTCCCCACCAGCGAGGCCAACGCGGGCGCGGGTGAAGCTGTTGGAAGCTCTTGCAACATAATGTGCGTGGCGCTCGGGCGAGAGCCACGTCTCGAAAACCACCGGCCCTCACTCCTTGTTTCTGTTGGGGCCTTTCGCGACGAATGTTTACGATGCTCAGGCGAGAGCCGCATGTCGAAAACCACCGGCCCTCAATCCTCGCAGCTGTTGGCGTCTTGAAGACCACCGGCCCTCCACTCCCTGGAACTGTGAGAAGCTGCGAAAGACGCAACGTGTGGGCGTCCTGAAAACGAAAGCCGCATTTTGCACACCATGCGCCCCTGTGAAGAAACTGCTGGATTTTGTTTTGTACCCGCAGGAACAAGGACAGCGCAAAGGAAGTCTAAAAAGCGGACACGCCCCGCCTGGCCCTGCGGACGCGTCTGGAGGTGCGACAAGGGGACAGATGCTCACTCGTCGGTCGGAAGAAGTAGGTCGAACCATCAAGTAGGAAGGCGCTGGAAGAGGAAGGAAAAGGAAGGCGTTTGAAGAGGAAGGCGTTGGAAGAGAAAGAAGTAGGAAATAGGAAGGCGTTGGAAGAGGAAGTCGTTGGAAGCAGATGGGATTTCCGCCCGCTCCCTGAAGAGGAGGGAAGAGGAACAAGCGCTCGATTATTGAAGTAGGAAGGTGCCTAAAGTAGAGTGGGATATGGGAATCCAAAATATACCTACTTTCAACGACTGGCGTGTATCAGGACGATGGGTGGAAGAGTGGGATAAGAAGAAAAGGGGGGAAGATGAAGAGTGGGCGAGGGGAGCGAGGAGCAGGAACAAAAGGCGAAGGTGAAGGGGATGAGGGACGGGGGACCAGAGCGGCCAAGAGACCCCCGGAGCAGGGCGAACGCTCGAGTCCCTGGCTGCCCCTTGAGGCACTGTGCATGAAAGCCTCGACGAGGAGCAGGGCGAGGACGAGGAGGAGCAGCAGCCTGGACGCTCGACGTGCTGCTTCTTGCGACCCGCGGGCCCCAAAACTCCGACCCCTCCCCCAGGGGGACGACTTCTCGCCCCGCATCCCCTCTCGACGGCCCTGGGGCCCGAAGACGGCCCCTGGACGGAGAGGCGGAGACCGGTGAGAGACGGAGCTCAAACGTCCAACCCGCCCGACGCTTCGGAGGACGACGCTCCCCTTTGCGCGGGAGCGGGCGCCGCCGGCTGCGGTCTGTGCACGGGAGGAATGTCCCGCGAGCCCCTGGAAGGATTGGTGATGCTGCCAGAGGCCTTGATCTTGGGTGCGATTCGGCACGTGCGCGCCGGTTTGCGGACTCCCGCTTGGCCTACCGCCCATAATGTTGGCTGCAATTGAGCATGGCTGTTTGCGGCCCGTTCGAGCATTCGCGACGGTGCCATCGCTTCGCCGGAGGAGGAACCGTGTGCGGACGTTGGCGGCCCTTGCTTGGGCTTTTTGGGGGTTCTTGGTCCTCTTCGAGGATCGAGGGTGGAGATTTTTGCATGTTTTTGGGTTTGCCTTGGCTTCTGTGGCCTTAAGGGGCCTCCGGCGGCCTCTGGGGACCCCAGAGACCCCGAGACACCCCGGAAGGAGGAGAAGGACCAGTGTCAACCCAAGACTCATCAACGAAGTTGGAACAAACCCTCCCTCCAAGCTCCCCCTTCATAGGCCTCTACACGGATTCAGTCCCACTGAAGGAAGTGCCCGCCCCGTTGGCAGACAATCGTTCGAAGATCCTGAAGCGTGCCAAACACCGTTCTCGGGATTTCAACGCCGCGAATCAACCTGACTGTTGCGTCTTCACGATCCAGAATCCTGCCAGAAAGCCGTTCACGGGACTTCGACACCACGGCTCAATGTAACTGTTGCGCCCTGACAGTCCTGAGTTGTTCCAAGGCGATGTTTCTTGTTAGCGAATCATGGGGACCCGCGAAAGTCGGGCAACTTCTGAAAACGAATGTGCGCGGCGCTCAAGCCAGAACCACATGTCGAAAAACAACTGCCTTCAATTCGTCTCTTGCAATATGAAAAAACAAATGTTCGCGGCGCTGAGGCGAAGACCACATTTGACAACGACCCGCCCTCAATCCGTGAACCTCTGGCGAATGTTTAAACACGAATGTGCGCAACGTTGATGCGAGAACCACATTTTGAAAACAGCCTGCCCTCGATCCGTGAAACTTTTGCAACAACATCGAAATGCGAGAGCCACATTTTGGAAGCGGCCCGCCCTTCATCTGTGAAGTTGTTGCCAACTTTCAGGCTTCAGGGTCATACTTGGCATGGAAGTCTCAGGCGAAACGCGCGGCCCGCCCTTCCGACAGGCCTCGGGGTGCGACAGGAAGGAATCATCCAGAAGGAAAAGGAATTGAAGGGCAAGGGGGGGGAAAAACGCGGGATAAGCGGAAGAGAGGGGGAGGGAGTGACGAACAGCAGGATGATCAGTACGAGTTCGAGGGTCTTGCGCTCATTGCCCTCTGCTGTCGCGTCCCTTGTGCTGTCGCAAGAGGACGTGTCGGCTGCAACAGCCAAAACGGGGTGTCCGAAACAGAGGCTGGAGAAGGGGAGGGGGGAGGTGGAAGGGCTGGGAAAGGGGGGTATTTTTCCACGGTCGGGTTCAAAAGTGCCTGAGGTCGTGCGGGGGTCCTCGCCAGAAAGGACCACCCCGCCTCTCAAACATCGGGGGCGTACCACCGCTCAAATGTCCGTGGCAGCTGGCCTCCGCCGCATGCAGTCTGCCACTGTGCCACCCGGGCACGCTGAGGCGCTGTCGAATGCCAAGTTCTCTCCGGAGCTTTTTGCTTGTAATCTTCCATCGCCCCACCCCCGCTGTACAAAGGAGGCCAGCCCACAAGAAGCCTTCCACAAGAAACTCAACCCCGAGAGCCCAGGACGTCGATTGATGTTTGGTGTGGGAACGTCACGCTTTCCATAGCAAAACCATCGAAACCCAAGAAACCTAGGGCACCCTGGAGGCAAGCAGGGTGTTTCTTGACATGGGCCTCCACTGTAATCTTCTAACGCCCCACCCCCACTGTACCTACAGCTCACTTGGAAAAGACAATGGATCTGCGCTTCCGAGGTCGCGATCACTCATGCAAAATCATGGGTTCGCGCTCCCGAAGCCCAAATCCCTTGTTCAAGCCGATGGACCCGTACTCCCGAGCTTCGAAGACGTCACCATGGCCACCAGGACGGCCCAAGATGCCTCCAAGACGGCCCAAGATGGCCCCAATGCGGTCAAAGATGGCTTCAAGACGGACCAAGAGACCCCCAAGACGCTTCAAAAGGACCATAATAGGACCCCTGGCCGGGCCCGAAGAAGTCCACATCATATATTCCCCGTAGATCCTTCAAAAACTTGAGTGTCTTCATCTTCTCGTGCTTCCTGCAGCTTCAGACAGCCCTAGAGGCCTTCAATATTGCCCCAATACTGCCCAAGAAAAGAAGAACACGCGAACATGACCTGATATTCCTCCAAAACAGCCTCAAGACAACCAAAGAGAAAGCCTTGAGAAGCTCCAAGCTGGTCCAAGAGAGCCTCTGGAGGGGACCAAGACGGCCTTACAGAGCCCCTCGACGGCCCCACCGCGGCCGCCATAGACCCCCCAGACGGCCAAGAGGGCCCCAAGGTTGCCCAAGAGAGCCTCACGAAGCCCCGCAAAGGCTCCAAGACGGCCCCACGGGAGCCCCCCGAGCAAGGACCGAAGAGAGGCAGGACTACGAAGAAGACGAGAACCCCCCCCAATACGACGCAGAAGAGTGTCTCCCATGTTACGGCCCCCCCAAGCCGTGGGACACGAGGTGTCACACGCTACGGCCTCCTGTGCGCCCCCCCCCGAACAGCTGCCACCCAAGGTGCTGGGCTGGCACGGTGGCGAGACTTGCCGCACGCAGCTGGATTATAACGCTCACTCGATATCTCTGGCATCGGCCTTGGGAGGTCGGTGAGGAGGTAGAAAAGGGATAAGAGGGGAGTGCCGGAGGAGTAGGACGAATGGAGGGTTCACGGGGATAACAAGGACAAGGAGGGGCGGAGGAGGGGGGGAAAGCGGAGGAGGAGGATAAACGTGCGTAGAACGATGAGGAGGATGGGGGGAAGGGCAGGAGGGCGGGAAGTGTGACAGGATTCAAACTGGGGATTCCACCGAGCAGTTGCGCTGCAGATGGAGCCCCAGAGGCCTCATGGGGGGCTCAGGACCGATGAGGGCCGCACGCATGGCGGTGGGGAAAACTGTACTCCCGTGGGTGCACCCGAAGACTGAAATGGGGTGGGGCCAGGCTCACTCGGCGGGCCAGCTCCGCTCGCAGCTGGCCGCCCACTTCTGGCAGCAGACTCGCCACGACGCAGCGTCGCCATCCTGACGGCCAACGGAGGGCCCCCCCGACGAGGCGACGAGCAGGATAGGACGAGTAACTGGTGAGCGGAGGAGAAAGGTGACGACGAAGTGGAGGGAAGCGAAACGTGGCGAGAGCGCGGCAGAAGGACCCTGGCCAGAGCAGGAGGGAGGCGAGGACGAGGCAGAGGAGAGGGAGGAGGCCCAAGAGGGCGGCATCCAGTGTGCCTTCGGGCTCCCCCCCGCCTCAGCGGCACGCGCAGGTGAGCACCACCTCGTCGTTCTCTGTCGTGGTGCCGAACCGATAAGCTGCCGGCCCCCTTTGAGGTCATGAGGCGTGTCGGAGGGCGCCCCCCTGCAGTCCGCCCCGTCGGGCCCCAAGCCGCCGACCTGGAAGGGAGCCCAATCAACAACCAAGCAGATACAGGATCAAGGTCGGGTCCAGGCGCCCCGCGATCACTCTGCGTGGTTGTTTTGACAAGGACGGCGCGGGGACCATCATGTTGCCCGCTGTGCGCAAGCCAACCATCCATATCAAACACTGTTGCGCAATAATTACGGGTGCACGCGCAGTACACAGCTCTGGCAACCTCACCGTCACTTTGCGAATGTTTTTGGCAGGGATGTGTGTTGTGACGTCCGTTGGCGCAGCTACGCGCGACGAGCACGTGCCGCGCCTGGCGCGGCTGAAGCACGTGACACCCTAGGTGAATGTGTAGCACGTGGCGCATCTGGCGCGCCTGGCACGCTTGTGCCCATGGGGCACCTGGTGCATGCGGTGTGCGTCGCACACCTGGTTGGCGTCTGCATTGATTCGCGATGCTTGTCGACGGCGATCCCTACCTATGCTGAGACTCGAGTGCTGCTCAAATTGTAGTGGGAGGGTGGGTGGGTGGGATTGAGCAGTACAGCTTGCGGCGTTCCCGCTGGGAACTTGCCCCTCTCCTTACCCTGTCCCCCGTGGTCTGGACCAGGGTTTCGCGAGGGGGTGGGGCGTCCAAGAATGCCCCAGGAGGCTCCAAGACGGGTCCAGATAGCTCAATATGGCCTCCAAGATGGCACAATATAGCCAAACATGGCCGCAAGTATTCCTCCAAAAGGGCCCCAAGACCGCCTCAAGACAGCTTGAAGTGGTCACTGAGCTTCCCGACGATACCCCCGTGAGACTAGTGTCGTTCAATTGTTTTGGCCTTCTCGCATTTTCGCTTTCCATGGGCTTTGAGGTCTCCAGATGGTTCCCATGTCCTTTGATGTGCCAATGCAACTTCCAAAACGGCCCACAAGACCCCCAAGAAGCGCCCAAAGAGCGCCTCAAGAGCACCCCGAAGAGGCGATTATTCTGGCTCCGACAACGGGGTGGCAGGGATTCAGGACCTCCTTCTCTGATCGATGTCCTAATGCAAGACGACCGCAGATGGCCCGAAAGGCTCCCAAGAGGGCCACAAGTTCCATCATGACACCACAATTTGCCACATAAGCCGCCAATGGGCTACCATACCGAAAGATCCGCGAAGGCATTTATGGCTGACTCCTTGGTCTATTCGGGCTGATCCCAAGCTTTGGCTTGACGGCTGCCCAACCTCTTTCTTCCACTGTTTGCTCCTGCAGTTTCCTTTCGCCTGGGCATCCTTTCTGGATGGGCCGATTATCAAGAATTGCCCGACCACCCCACTCCCCGCCCACGACGCCATACCACGCACGATCGGAACAGACCGGTCGGCGGATGCTGGGCGGATTGCGACGCACGGACAAGCCAGGGCGGCTAAAGCGAGCACCCCGTCTGCAATGGGGTCGGAGCCCAGTTTCTGTGGGCATAGATACGTGCCTGCACCCAGAGTCCGTTATGCAGTAACATGTGGTAGCACTCAAAGCCCGCCAGCAGGACCACGAGGAAGGCCTGCACCCAGGCGACGCCGCCGATGGCGTCGTAGATGCCCTGCCTCCCGGGGGCCCGCGCCGGCCACAGCGCGCGTGGGGCGTGCCGTGGGGTGGGGTCTCGCTGTAGTTGCCGTTCCGGCCAGGGCGCCGGCCTGCGGGCGGCGGCGTGCGTCTGCCGCGGGCCGCCGCCGCCAGCGCCGCCGAGGCGGCCGTGCAGGCCGGCGCGCGCCCCCGTGGGGGCCGGGCCGGGCGTGCCAGGAGGACCGCGCAGGCGAGCAGCGCCGGGGGCCAGCCTCCGGCTCCAGGGCTGTCGGGCTGCGGGTGCCGCCCTCGCCTCCACCTCCTCCTCTTCCTCCTCCTCCAGCAGCAGGATGGGTGTGCCTCCTCCTCTGTCTCCTCCTCTCCAGCCTCCTCTGCCTCCTCTGCCTCCTCCTCCTCTGCCTCCTCCTCTGCCTCCTCTGCCTCCTCCTCCTCCTCCTCCTCCTCTGCCTCCACATCAGCGCGCTCCTCGGAGATACTGCACGATCGGGCCATCGTCCGTGTGGAGCACACCGAACCGCACGCCAGGGACGGTGACGGCCTGGACGGCCGCGAGGGCATCCAGGAAGGCCGGCTGCACCCGCAACGAGTACACGATGATGAATACCCAGGGCCTGTCGGCCATCGGGTCCTCGTGGCGCGGCTTGAAGCGGAAGAGGGACGCGTCGACCTCTGCAGCCGGCATCGCGGCGAGGTCGGTGGCAGCCTGCTTGCCCGGGTCGGCCTCCTGCAGCTTGCACGCCGTCCACTCGCATATCGCCTTGAAGAGCATGCTGCGCTGGCTGCCCATGGGATGCGGGGGCAAGGGGCCGTCGTCTGGCTGCTGCTCCTTGCGGTCCTTGTCGGCCTGGCGCCAGGCGCTCCGCAGCTCCCACACCTCGTCGATGAGCTCCTCGTCCTTGAGCACCACCAAGGCGCCGACGCGGTCGGTGTGCATGTTGAGCTCCCGCTCGTGGCTGATGCCGAGGGCGACCAGCGCTTCCACGACCTCCTCCATGGGGCCGGGGAGCCCGCGGCCGCGGCCGGCGCCTCGCCCCTTGCCGCCGTGCCCCTTGCCCTTGCCGCCGCCTGCGCCCTGGCCGCCACCGCCGCCTCCTCGCCTGCGGCCGCCCTTGGCGCCGCCCTTGCCGGCTGGCCGGGCCGCGCCGCCGCCGGGGGCAGCGGGGGCGGGGGCAGCAGCGGGAGCGCCGCCAGCAGCGCCAGCAGCGGAAGCAGCCGCCCGGGGCGCAGCGGGGGCCGGCAGGGCCAGCCGCCCGGCGGGGGCGGGCGCAGCGGGGTCTGGCAGGGCCAGCTGCCCGGCGGCCTGCGGCATGGCGGCATCTCCTGCCGCCGCGGCCGCGGCCGGCGCGGGCGCCTCCCGCGGCAAGCCTCGGGGCTGCACGCGCCGGCGCGCCGGCGCCTCCC
>CAUYUJ010021637.1:62500-70000 GCA_963575745.1 Prorocentrum cordatum
GGCACCCGGGCACCCCCGGGAACCCCCGGGCACCCGGGCACCCGGCCCCGGCCACCGAAATCGGCCGCCCACCTCACCTCAGCTTTATATCCGCTAGGACCCCTTCAGAGGCAAGCTCTGATTGGGGAATGTATGTATGTATGTATGTATGTATGTATGTATGTATATATATATATATAGATAATTATGTAGGTATATTTTGGCTTATGTATATCAGAGGTTGGGGGGTGGGGTCGCAATGGAACGGAGACCCCCAACCGGGAAATCGTTTCGTTTTGTTCGTGTCGTGCGTGCGGGCGAGGCGAAGCTGCGTGGGCGAGCGAGGAGGAATGAACCCGTCGTTGCCAGGGCGAAATCAAGACAAATGATTCTCCCCCGCCCGTCCGGCGGTGGCTCGCAGTGTCCCGCGGTGTCCCGTGGTGTCCGCCGTTGCTAGGGCGAAGTCAAGACAAATGATTCTCCCCCTCCCGCCCGTCCGGCGGTGGCTCGCGGTGTCCCGCGGTGTCCCGTGGTGTCCCGTGGTGTCCGCCGTTGCTAGGGCGAAGTCAAGACAAATAATTCTCCCCCGCCCGCCCGTCCGTCCGTCCGTCCGTCCAGCGATGGCTCGCGGTGTCCCGAGGTGTCCTGTGGTGTCCCGTGGTGTCCCGTTGAGTGAGATCGATACTGAGATCGATGTGGTGCCCAGAGGTGTCCCGTGGTGTCCCAGAAAGTGAAATCGATAGTGAGATCGACAGGTGTCCCGTGGTGTCCCGTTGAGTGAGATCGATCGTGAGATCGATAGCGAGATCGATGTGGTGCCCCGAGGTGTCCCGTGGTGTCCCAAAAAGTGAAATCCATAATGAGACCGATAGTGAGATCGACAGGTGTCCCGTGGTGTCACGTTGAACGAGATCGATAGCGAGATCGATGTGGTGTCCCGAGGTGTCCCGTGATGTCCCGTGGTGTCCTATGGTGTCCCATTGAGTGAGATCGATAGTGAGATCGATCGTGAGACCGATCGTGAGATCGAGAGGTGTCCCACGGTGTCCCGTGGTGTCCCGTTGAGTGAGATCGATAGTGAGATCGCCAAGTGTCCCGTGGTGTCCCGTTGAGTGAGATCGATAGCGAGATCGATTGAGTCAGATGTTGGTTCCCCTCCCTCCCCCCCCCACAAGGGTGGTCGTATAGCTATACATCCTATATATCTATATATTCCCCGTTGATGGCGAAACGAAGCTGCCCCCCGATAGGCCCTTGAAATGTCCAAGTGGGGGCATGGGAGCCACGAGATGGCACACATTGGCCCCAGAATAACCCCGAGAGGGCCTCCACGCGCTTCCTGGGGAGGCTCAGGACAATCCGAGAGGGCCCCAGGATGCCCCAAGAGAGCACCACATACAAAGACCCCGATGCCAAGATTGCCCGACATGGCCACAAGGGGATCCCAAGCCACATGAGGCGTCAAGGATGCCCCTGAAGACAGGTCCCTCAGGAAGCACGCGCTGAAGCCATGCTTAGTTCATGCCTTTTACTACCCGTCTTTGGTGAACAATCTGGCAACCCATAGACTCCCCGCCCAAGGGGGCGCACAGGACGGTTCAGGATGCCACCAATACGACCCCAAAGCGGCACCACTGATGCCACAAAGGGCCTTAAGCGGCACCCATCCGGCCCCACAAGAGGCTCAAGACAAACCCAGAGGGCCCGAAGCACCGAGAGTCACACACGATGGCGCAAAAGGGTCTCGACCAGGGGGCCTCGGTGTGGCCTTCTAGGAGGCTCCCCGACCGGTAAAAGAGATCGTAGAAAGCTCAGGAAGAAATTCCCAAACCAAGAAAGACCTCACATTGCTCAAGAGGGCCCGTTGATGTCACGCCAGGAGGCCCCAGGACTGCGCAAGAGGGCATCATCCACAGCGCAGCAATTGACCCTCGAGGGGACCAAGGGTCGTGCCCAATGTTCCTCCCGAACTAGTGCAACACTACCCCCGGCAGCCCAAAGTCAGAGAGGGATGGATCTGGGTGGGTGGGCTGTGAGCGGGAGGAGGGACCACTCGTGATTGACAGTGAGTAATACTGAGCAAGGTGAGGAAGAGGAGGAAGAGGGGGATTGTGCTGATGATGCTGATGCTGATGATGATGACGACGAGGATGACGATGATGATAATGCTGATGATGATGATGATGCTGCTGCTGCTGATGATGATGATGATGTTGATTATGCTACTGATCTTCATGAGGCTGATTCGGATGATGCGGATGAGGATGAGGATGATGATGAGGATGATGATGCTGCTGCTGATGATGATGCCCATACTGATGATTGTGAAGAAGACGATGCTGAATATGCCGATGATGACGGCACTGAGGATGACGAGGATAATAACACTAATGATGATATTTTTGTTGATGGTGATGATGACGATGCTGATGATGCTGATGATGATGATGACGATGTTGATGATGTCGATGCTGCTGATGCTGATGAGGATGATGATCATGATCATGATGCTGAGGACGAGGATGAGGATTATAATGATGATGCTGCTGATGATGATAATGATTCTGAGTCTGATGATGATGATGATGCTGATGCTGATGACGATGATTACCATGCGGAGGAGGGTGGTGGGGGTGAGACGAGGGAGATGGGGGAGAGAAAGAGGATGATGATGATGCTGATGTTGATGTTGATGATGATGATGATGATGATGATGATGATGATGATGATGATGATGACGATGACGAGGAGGAGGAGGAGGAGGAGGAGGAGGAGGTGGCGGAGGAAGAAGACGAGAGGATGAGAAGCAGGAAGAGAAGCAGCAGGAGGAGGAGGAGGAGGACGTGAGGTGGGTTGGGTGGTGATGATGGTGGTGGTGGTGGTGGTGTGGGGGGGAGGGGGAGCAGGGGGGGGGGGTGATATGATGCTGCTGATGATGATCATGACGATGACGATGACAATAGTTACGATGATGCTGCTGCTGATGCTGATGCGGATGATGATGACGAGGATGAGACAGATGATGCTTATGGAGACATATGGTGTTTATGGTGACGATGCAGATGATGCTGCTGCTGATGATGACGATGATGACGAAGAGGATGCGGATGAGGATGAGGATGATGAGGATGATGCTGCTGCTGATGATGATGATGAGGAGGATGAGGAGGAAGAGGAGGAGGATGAAGAGGAAGACGAACACATGGGAGACACGCCTGTACGGCCGTGTTCACGCGAAGCGTTGTTGATCAGGGCTTCCGTTTGACTTGACGCACGTCTTCTCGCACTTGACCCCGCGCTCCCTGATGTATGCGAGGTCAGCCGCGTCGATCGGCTCGCCCATCTTCTCGCGCACCGCGCGAAACTTCTCCCGGAAGCCAACCGCCTGCATGCGCTGGAAGAACTCGGGCTTGAACTCCTCGCGCTCGAGGACCTCCTCCGACCCCGCCAGCATCAGCACCTCCACGAGCGCGCGCGTCAGCCTCGATCTGCCTGCGCCCCCGAGCCTCGAGGCGACGCCGTCGGGCATGAGCACTGGCAGGAAGTCCTTCGGGAGGGCCGTGGGCGTGAACACTGCGCAGTGGCGCGTCGACCAGTAGCTGCGGAAGAAGCTGTCCAACGAGCTGTACTCCTTATTCATTCGTTCGCTCAAAAGCAACATCAACTTGCCGTCGCTCGGACGTCCGCTCCCCGTACATGTTTCGGTTTCGTGCGTTTTTTTTTCTATTTTTTTCTTTTTTCTTTTGCTGTTTCGTTTGCTGTTTTTACTTTTTTGCCTCGATGATCTAGGAGGCTCCTCGATGGCCCTCGCCGAAAAGAAAACGCACGCGTCCGAGCGATGCCAAGTCAAGGGTGTGCCGAAATAATATTCTCAACTACCTTTCTCGTTGAAAAAGACGCTCCAATTATACGGAAAGTTGACTCTGGAGAGAAACAAAACGCGGACTCGCGCCGCTGTGCTCCCTGCCCGCCATCGCTCGGACGTCCATTCCCCGTACATTTTTCGGCTTCTCGTGTGTATCTTTTTCGAAAGATGATCCAGGATGTTCCTCGACTGTCCTCGCCCCCCAAAAACGCACACGTCCGAGCGATGCCGCGCATGCCCCTGCCTCCTCCTCCTTCTGCCCCTGCTTCGCCAGGAGGCCCCGAGTTTGAGAAGTACTGTGTAGCCCGTGGAGGAGTAGCGACCGCGGCTGGCGGCACACATCGGCCAGAGCGATCTCGAGGGCGCTGACCGGGCCGACGCGCGTGGAGAGGAGCTCAGGACCATCTTCAGCCGCGGCGGCGCGATTGCCGAAGAGGGTGCCAAGGAGAACAAGCAGAGCTAGATGGGCGGACAGCCTCGACGTCGATTGCCCTGCCGAAGAGGGGCTCGAGCGCATTCCTGCCCTCCCGATACCGGGAGAGGCAGGCGGCGACGACGCGAGCGCCGAGAGAGTCAGGATCAATCTTGACGTTCACTGCTAGAAGAACGAAAACTGGCAGAAGCATAATTCCGCGGAGCTCCTCGCGGAATTCTTGGACCGCCGCTGGACCCCCCCCCCCTTGGCGCGCGGAGCGCGCCAGGGGCCGGCGCTGGAGGCGCCGCCAGGGGGTCCCAACGCCGATCCAAGAAATCCACGCGCACCTCCGAGAAATTATGCTGCTGCCAACTGCGCCGACGAGGCCAAACAATGGTGTGGCAAATTTGCGTCGTGACGAGCCCGGTGTCCTTTCCGGACAGCGCGGGGATCGTTCAACCTTGAGCGATCGCCCGTTTCCGAAACGTCAGCTCGTCCAGCATCGACCGACTCTGGGTCGCTGGCGGCGATCAACATTGAACGCCGGCGGCCTTCAATGTTGAACGCCTTGGCGTTCAACATTGAACGCCTCGTCGAGCAGCGGGCGGGGCACAGCAGAGGGGCACGTCTAGTGCCAAGGATGCTTTTTTAAACAGCTTGGGGAAGGGGCTTGTCGAGCAGAGGGTGGCGCACAGCAGAGAAGCATTTCTGGTACCAAGGACGCTTCCTGAATCAACTTGGGGAGGGGCCTTGTCTGGCAGCGGGCGGGGCATTGCAGAGGGGCACCTCTAGTACCAAGGATGCTTTTCGAAACAGCTTCGGAAAGGGCCTAATCTAGCAGTGGCTGATAATACCGAGGATGCTTCTGTAATCAGCCTGAGGAGGTGCCTCGTTGAGCAGCGGGCGATGCACGGCAGAAGGGCACGTCTGGCAACGAGGACGCTTCCTGAATCAACTTGGAGGTGGGCCCTGTCTGGCAGCGGGTGGTGCACAGCAGATGGGCGCACCTAGTATTATGTCGGGCCTGTCCCCCTACAGGGGGATTTTCGACGAAAAATAAAAAAATACACGAACAGTACCCCAAAAAGGCATACAAATACTCAAAAAAATAGTCCCCAGACTATTTTTGGGCTATTTTTTGATTATTTTTGGGTATTCATTAATTTTCGTAGAAAATCCCCCTGTAGGGGGGCTGGCGCCCGGCAGCGGGCCCGCAAGAGCCCTGGGGCCCTCGGGGCCTCCCAGGGGGCTTCCGAGGGCCTCTCCAGCCTCTGAGGGCCTCCGGAGGTCTCTGGTAACTTCCGATCGCCTCTGGGGCCGAGGACCTGTGAAAGCCTCCGGGAGCCTCCGAAGGGTTTTTGTTGGAAGGCTTCTTTGGGGTAGCCAGCGGAAGTCCTAGACACCGTCGAGAGACCACAGAAAGGCAAGAAAACGCACGGTTTTGGGATTGCCCTGGAGACTAGGCGAAAATGGGTGGCTGGAGAAGCCTTGAAAAACGGAAGAAAAACCTTTCAACTAAAAACCCGAAAGGGGGGGCCGAGGGAACTCCGGAAAAACCTCCGAAAAAAGAACCCGAAGGAACCTCAAATGGGAGGTTTTTTGGGGGTCTTGGGGAGGCCAGGGGACCCCCCAGAAAACTACCGACCTCCGAATGGAAGGTTCGTTGGGGGGTTTCTGAAATGGCCGGAGACCCCGGAAGATCTTCGAGAAAGCGCCTGGGGGGGGACCTTGTTTTTTTTGTTGAGATGGGGTTTCCAAGGCGCCGCAATAAAACAAACAAGCACGCAAACAAAAACATAACAACTACAGACAAACCGCAGACAAAACACCGAGCGTTCTTTCAGGAAGATGAATTTTTCGGGGGTCTTCGGTGGTCCCTGGGGCGGCTGGATCACCGCCCGAAAATGGAAAGAAATCAATGGAAACCATCATCATGTTTTTGATTCGAGGGCTTTCCCGCCCGGAGCCTGGGGAAGGGGGGGGAGTTTTTTTTTGGGGGGGGGGGTCCTGGGGCCCACAATCCAAAACAATACCACTTGGGAGACAAAAGCAACGAACACTCGAACAACTTATGGACGACAAAACAAACTACACAAAATAAGTACACAGCAATAACCGAATGGCAGGTTTTTCGAGGAGGGAGGGGGCTCCAGTATTTCCCTGGGGTGGCCGAAGAGCCCTGGGAAAACCGCAGGCACAATTTTCCGAGTGGGAGGTTTTTCCGGAGTTTTCCCGCCCGTATCCTGGGGGGAGGGGGGTCCGGCGGAGGAACCCTCGAAAACTATATCACAACTTCCGAACATGTTTGTTGTTCGGGGAGGGGGGTTTGGGGTGGTCCCTGGGGTGGCACTGGAAAATGCAAGAAAAACATTTGTTTTTTTCGTGGGTTTTCACTCCTGGAGCCTGAGGTGGCTGGGGGACCCCCAGAAAACTTTGGACACATCGCAGAACAACGACCGAATGTTTTTTTTTGTTCGGAGTCTCCCCCGCGGAGCATGGGGGGCGGAGGGGCCCGAAGAACCCCTCGAAAACCTGAGAAACATAAATAACACATTTTTTTGTTGTTTTATGTTATTCATCTTCGGGGTTCCCCTCCCCGGAACCTGGGATGGTCGGAAAACACATGAACAACAATCGAAAAAACCTCCGAATGATTTTTGTTCAAGGGTTTCCCGCTCAGAGCCTTCATGGCCGGAGGCTCCCCGAACATATTTGAAAAAAAAACACGACAATTTTTAAATTATTTGTCTGCAAAAAAAATCCCTCCTGGAGCCAGGGTGGGGAGGAACCAGAGGACCCCCCCGAAAAACCAGCGGAAAACATACGAAAACCCATCAAGTGATTTTTCGGGGGTGTTCAACCCGCGGAGCCTGGAGTGTCCGGAAAACCAACGGAAGACATAAGCAAAACCTTGGAAGGGGTGGTTTTTCGAAGGCTTCCCCCCCTCCCCTGGAGCCTGCGGGGGAGGGGGCCGGAGGACCCCCTGGACAATTCCAGAAAAAGCAAACAGAGAAACGAACGAAATATCCAGAAAACACCTGTAAAAAATACCACCCCCAATGGAGGTTTCTGGGGGTGTTCGAGGAACTGCCACGCCCTGCTGCACGACACGAAGATCGGCTGTAAGAAATCTCGAGGCACGTTGTGGTTGACCATTCCTGACACAAGGCTCCCGTGGGCCCCAAACCCACCGAGGCAGAATAAATTTCCGTGGTGCACCAGTGCCTAGCGCCTTGGGGGA
>CAUYUJ010021637.1:72500-120000 GCA_963575745.1 Prorocentrum cordatum
CAACGGGGGGGGGGGGGGGGGAAGCTGCACCCAGACATGATCGCGTCGTAAAAAATCAGGACGGGAAATTTTTGGCCAATTTCGGCCTCCGGGGGCCCTCGCCAGGCCTCGGGACCGTCAAAAAAACTACTCAGGATGAAAAGCGGGTCCCCGGGAAAGGGTCTGGACTTCCGGGGACGCCGTCCTGAAAAAATCAGGACGTCGCATGTCTGGGCACGGGTGAGGGGCACGGATAGGGGGGGACACATCGACCTGGAATTTCGCGATACATCGCCGATAGGTCGGCGACAGGACCCCGATGGTGACTCCGCACGTTCCTGGGCAGGCTGGGGCTACCGGGCCCCCATCGGCGATCAATTGGCGATTGGGGGTCACTTGTGCCTCTCCCCTCCGGCCGCTGCCAGAAGGGGACGGCGACAACAAGGGAGCGGCAACCCCGGGGCAGCTGCCAGACGTCGTGGCGGCACCCTCGGACGAGCGGGGCCTCCCGCGTGCCGCGGAAAAACTCGCGCTGCGTGGATCATGAGCCTTCGGCCTCCGGGGGCCCGCGCCGGGCCCCAGGACCGTCAGAGATCGGCTCGGAACGAAAGGCGGCCCCCGGGGAGGAGGAGGAGGAGGAGGAGGAGGAGGAGGAGGAGGAGGAGGAGGAGGAGGAGGAGGAGGAGGAGGAGGAGGAGGAGGAGGAGGAGGAAGAGGAGGACGACGACGACGGCGACGACGACGACGAGCACCTCTGGGGGTCCACGTCGCCAGAAAAATCGCGATTTCGGGAGTCTGGGAGTCTGGGAAGAGGAGGAAGAGGAGGAGAAAGAGGAGGAGGGTGGGGACTGAGCAGGATATCCAGGAAGGATCTGATGATGGAGAGGGGGCTGCTGATATTATGGTGACGGACGATAATGGGGAAAACGGTATGATGATGGTGGTAGTGGTGGTGGTGGCAGTGACGATGATAACGGTGAAGATATTGATGAGGATGAAGAGGACGATGAGAAGGATAAGGAAGAGAATAATGAGAAGGCGGCGGAGGAGGAGGAGGAGGCGGAGCGAACGTCCCTCGGCGGAAACGGCTCGTCACCGGGGCGCTGACGCTCCGCCGTGCAAGCGCGGGCCCAGCCTCAGCGCAGCGCCTGCGGCCTTGAAGAGGTTCAGGTTCTGCTCGTAGCATCCGAAGAGGTTCAGGTTCTGCGGTAGGTGCCCACGGGCACGGGGTCGGCGTTCAACGCGTCGACGGACTGGTTCTGCACCGCGGCGCAGTCGCACTTCAGGCTGTCGTTGTTTTCATGCAGTAGGCTTGGTACAGCACAGCGAGGCGCGTAGCCGAGTGAGCATGCCGCGAGGCAGCGCGTCGTGGTGCCAAGCTCGGCGGCAGACCATGTAGTGAGCCTGGTCGTCGGGATCCGCGGGGCATCCGAGGATGCAGAGGCGTGCCTTGGCCCATCTATTGTGGATCTCGAGCGGCAGCTGGAGCATGGACAAGTGGTCGTTGAAGTCGTCATTGTCCGACCAACGGTCGACTTCTTTCGGAAAAACCGTGTCGCGGTAATCGTTGATCTCGTCGGGGGGTCGGAACAGCAGGCGTCGGGCAAGGTGTTCTGCCCTCGCGGCTTCCAGTAGCTGACGAACGTTTGTTGGCATGCGAGGCTGTTGGAAAAGCTAGGCCCGACGCTGCCTGGCGTTGTCACCGCCGTGCCACGCGTCTCGACGCATGCGGCGAGCCATGTCTCTGAAAAAGAAGCTGTCCCCGCCATTGTACAGGATGCTACGTGATAGTCTCTTGAGCGCTCGAAATACGTATGCTTCGCGCCACTCCGTCCAGTCGCGGCGTCGGTCCAGCACCTGGTCGTTCAGGTACACGTCAGGGATCCAATCGTCGGCCCAGAGGGCCAGCACCTTCTCCGTGGTGCGACACTGTTGGAGAGCTCGGCGGGAGTCGTCGGTTGTGTGGTCAGGCGTGGGGGCGTCTGGGACCAGAGGTGGGAAGTCGGGGAAATGGGTGGTGCGGCCAGCCGTCGGGTGCCATGCTTGGAGGCGCTTCAGGATGGTGGCACCGAAGGTGTCGGAGTGGAGGACGCGCTGGAGCTCGGACATGTCTACAGTCTGTGGCGTTTTCGGCTTGTGCTGGGGCTGTCGATCGTCATCGCGCCGCGGGTGGAGATCGGAATTGTTGTCTCTGCGGCTGTTTGGCCAGGGCGACCTGCCCACTTGCCCAAGAGCTGTTGCCTTGCTCTGCGCTTCGGTCGTTTCCCCGCAGCCGGCGGTAGTGCTTGTAGAGGGAACCCTTGCCCGTGGGGAAAGACTTGCCGTCGGACGCAAACTGGGCGCGTTGGCCGATGGACAGCGGGTCTGCCCGGCAATCGGCACACCCTTGCCCGTCGATGACCTCGACCAGGGGTAGGCATTCTTCAGCGGCGTGCTGTGGCGAGCGAAATGCCGACTCCCAACCACGAGCTGTGAAAGTAGCCGTCCTCCACATGGTGGCCGTGAGCATGACTTCGAGCCCCGTGGGGATTTCTGCTCCATTCCAGGTTCGCATAACCAGGGTGTCCATCTCCGTGAAAGTAGACGGGGCAGCTCGTATCAGCTTGTGCATCGCGTGGATCTCCCATGGCGAGGAGTTGGCCGACGTAGCGCAGGGTCGTGATGGTCGAGGTGCTGTAGAGCTCCAGTGGAGGTGCTGTAGAGCTCCAGTGGGCTGTTGGGTACCACCAATACCTGGAGTCGGGACCACCGTTCGGCCGCAGGCGCCTGCCATTGACGCGTGAGCGATGCCGCAGGGCCGATCTAAGCGCCCAAGTACTTAGCCGCGCCGCTGGTAGTGAAAGTAGCCCACGACGGGTCGACGGAAATCAGCGTGTCGCGGATGTTGGCGACCAGGTATTCGTTGAGGGCAGTCCACAATGGTGCCAAGACGCATTTCTTGGGCTGAAGGTGTAAGCCTGCGAAGTCGGCAGCAGCTCGTATGCGTGGTCGCAGGTGAAGCAGATCACGTAGGGCTCGGACTGCCCAGGCGATGTCATCGGCGCAAGCGTTGGTCGTGCTACCATCGCGCTGTGGGTGGTGACCCGAATTGTTGCCCCCGCGGGGGATGGTCTTGAGAGCGGTGTCGGTGCCAAGAAGAGTCGGCTCAAACGTGAGCGCCCATACAGACCCACTAAGATGACACCCCTGTGCAAGTCCGCGGTCAGCGAAGAAGAGTGGGCGAAGCACGTTGTCCAGCAGCAGGAAGGTAAGCGGGTTGTGGTCGCAAGCGTGAAGCAGCTGCGGGAACGAGCCGTGGAGGCCCCAGCGTTGGGGTACTTCACAGAGCCATGCATGTATGAGACTAGGGAACGCCGCAGTGATGTCCACACTCAGGAAGCAGGGGTGCAACTCGGCATCGTCGGGAATGATGCTGAACTTGCGGCACTCCGGCTCGATGTTGACTATGTCAATAAAGACTGCCGTCCAGGAACAAATCCGCGCTGTGCGTCGCTGGTGGAGCGGACGAGGGAAGTGATTTTTCTGTTGCAAGCAGACGCTCTGATCTTGATGCCGCTGTTTTTTGATTGACAGCGGGCGGAGCGCACCAAGACCGCGTACATCAGCGAGCTGGTCGTCGGGTATTCCTAATGTTGGAAGCATCTCCATCAGCGAGAAGTTAAGATCGTGAGGTACTGGACCGCCGTGTGCCAGGTGTGTAGTGAGTTCCACCAAGATAGGAAAACTGAGCGGTGTCGCGACACACGCACGATCGGGTAGTTGGTCAAGGCCATGAGCGGAGTCGGCTGCATGCTTGGCCGCGGCTTCGAGGTCGTGCTCATCGGGGATGGCAATGTCGATCGTCGCCTTCAGTGGGGAGCCCCTGTCCAAGTGCTGCGTCATGTCTTGCTCGTTGGTCGTCTTCTCCGCGAATTTCGGGTCCCAATGCGCTTGAATGGCGCTGCGCGTGTTCATCGATCCGGTCTCGACGTGGGAGTGCCACTGGCTGTGATCTTCGCGCCGTTGAGGATCGGCCGCTTCGCGAAGGGCTCCAACAGCCCCCCGCGCCGACGTGCGCGGGGGGCCCGCTGTCGCCAGCGATCGCCATCGCGAGGACGATGGGCAGCATGTGCTTGTCGTGCTTGGGCTGCTGCTCGCGCTCGTCGTTCGTCAACAGCATCAGCGTGAGCTGCAGCAGCTTCGGTGAAGTTCGGAAGGTCGCGGATGCAAATCTTCGGAGTGGAGTTCGTGCTCGACGCGTCGTCGTAGATCTGCAGGAGTTTGGCACCCAAGTATGTATCCTCGATGAGCAGTCTAGCATGCGGGGCATCTCGATGCCAAACAGCCCTCGCGATTCCTCGCACGGTCATGGAGTTCACTTCCATGGCGATGTCCCAGTGGTTGGCTTTCAGGATGTCAGGGTGGAGCCTCAGCAGCGCCGTTCGCGTGCGCTGAGCGGCTGTGTGCACGCTGTCCATGAGTGCCATCAATTTGGCCACGGCGTCGAGAAAGGCGAAGTCAGTCATGCTGTTGAGCTTGGTGCCGTAGTCATGGTAGAAGGCGCTCTTGAAGGTCATGGGCGGGATCGCTGTATCAGCAGGTGGTCGCTGTGCTGACGGACGGATGCGTGGATGTAAGATCTGGTGGTCGCCGGCGAGCACGCCGATCTTCTCAAGGGGTGTGTCGTTCACGGCGATCGCGGTCTCCATGTGCGGGGTTTTATGCGCCTCCGAGGATGAAGACTGGGTCGATAGTCATCTCGCTGTTGGTCGCGTGGCTCCGATGAGTGGTCGCTCGAGCTGTCGCCTCGATAACGTCCTTGAACATGTCGCGCCAACACGGTGGCGGCTGCTGGTGTCGCGGAAGCGAAGCGATGTCCACAAGGAGCGTCGCGCTGCGCGGCGGATGATCAGAAGGACTGAAGTCGCGCATCATGAGCACTGTGTACTTCGCGGGGTCTGAACGGCAGCGCTGCATCCCGGCCTGCCACGCCGCCTTGAAGTCATGTCTGTTGGTCGGAGACAGGTCGTGATTGTGTGCGTTGAATTTCATTATGCAGTCGTGCTTTGTGCTGTCGGAGATCATGGCGATGCGTCCTGGCACGATCGCGCTGAAGCCATGCTTGGCTCTCGTGTCCACGCGGCGGTCGTAGTAGTCGGCGCTGATGGGGGCCAGGAATGCTACTCCGCCAGCGGCCTGCTTGTCATCGACGCCCGAATGGTACGCTGCGTATTGGCTCGTCGTGCTGTTGGCCATCTGGTTGAGCATGTCGCTGCTGCCGTGGGTCTCGCAGAACAGGGTCGAGGCATGCTGGCGGAAGTAGTCGGTCAGCAAGCGGCGCTTGGTATCGCGACGAGGGGGGGAGATGCCGCAGGTGTCCTCGGAGTTCCAGGATGCGAAATTGGTGCCGTCCCTGTTGTTGCCGTCGTGCTATGGCGCCCGCTGGTTGTCATGGCCACGACGCTGCAGCCTGCGGGTTCGCGAAGGCGGCGGCGAACTCGCCCATGGGCTCTTGCTGAGCAGGGGGGGTGATGCCAGAAGCGACAACCTTATCGGACCCATGCATCTGCGTTGCGTCCGTGGGCGTCGCGCCGGCGCGCAGGCGGGCGATCGGCGCGTTGTTGCCGACGGAGGGGCGGCCGTTGGCGCGGTGGGCCCTGGGCGAGGTGTCGCTGAACTTGTTGTTGATGAGCCCGGGGGGCTTCTTGAGCTGCACCTCCAGTCGCGCCGGGCGGGCCCCGATGGGCGCTGACGTGTAGGGGGGGGGGCCTGGTCGCCTGAGCGGAAAGAAAATTGGTGCCAATCGCGACCGACGCGAAGATGATGATGAAGGGCCTTGCTGCGCGGGATGACCGCCGCGTCGCCGCCGAGCGGCCCGATGAAGACCCGCTTGCTGGGCGCGTTGTTGTTGAAGCGGACGCAGTTGATGTCCACCCCGGCCGCAGCGAGCCATGGCTGGAGGGCCTCGCGGAGCTCGGTCTTGGTGATGTCGTGGGTGCAGCCGCACCAGAACGTGGCGATGTGACCGGGCCTGCCCAGTCGTCGATTGCGGCGAGGTCGACCGGTGGGGCCAGGGCCTCGGCCTGCGCGGAGGAGTGCTGGAGGCTCGCGTCCGCGGCGCGGAGGTCGGCGGTGCTCCTGTCGGTGACGTCGAGGCGCTTCTTAAACTTCCATGAACTCGGACTCAGTGGGCTCCCGCCGCTTGGCGACGGAGGCTGTGGCCGTCTGGGCGTGCGGCGTGCGTTGGCTCTGCGCTGCCATCGTGGACTCCGTGGCCGTCTTCTCGAACTGCTTAGTGGCCTGGTCCATCTGCTCCCTGGGGATGCTATTCAACTCGCGTCGGACTTGGTCGATCTTGCCCTTGTTGAGTTCGGCCGGGTCGTGCCACGGGTCGCGCTTTCGATCGCGGGCCGCTTGCTGTTGTTGACGAGGGGGGCGCTCGCGACTGCCGCGAGCTCGATGTCGGTCAGCGTCGCGAGAGGAGACTTTGGTGGCGTCGCCCACGATGCGGACTGCAGCTGCGGCGCGGACGCCGTCGGGAAGCCGCAGTGCTGGGGGCGCGACGCCCTGGGCCAGAGCCGCGTGGATGAAGGGGGGGGAAGGGGCACCTGAGTCCCCGATTTCCGCTGCGACGGCAGCGAGCCCGGGGCGCGGGGTGGCTGCTTGTCGGGGCCCCCGAAGAAGAGTGGATGCAGCGGGGAGCTCTCGGTGAGGAGGTCTTCGGGGTCCTGCAGTGTCCCATCGCCCCCGAGAGCTCCATGTGAGCTGGCCCTTATCTGACTCGGGTCCACGTCCGCTTCCCTCTCACTGGGCACGTTCCCCGCAAAAGGTGGGGGTGGTTTCGGTGCGTCGCTGCTTGGCGCTCCTTTGCGAGACGTGCTGCCGCGCGTCACTGGCTCCTTGTTGTGCCGCTTGCGACGCCCACCCACGCTGGAAGTATTGGCTCTGGACCTCGGCGCCCGCGTCGCTGGGGGCCTTCCATCGATCATCTCGGGGCCCGAGGTAACAGTGACATACGACGATGAGGCGGGTAAAAAGGTCGCCTCCAAGGCAGGAAATCTAACCTCCGCTGGTCGGCACGGCTGTGTGCGTTCGTCCTGGAGGCGTGGCATGAGGTGCCACGGTGACGTGTCAAGTCGCGCGCTAGGGGGTGAGCTCGCTGTCATCATGTCGCTGCGCATCTCAAGGTTGATCGCCAGGAGAGTGTTGGCCAGTCTGGCTCGTTGCTGAAGTGCGCTGCGCCTCGAAATGCTGCTTGCAGCTCGCCAAGCTGCTGAGATAAATACCCGAAGTGCGCCTTGATTGCCGGCCTGGAAAAAGCTGAAGGTCCACCGCCACAACTTGATAACACTTACCCAGAACGCCAGCAAGTTCCTCATCAATTTGGGAAGACTTCGGGACGCCTCGTGCCACGACTACTGCCCTGGTGGTACTGACTTGCAAGGTCATGATCTCGAAGTCGGACTGGGCCTACTTGAGCTCCACATTCTTGGTGGAGAGATTGGACTCCATTTTGGGAGCTTTGCTCAATGGGATGGCTACTGTCACCACCCTGGCTCGCTTCGCAGCTGACGCGAAAGGGCTTTTGCACCTGCACGCACTGGTGGTCCCTGAAAGCCTGCGTGCCTTTTTCTGTCCCTGCCGCACATATAGCAGCACTCGTTGAATGCGAAATTGTGGGCGGAATCGCACTGACGAGTATCAGCGCACTCCCAACGAGGATCTTTGCCACCACCATGTTTTTTCACGTCCTCTTGCCTTGCTCTTGCCTCCTGTCATGGGGGGCCCCGGGCCGTCATGCAATCGACACAACCGTTCGTATCGTTCAGACCCGAGAGAAAATTTCGCTCGACACCGCATGGGACGAAACCGGCGATGCCAAGCGGGGGATGGGAGGAGGAGGAAGAGGAGGAGGAGGAGGCGGAGGAGGAGGAGGAGGAAAAGGAGAAAGAGGAGGAGGCGGAGGATGAGGATGAGGATGAGGAGGGGGAGTTGGAGGAAGAGGAGGGGGCGAAGGATGAAGGAGGCGACGGATGAGGATGAGGGAGGAGAAGGATCAATGATCAATGAGGATGAGAAGGTGGGAGGGACACGAAGGATGAGGGATGGGGCAGGAGGCGGGCGGTGGTGCCCTATGATCTTCTTCGGGCTGTAAGTGGCGCGCTGCACGTCCTCGCACTCGGCGGTCCTTTGTGAGACCATCGCTACACTCGCTGGTCTGACCCTCCTCTTCCTCCTCCTCCTGCCGCTCCTCTCCTCCTGCCGCTCCTCTCCTCCTCTTCCTCCTCCTCCTCGCTGTCATTCAGGGGGATCGTGCGCAATGACAGTTCTGTGTCTCAGGTTGGGGCGAGCGCGTTGGGGGCTCGTCAAAATTCTGCCCGAGGCTGAAGTGATCGCACATATCACATATGCGGGGCTAGGTCGACCATTTGTTGCCTCAGGCTAGCTCCGCAACCGAACATATCGCAAACTTTGCTGCTGCCGATTAAGGCCCCTTTCGTTTTGTAAGTCGGTGTGCGCAGTGATCAAGCTCCGTGCAGTGGGGCGTGGCGCCGAGGGTGCAGTTTGCTCGAAGGTCCCACCGAATGTGGAGCCAGACTCCTTCCCCTTTGGCTCGGATGAGTGGTGTAATGCCCCTGGCAACGCTGCGGCCAATGCAGAGGCCAAACTTCAGTAGACACGATAAGAAATCGTGCTGTGAGAAGTCTTGGGAGGCATTCTCCGTCGACCTTTGAATGTCTCAAGGTGCCCCAAGGATTCCGTGGGTCCCTGGGACCATCGGGGGAGAAGGAATTTCCGAGGGGCACCAGCTGGCAAGCCGATCTCGTCTTTGATGCGCCTGCTGTAAGAACCAATGGGCACCCCATGCCACGAGCCTCGGAAACAAACCCCACTGTCGTCTGACATTTTCCGGTGGGTGCATATCCCGAATCAGCAGAGCCCGTGGTCTGTTGCCAGAGTGCACAGACACGTTCCCCTTCTGCACACACGCACAATAGATGCAGCTTGGCACGACTGTCTCAACGGAAACACCCCAGACATCGCCAAAGGCGAGGACCGACTGCTAGACGAGCTGCTCCCGCTTTCCAACCTGCTGCAAGTACCAGAGCTGTCCATTGTGGTGGTTGTGCTTTCTGTATTCTAGGTCTGAACCATTCCGCCAACCATCGTAAGGGAACTGGGAGGGAACACTTTCACATGTATATATATATAAATATATGCATCTCTCTCTATATGTTTATCTATTTATTACACCTGGGAAAAACCAATCAGTGGATGACTTGAACATTGATACTATGGATCTTGGGATCGATTGTGAGATCGATGGTGGAATCGATTGTAAGGTCGATCGTGTGACCGAGAGTGAGATCGATTCAATGAAATCGATAGTGAGATCGATCGCGAGATCGCTTATGCGATCTCTAGTGAGATCGCTTGTGATATTGATAGTGTAATCGATTGTGAGATCGATGGTGAGATCGATCGAAAAATCGGTCATGAGATCGATCAAGAACACAGGAACCCGGGAACCTCGTCGCCCTCCGAAATCGGCCAGGAACCCCAAACCGGGAACCCGGGAACCCGGAACCGGGAACCCGGGAACCCGGGAACCCAGCCTGCCACCAAAATTGGCGGGGAACTTTCGCCAAATCCTTCAACATCCGCTAGGACCCTTTCAGTGCAAACACTGATTGGGGAACATCCGCTAGGACCCCTTCAGTGCAAGCGCTGATTGGGGAATCTGTGTATATATATATATATATATATCGGAGGTGAGGGGGTGAGATCGAAGTGGAACGGAGAGCCCCCCCACCGGGAAATCGGTTTCGGTTTCGTGTTCGTGCGTGCCGTGCGTGCGAGGCGAAGCTGCGTGGGCGGGCGAGAGACAGTCTCCTGTGGCTGAGGCGCGGCCGGACCAAATGTCTCCCTTCCGGGCGGCCGGGGGCCCGCGGTGTCCCGCCGGTGTCCCGCTGGTGTCCCGTGTGGCTCAGGCGCGGCCGGACCAAATGACTCCCTTCCGGGCGGCCGGGGGCCCGCGGTGTCCCGCCGGTGTCCCGTCGGTGCCCCGTCGGTGTCCCGATAATGATGATGTTGATGATGATCATGATGGTTGTGTTGATGGTGATGATGATGACGATGATGGTGTCCTGGTGATGATGATGATGATGCTGATGTTGATGATGATGATGAGATGACGATGATGTTGATTTTCTGCCCGTTGTTGATGATGATGTTGGTAATGCTGATGCTGCTGATGATGAATATGGTATCCCGATGATGATGATTATGACGGTGGTGATGATGATGGTGATGGTGTACCGATGATGATATTGATGATGAGGATGTTGGTGATGATGATGCTGCTGATGATGATGGTGTCCCGTTGATGTTGATGATGCTGTTGATGATGATGGTGATAATGAGCTGATGATGATGCTGGTGTCCCGATGTTGTTGATGATGTTGACGATGACAACGATGGAAACCATGATGGTGTCCCGATGATGATGATGCTGATGGTGATGATGACGATGGCTGTTTCCCGCTGGTGATGTTGATGATGTTGTTGATGATGATGAGATGACGATGATGTTGATGTTTCTGCCCGTTGTTGTTGTTGATGATGATGATGATGTTGGTAATGATGATGCTGCTGATGATGATTATGGTATCCCGATGATGATGATTCTGACGGTGGTGATGATGATGGTGATGGTGATGGTGTACCGCTGATGATATTGATGATGATGTTGGTGACGATGATGGTGCTGATGATGATGGTGTCCCGATGATGTTGATGATGCTGTTGATTATGATGATGATGATGATGATGATTAAATGATGATGATGGTGTCCCGATGTTGTTGATGATGTTGACGATGACAATGATGGTGACCATGATGGTGTCCCGATGATGATGCTGATGGTGACGATGACGAATGCTGTGTGCCGATGATGATGACGATGTTGCTGACTATGATGAGATGATGATGAAGATGATGATGATGGCCTGATGATGATGGCGTTGATGATGATGACGATGACGATGATGATGATGATGTCGACAGTGTCCCGATGACGATGAAAATGATGGTGTTGGTGATGATGATGATGACGTTGAATGTTAGATCGATTGTGATATCGGTAGTGAGATCGATAGTGAGACCGAATGTGATATCGATTGTGAGACCGATAATCAGATCAATTGTGAGACCGAGCGAATGAGGTATATCGAGTGAGGTCGATTGTGAGATCGATCGAGTGAGATCGATGGAGCGAGACCGATAGTGAGATGGATAGTGAGACCGATCGAGTGAGACGCTGCATCCTCCCCCCCCCCGAACCTCCTTATCACCCGAAGGGTGGTCGTATAGGTACATATATCGGAGGTGAGGGGGTGAGATCGAAGTGGAACGGAGAGCCCCCCTACCGGAAAATCGATTTCGGTTTCGTGTTCGTGCGTGCCGTGCGGGCGAGGCGAAGCTGCGTTGGCGGGCGAGAGACAGTCTCCTGTGGCTGAGGCGCGGCCGGACCAAATGTCTCCCTTCCGGGCGGCCGGGGGCCCGCGGTGTCCCGCCGGTGTCCCGCTGGTGTCCCGTGTGGCTGAGGCGCGGCCGGACCAAATAACTCCCTTCCGGGCGGCCGGGGGCCTGCGGTGTCCCGCCGGTGCCCCGTCGGTGTCCCGATTATGGTGATGATATGGATGATGATGATGGTGATGATGATGACGATGTTGATGTTTTGTTTCGATGATCGATAGTGAGATCGGTAGTGATATCGATTGTGAGATCGAACGTGAGATCGGATGTCAGATCGCTTGTGAGATCGATTGTGAGATCGATTGTGATACCGAATGTGAGATCGATAATGAGATCGATTGTGAGACCGAATGGGATATCGATTGTGAGATCGATTGTGATATCGATAGTGAGGTCGATAGTGATACCGAATGTGAGATCGATTGTGGAATCTATTGTGCGATCGATAGTCAGATCGATTGTGAGATCGATCGATTGAGTCAGTAGTGAGATCACTATCGGTAATGAGATCGGTAGTGACTTCGATAGTGAGATCGATGATGAGACCGAATGTGAGATCGATTGTGAGTTCGGTTGTGATATCGATAGTGAGATCGATAGTGATATCGATGATGAGATCGGTAATGACTTCGATAGAGAGATCGATAGTGAGGCCGAATGCGAGATCGATTGTGAGATCGATTGTGATATTGATAGTGAGATCGATAGTGAGACCGAATGTGAGAACGATAATGAGATCGATAGTGAGTTTGATAGTGAGATCGATCGTCAGATCGAATGCGAGATCGATTGTGAGATCAATAGCGAGACCGAATGTGAAATCGATTGTGGGATCGATTGTAAGATTGATTGTGGGATCGATAGTCAGATCGATGGTGAGATCTATCGATTGAGATCGATTGTGAGATCGGTAGTGAGTTCGATAGTGAGATCAATCGAGTGCGACGTTGGTCCCTCCCCCCCTGACCTCCTTATCACCCGAAGGGTGGTCTATGCGGTACATAGAACCGCAATATCACAAAACTTATCAAACGTGTTCCCTCGGGCGCGGAGGTTCCCGATGAAGGAGGGGGAGTATTTGAAAGGAAGCACGCCGACCCCGCCTACTGCGAGACCCAAGCCCTAGACAAGCTTCTCCTCCTCCTCCTCCTCCTCCACTCCTCGCCTTCGCCATCCTCTCCCTCCCTCTCCTCCTCTTCCTTTTCCTCCTCCTCTTCTTATTCGTCTCCTTCTTCGGGAGTCCACCGCATGCTTCGATGACTCCTCCTCCTCTTCCTCCTCCTCCCGCTCTCTCCCGTCCCTTTCTCTCCCCTCCCCTTCACCCTCCTTCACCTCCTTCTCCTCCTCCTCCGCCTTCCCCTCCTTCACCTCTTTCCTCCTCCTCCTCCTCCTTTTCCTTCTCCCTCACCTCCTTCTTCTCCCCTCTTTCCTCCTCCTCCTCCTCCTCCTCCTCCTCCTCCTACCCCTTCTCCTCCTCCTCCTCCTCCTCCCCCTCCTCCTCCTCCTCTCCCTCCTCCCTTCCTCCTTCCCGTTCTCCCTCTGCGCCCTCCTCTTACTCCTCCTCCCTCTCCTCCTCCTCCTCCTCCTCCTCCTCTTCCTCCTCCTCCTCCTCCTCCTCACCTTCCTTCTTTTCGGTGGGTGTTAGCAATTTCCCTGCGGTCTTCTTCGCATCTTTGAAGAGGTCGTCCGACCAATGGAAGCGTTGCCACATGTCTGGCATCTGACCGTCGTACTTCGTGGCGCTACTGCAGAACTTGCGCATCTTCTGCGCCTCGGTCGAGGTCATGAGGATGAACTTGAACCTCGCGGGGTTCTCCGTATCTACGACAAAGGCCACGCTCCGCACGTTCTTGCGGTAGTCGCTGATCAGGCGCCCAGAAGAATTCAGCCAGGGCGCTGGATCCGCTTCGTCGCTGTGGGGGAGCGCCCAGGGATCCTGCAGAGATCAGACCATCCCAAGCAAATGTGCTGGCCGTGAAGCGGCTCTGACCTGGCGCCACCCCCGCGTCCTGGCCCAGCCCTGGCCCCTACCCTGCCCTGGCCGCGACTCCAGCGTCCCATGGCCAGGCGTCCCCGTCCAGCCCAAGCCCAGCACTGGTCCCTGCCAAGCCTCGACGCCGGCCCAGCTGCATCCCCGCCTGGCCCTCCCGCCTTCCTCTCCCCTGTCCTCCTGCCTGTTCCCCTCCCTCCTCTTCCTCCCATGAGCAGCTCCTCCCTGTCGCACGGCCAAGCGTGTCGGCAAGGCGGGCTGGGTGTTTCGCCTGATACTGCCTCGCCGCTCATGATCCTGAAGCTCGAGATTTGGAACAGTTTCAAAAATGGGCCACAGGTCGTTTTCACGATGTGGCTCACGCCTCAGCGCCGATCGCATTCGTCTCAAACGCTTGCAGCAGCTTCAGGGCTGAAGCGCAGGTCGTTTGAAAACTGCGGCGCTCGCCCTTGCGCCGCGCGCGCTCGTCTTAATCATGAGCAGTCGTTTCGCAAGTGGAGGATGGAAGCGGGGTCGTTCTCAAGATGTGGTTCTCGCCTCAGCGTCGTTCACACTCTTTGTCAAATGTGGCAAGTGCTTCAAGGATGGAAGGCAATTCTTCTTCAAAGTGGGGCTCTTGCCTTGGCACCGCGCACATTCGTCGCAAACTCTTGCAACAGTTGCAGCTCGCTTTCAGCATTGAGCTATCACTTGAAACTTCCTGGAAGTCCATAGCCACAAGTGTGACCAAATGCAAGAGTTGCACGGGTTGGAGGCGATCATTCTCCGAAAAGGGGATATCGCTGCACACCTCGATCGATTGTGTGATCGTCGCTTTCCACATGCCTGATCACGCGCCAGAAGGATGCAAAACACTTCCCTTTCTATGCAGGGCCCTGGCCAACACGGCAGGCCCAACTGTGCAGGCCTTTAAAAAGAGGGCGCTGCTGAGGGACTTGGGACGGGAGGGTGTATTGTAGCATCGCTCATGCATCGTTGGTTTACTATCCTCCTCCTCCTCCTCCTCCTCCTCCTCCCTCCTTCTCCTCTTCTTCCTCCCCTCCTCCTCTTTTTCCTCCTCCTCCTCCTCCTCAGCCTCTCGTCCTTGTCAATCCGCTGCCGTGCCGCTGGGCACGAAGTTGAGCGTCTTCCGGTCCCCTAGAGTCCCCAATGCTGAGGAATGGAATGCTCGCTAAGGGGCGCACAGCCCCGAAGTCCTGGTTATTAATTGGGCTGCTCGCGTGACTTTAAGGGCTTCCCGCGTGACTGTAGGGGCTTCACATTGCTTTCCGCATCGCTTTCCTGAAGCATGAGGGCCCCAAGACGGGCCAAGAGGGTCCCAAGAGGGCCCCAAGAGCGGTCCAAAAGGTCCCCTAGACGACCCACGAGTGCTCCAAAATGCCCTGATGCTGGCCTGACAGGAAACGCATTGTTTTCCACTGTTTCTTGTTTGAACAGAAATTTAGCGTTCTCGCATTTTGGGGCTTCCATCGCTCCAAGACAGCCGAAGAGGCCCCCAAGACCGCCTCAAGACGACCCGAGAAGCCTCCGATCTGGCCGCGGAGACGGCCTAAGAGGTGGTCAAGGGGGGCCTCAAGAGAGGGAACCCAGAGTGACTTTTCGAGCCCTCCACCCCACGAGGACCTCCGAGACCCCAAGCAGGCCCCCTATATGCCCCTGGGAGGCCCCTAAGGAACCCCCCAGGCGCACCCAAGAGGCTCCACAAAGATCTCCCCAAAAAGGCCCTAGAGAGACCAGTGACTCACAACCTAGGCACGGTGGCGGGATGGGCCAAAGATCACTAGATCCGCCGCCCCCTGCTTGCAGGGGTGCACGGCGTGCTGGACGTTTCAGGTTTTGGTTTTGGTTCTTTTTCCAAAAGAACTCCCCAGTGGGCTCCGGCCCGTCCCGCCACCGTGCCCAAAAACGGCCGTTTCGCTCGGGACATCCTCAAAAAATCGCGAAGATGGCCCAAGATGGCCTCCAAGTCCGCCCGAGATGGTCCAAGACGGCCTCCAAAACGGCCCAAGAGAGTCCAAGACGGCCCAAGACGGCCCAAGAGGCCCCCCAGAGGCCTCCCAGACGGCCCAAGAGGCCTCCAAGAGGTCCTCCAGGAGAGTCCGAAGAGGGCAAAATCATTGATTTTCCTTTGGTTTTTGAAGGATTTTGGCATTTGCGCCTTTTCGGCTCTCCGACGGCTCAAGACGGCCCAAGAAGCCCCCAAGATCGCCCAAGAGGCCCCCAAGAGAGCCCCCTGATGGCCCAAGTGGCCTCCAAGATGGCCCCTAGAGGGCCCCAAGACGGCCCAAGAGGCCTCCAACACGCCCAAGATGGCCTCCAAGACGCCCAAGATGGCCTCCAAGACGGCCCTGGAGCGCCCCAAGAGGGTCCCCCGTTGGCCCAGAAAGGCCCCCAAAACGGCTCCCGACGGCGTCAGACGTGCCAGGAACCCACCAAGATGGCCGAAGTTCGCTCGAAGCTGGCCCAAAAGGGCCCAAGAGGCCCCCAAGAGGGCCTCCAGGAAGGCCAAAAGATGCCAAAATCACTGATTTTCCCAAGGTTTTTGATGGATTTGGGCATTTCCCTTTTTTCGGCCTTCCGACGGCCCGACACGGCCCAAGAGCCCCCAAAGATCGCCGAAAGATCGCCCAAGAGGCCTCCAAGACGGCGACGATGACCATCAAGACGCTCACGTGTTCCCCGAAGGCTTTCCAAACCGATTCGGGGAACACATGGTCCGATGGCTTGGCAGGTCTGGCCTCAACGTTCGGCCACATAGGCGCTTCCACAAAGGCAGGGGGCGGCGGTGATTCGCCGTAGGCGTCTTCGATCCGCCGCCCATTCATCGCAAGGGTGCCTGGCGTGCTAGACCTCTCGGTTTTGGTTTTGGGTCTTTTTCGAAAAGAACTCCCCCTGGCGCATTGGCCCGTCCCGCCGGGGTCCCGGGAGGCCCTTCCAGGAGCGCAAAGTCCCGAACAAATCCTCCAAGACGGCTCAAGATGGCGTCCAAGAAGGCCAAGATGGACTACGATGGCCTCCGATGGCCTCCAAGATGGTCCAAGATGGCCTCCAAATCCGCCCAAGATGATCCAAGACGGCCTCCAAGACGGCCCAAGAGAGTCCAAGACGGCCCAAGACGGCCCCAAAGGATTCCAAGAGGACCCCCAGGAGTCCAGAATCACTGCTATTCTACTTGTTTCGAATCTATTAGCGTTTTCGCCTTTTGGGCTCCCGACAATCGAAGACGGCCCCTTGGCCCCCCAAGATCGCCCCAAGACGGCCCCCCAAGAGTCGCGCAAAACTACCCAAGAGGGCCCCAAGAATGCCCAAGAGGCCCCGAAGAGGGCCCCGAAGACGGCCCCATAGACCTCCAAGACAGCGGTAAAACGCCCAAAGGGAGATCCACGACTGCCCAGAGAGGGCCCTAAGACGGCCTCCGAAGGAGGTCCCCTTGAGGCCCCAAGAGGCCCCCACGAGGCCATCAAGAGGCCCTGGGAGGCCTCCAAGAGGCATCTCAGAGGCCCCCAGGACGCTCCGCGGAGGGCCCGCAGAGGGCCTCGAGAGGCTTCTTCTTCTTCTTCTTCTTTCTCCTCCTCCTCCTTCTTGTCCTTCCTCTCCTCCACCTTTTCCTTCCTCTCCCCAATCTTCCCCTAAGGGGTTCCACACCGGCTGGGGGAACACATAGTCCAATAGCTTGGCCAGACTTCGGCCTAACGTTAGGCCGCATGGGCGCTTCCGAAAGGGCAGGGGGCGGCGGTGATTCCGCCGCCCCCTGTGGCTCAGGATGCCTGGCGTGCCAAGGTTTAATTGTGTTCGGTCCTCCCAAAGAAATCCCGATGGGGTCTGGGGTCATCCAGCCGGCCACCTGGAAAATTAAGATCCCAATGGCTTCTCCGCAGGACGGCCTCTAAGACGGCCGATCTGGCCTTCAAGCCAGATGGTCCTAAGACGGCCCCATATACAGCTCAAGAGAGCTCCAAGAGACCCTCCAGGAGGACCCGAAGAAGCCACCATCATTGATTTCAGCTACAACTTTAATTGCTTTTCGGGCCCCCGACTTGTCGGGCTTACGGCAGTCCATGACGGCCCCAGAGAGGCCTTCAACAGAGTCCCAAGACTGCTCAAAAGGCCCCCGAGAGGGGCCCGAGACGGCCCAATGGGGGTCCAAGACGGCCCAAGAGGCCCCCAAGACGGCCCGAAGAGGGCCCAGGAGGAGGAGGAGGAGGAAGAGGAGGAGGATCAGGGGGAGGAGGAGGAGGAGGAGGAGGAGGAGGAGGAGGAGGAGGAGGAGGAGGCCCCCAAGACGGCCCAAAGAGGGCCCTAAGGCGGCCCGAAAACGCTCCCAAAGAGGGCCCTCCTACGGGCCCGGAGGTGCGCGGGCCAGTGGGGGGCCCTTCGCAGGCCCCCGCGGCCCCCCCAGAGAGGCCCCCCGAGAGGCCACGCGAGGCTCCCACGAGCGGCCCCCCAGGGGCCCCCGAGAAGCATCCAGGAGGCCCCAAGAGGCTCCCAAGAAGCATCCAGGAGGCCCCGAGAGGGCCCCAAGCGGTCTCCTCCTCCTCCTCCTCCTCCTCCTCCTCCTCCTCCTCCTCTCCTCCTCTCCTCCTCCCCCAAGCGTTCCCCTGAGGGTTTTCACGACGGCTGGGGGAACACATCAATATCTTGGCCAGACTTCGGCCCAACGTTTGGCCACACATGCTTTTCCAAAACCATGGGGCGAAGGTGGCGTGGTTCGCTGTAGGAGTTCTCGATAACTCCTCGTCGTCGCAACACAGGACATGTGGGCAGGGTGGTCAGGGCGCTTCGCATGAGCCTTGCCCACCATTAGTGGTCCTGTATCCTGCGTGTGGCTCTCGCCTCAACGCCGCGCACATTCGTTTCAACAGTGTCCAACTGGCACGGGGATGGATGACGGCTCCTTTTCAAGCAAGGCTGTCGCTGGATACTCCTTCAAACAGCATGGCCGGACGTGTAGTCGTCTCGGAAAGCTTCACTACACGGATGGAGGGCACCCTTTCAAAATTGAGTTCTCGCTTGAGACTTCAATAATTGTGGTCAGAAGTGAACCAATTTCGCAATGCCACCATGGTTCTAGCAATTCGCATCGGTTACACGGGTGGTTTGGTGGTTGGCAATCTGTTAGTCAAACCGCGGTTCTCGCTTGACATTACCTCATACTTTATGATCATACTACTTCTTATAGCTACAGATAGGATGGGTGATCCATTTTCAGAACGAGGAGTTCACGGGAATGGCAGGCTCAGAAGAGTCTTGCCTTTTCAAAGGAACTCTCCGAGTTGGGGCGGGAGGGTGTGCTGCAGCATCGCGGATGCACCCTGGGTTTACTAGGTCTTCCTCCTCCTCCTCCTCCTCCTTCCCCATCATTCACTTGCCTCCCTTCTTCAATTGTCTGTTCACGCTCCTCCCGTTTCCCCTTTCCCGCCGTCTCCTCTCTTGCATGAGAGGGAAGAAGAGCAGGGAGATGAGGAACGTGAGAAGACGAAAGGAAGCCGTGGCATCGTCCGTTGTTGTTTCTGGCGTATTCTTACTCCGCCTCCATTGCCTCCTCCAACTCGTCCTCCTCCTCCTCCTCCTCCCGATTCTCCTTCTTCCCTTCCACCCCATCCCACACCTTTGCTCATGTCGTGTTCTTGCTCCTCATCCTCCGCTGGAAACTACTGCCCAACATGGGGAATGCTGCTGTGGATAATGATACGGCTGCTAATCCTCCTTCTCCCTCCTCCCCTCTCTCTTCGCGCATCACCTCTCTCCTTTCTCCTCTTCCCCTTCCTCGTCGTCGTTGTCCGCCGCCTCCCTCTCCGCCACCTTCTCATGATGCTCCCCCTTCTCCTCCTCCTGCCTCCTCCCGCCTCCGTCCTCCCACCTCCGCCCTCCCATCCCCCGTTGCAGCGAGAAGGTGCGTCCCGGATCGGTGGCTCAGGCCAGGTGCCTCCACGATATGCAGACAGGCCGCTCAAAGGAAGTTGGATCCAGGAAGATCGGGCAGCGGTCCGCCCCCCCAGAGGGAAGGTCGAATCAACCGCCATCGACTCTTGAAGCAGGGAGGCGCCCAAAGTAGGTTGGGACCCGAGAGTCCTCAAATGCATACTGTCAACGAGCGGCCTGAAAATATAAACCTCTAGTGTCCGCGGCCTTTCTTCGCCAGCGCTGGGTTTGGCTTCCCCGCGCAAGCACGACCCCCCTGGGACCACGAAGCCGCCTAAGGGTGGCAGGGCTGTGGGCTGGCTGGCGCTGGCGCAGAAACCGTCCGCGGATTCCGGAGGTCCATGCTCACAGAAAGTGAACATGAACAGGGGCTACCTGTCCTCTGGGCCGGACGAGACGCACTGGATCCCTTAGGGAAATGGTAAACTGCTCGGGGCGGGCGCTGTTGTCGCCCTCAGGGCGCACGGATTACCTGGAGTGCGAAATTGCACAGTGCAGGGCCAGGCTCCTGCTCCCGTGAACGACGATCACAAACGGGCCTTGCGCGAGATGCCATGGCGACCTGACACGCGGCGGCTTACGCGGGCCGCCAGCGCAGCAAATCACAGCGGAGATGGGGGCGCCTACGCGCGACCTTACGCGGGCAGCTCACGCGCCACTGTCGGCGCAGACGACCCCATTCTCTTGCGCCGCTCACGTGGTCTTCTGATGTCTCCTGCCTTGGGCAGGGACCGACCGTCCTGGCATTCCTCTAGGCCTACCACGACATGTTCGTAGAACCCAGAACTGTTCAAATAACAAGAACAATGTTCTTAGAACAGAAGCCCGATTGATTGAAATAAGACAGTCTCAGCCAGAGCTGTTCTAAGAACATTCCTTGCAAACCTCAGAAGGTTCTTAGAACATTCTCTGCTGGGCCTGTAGGCAGGCCAGGACGCTTCGCCACTGCTTGACACATGGTCTTCTGGCTTCTCGCGCCTTCGCGGGCGAACGGCGGTGTGACGCAGACTTCTCCGCCGTGGGCGGCGCCGGCCCCGGGGCGGCGGGAGGAGCCCGCGGGCGGGCACGTTTGCTTCGCGCGTCGCGGCGGCGGCCCCGGCGACACGTTGGGCCTCGCGAGCGGATGGCATGTCGGTTCGCTCCACGGGGGGCTCGGGACAGCTCGGGGCCAGAGGAAAAAACAGCACGACATAGGCATAAGCTTTTGGTGCTCCGCGCAGAGCGCCAAAAGTCGATGCTTCTGCTCGGGACTAGAAGGAGCGCGGAAACGACATAAACACAAACTGTTGGCGCTCCGCGAGGATTTCTGAGATCTGCGCTGGACCCCCCTTCCCTGGCGCGCGGAGCGCGCCAGGGGCGGCGCCGGAGGCGCCGTCAGGGGGGGGGGGGGGGGCAGCGCAGATCCAAGAAATCCGCGCGGAGCGCCAAAAGGGGCCAGAACTGGCGGAACGACACGCTATCCAAAAGTTACTGGTCGTGTGCCCGTAATTACGGTGGGCACGTCGGAGCACAAGCCTTCCTGCCGCCGTGGTGCAGGCGTCCCCGACGGCAGACAATCATATCTTATACCGTTCTTCGTCTACTGAGTGTCCTGGAACAGCTGCATCCGGCGGAGCAGCTCGGCCTTCCTCTCGCGCCCCTTCAGCTCTTTCAGCTCCTCGAACCACTCCCCCTCCTTCGAGTAGTCGGCGTTGAACAGCGGCGCCGGCCTCACGAGGGTGAACGCCAGAGACGCGGCCACCGGAGAGTCGATGCCAGACGTGTCGTCCGCCAGCCAGCTGCTCACTGGGGTGCACGTGTGCAGGCTCGGGTCACGGATTGGCGAGTCCACTGCCGCAGCCGTCACGGCGGCCTCGTCACAGAAGGCGTACATGGGCGGCCACTGCACCGGGTCGTTCGTGAATGAGTCCTCGTTGAGGTTCTCGTCGTTCCGCAGCCGCTCCACCTGCAGCTCGGCCTCCTGCTCGAGCTCCATCTCCAGCTCCTCCTCCGTGCTCGGTCCGCCGCCCGTGCCCCTATCGGCCGAGGCGCTGGCAACGGCCTCTGCCGTCGCGGAACGCAGCTCCTGTGTCTCGCCTGATGCAAGAGAGAAGGGCATGGTTGCGTCGATGGCCTCGAACTCGCTCCCGATCTCTGAGGGGTCCGCAGGATCGAGGAAGTCATGCGTGCGCTGGAAGACCATCTCGGCGTACGCTCGAGTCCTGTCCTCTGTGGGCGCTGGCTGCTTGTCGAGGTAGAAACGCCTGTAGACAGCGTTGGCCTTGCGGCGATCGATCGTAGGCTTCAACGACTCCACCAGCTTGTTGGTATTGGCCCGGGCATCCTCCCACAACTCAGCGAGCGATGCTGGCTTCTGGTCCTTGAAGACGAAGACAACGTCTTGTAGATTCCCGTTGTTGTACTGAATGCCCTGGTAGTTCCTCATACGCATGATGGCCTGCATCAGCGCTTCTAGATTAGTCTTCCTATTAATGGTTAGCGCAGCCACCGCAGAATCGGCCAATCGCATGTCGGTGCCCACAGTATGCTGCTGGTCCAAATACAGGAACACGTCCTTGTACTCTAGATTCCACTGGGTCAACACTAATTCGGTCTTGCTGCTCAGTAACCTCTTGCCGTTTCTGTGCAGCGCGTAGATGCGGTTCTCTATGTCATCGTAGTACAACACGGCGGAGATGTCGGGGCGCACCCGCAGCACGCTCTGCGCTACCTCGAAATTTTTGTAGTCGCGCAAAAAGGCCCCGCAGTCAAGCAGGGCATTGGTGTGTTCGAACTTGGCGCCTGATGTGAGGGTTCCGACGAGATTTTCGTCAGCTGGGTTTATCTGGAAAATGTGCTCTCGCGGCATCGCGTTATCTACTGTCCGTTCTCGAAGCCTCGACTCCACGGTGGTGTCTCCGACCACCTTTGCGCGCGACGGGAAGATGCTGCTGCTACTAATGGTGCCAGAGAAGCCGATGAACCGTTTCATGGAATTGTCCATGTTGAGCGCGTAGTTCGTTACCTGCGACGCAGAGACAGTGACCCTGGGCACGACGAAACGCCCAAGCACGCCGATGATCGTTGTGGCATCCCTGGTGATGTCCCTTGGGACGAGCTTCTGCCCGTTCGCCAGCTCCTCGCTGGGTATCTGCGGAAGATCGGGCAACTGCTCCTCCGTGTGGTCGTACATCATCTGCAACATGCCCTTGCCTCGACGGACCTTAATCTTGCGCAACTCCTTGATGAACAGCGCAAAAATGTCCTGAGTCAGGCCGCCCAAGAACCAATACTGGAAGCTCAAACCTACAGACAACAAATAGTTCGAGAACTTCGAGCCTTCCACCGGCTTGTTTGCAAAGGCGTAGGGGATCACGAAGGCCTGCTCGGGGTTCTTGTGCGAGCGTCCGTAGTCGACGTTGCGGCGGAATTTGATCACCTGTGGTGCAATGTCTTGCACGAACATGTGGACTATTTGCATGTTTCTGTTGCCCGCGCAATCTGATCCCTTCGAGTCGGTGTGCTGCCCTGGCTGCAACTCACCCGTCAAGAACTGCCTCCCGCAAGACCTCAAGTCCTTGGAAATACGGCTCACGCGCTCCTGATTGGTTGCGATCAGCGTGAAGGGCAAGCCCCCGTCCCCATCGGTGCCGAGCTTGGCAAGGAGCTGCGTGACGAGGCTCGGCTTGATCTCGTTGTCGTAAGTGGACTGCCGCAGCTTGACATCCTCGCCGGGCCAAGCTGGCAAGGTGAAGAACACCGTCAGGAAATGCACGGCTGGCAAGTCCTTCGTCGTGTCCTCGCCAGAGAGGGGGAAGTTCACTTCTGTGTTGGGATCGAACACGGTATCGATCTCGTCGATGATGGCCGTCGATTCTGCGCGCAGCAGCTGCAATATCCTGCTGATCACTGCGTACTTCTCTGGCGCACCCATGTTCATCATGAGAAGATTCTGGAAGCACTGCAATGTTTTCGGGAGCATCAGCACGTACTTGCGTAGACGCGCGCCCTCCTCGACCTGCGACAGGACCCACCGGAGCGTGGCCAACTTCTGCTGGCCCGTGGTCCGGTGGCACGAGAGCCCGAAGCCGCGCTGCCCGAAGATCGTGTCGGTTTTGATCGTGAGGTCCTTCGCGTTCTGATTGAAGACCGAGGACGGGGACATGAAGGCGCCAAGGCCTCCCACGGTGTGGAGAAGGACCGGACTGTAGACGCTTGTCTTCCCACCGCCCATCATGATCTGCTGTATGCGTGGTTGCGAGGGCTCGGCAAGGAGGAGGTCACGCAGCTGCTGGACCTGAGCCGCACGGATGGCGAAGCCCGTCCTGTACTCGAAAACGAGCATGGCGGCGCGAGCCACGGATGGGAAATCCTTCAGCAACCAGTTCCGCTTCAGGCCCTTGCGCTTCTGAGACTCCTCAGTCTGTGACATGAGGTAGCGGTGCACCTCGCAGTGCAGCTTCGACGAGTCCACTCCTGGAAACACCGAGGCGTAGTGGCCGCCTGCGACGTAGAGGCCAACCAACAAGTCGGCCCGCTCCTGCGTCGACCCTTCCGGGGGGAGGGTCAAGTGGATGCCGCTCTGGATCGGCGCCCTCCGGAATGCACTGGTGAGCATAGCCTTCATCAACTGCTTCGTGCTGGAGGCAAACAGCCAATTGCCCTCCGAACATTCCGTCGCAGTGTCCGGCAACGACGCCGCGCCCACCTCCGCGAAGAGGGGCGCCGAGGGCAGCGGCTTGAAGCGGTAGGGGTGCTCCTTGCGCAGGGGCCTGCCCTGAACGACGGCCTGCGCCCAGGAGGCGACGCGCCCCGGCATCGCGCCGGCTCCATGGCAGCACCGAGCGGGCTCAAAAAAGCTGCTTCGGCGGGGGTAGCCGAAGTAGTAGCCACCTGGGATGAGCCATCAAAGGACCCCTAACCTTTGAAGAGCGGACCTGGGTGAAGATGCCCAACACGTTCGGGATGAGGGGTCTTTTCTGCAGCTGCACCAAACCAAACCGTCCAGATTTATTGTCCCTAATGCAAAGACGGGAGCCTGAGCTAGGCCTTCGTCTTCATGGTCTTATCAGGGTACGGGGTTCTTGTACTCTCGATGAGCCTGGGCCGATGTTCCGCACCATGGCTTCGAGGGGCTCGATCTCGTCGGAGGCGCGCGCCGAGGCCATGAGTTGCAGCATTCCGTGCAGCACGCCGCAGTTCTTGCAGGTGTGGTCGAGCTTCTCCTGGAACATCCACGCCTCTGCCAGGGGCTTCAGCTGATCCAGCTCTCCGCCTGGGATCTGCTTCCGGGTGCGGTATATGTGCAGCAGCAGGGCCACTTGGTAATCCACCGTCTGGCTCTTGCGCTCGTGCTCGTCCGCCTTCAGCTCGATGTTTGAGCCCGGCAGCACGGGCTGGAGCCAACAGAAGAGGTGGACCAGGCCCGATGCTGACTTGAGCTGGCGCTTGATGTCCTGATAATGGCCCTGGATGGACTCGACATTCTCCAGTACGTTTTCCGGGTACACGTTCTCCCAGCTGCATGACCTGCAATCTGCCAGCGCGCCAACAGCGCGTTGAGGCACATGAGTATACGTGTTCGATGTCTCATAAGGTTTCTGTAGTTTTCCCGGGGCGCCTCCTTCCTCCTCACATCTATGCATCAACGACCGCCCCCTACCTTCATTCTGCTCCCCGTCTCACTCAATGGCTTGATGACCGCCCAGGAAGCTCCGGAAGCGATACAAAACCAGACGGGCCCAAGACGGCCTCCAGGACTTCTTCCAGACGCCTCATGGGAGCCCAGACTATTCCCAACAGCCCCCAAAGGTACCCCCAGGAGGCATGTCCAGCTTGCCCGTCCAAGACGCTCTCAGAGAGAGGGCGCGGGGGGCCGCAAGACAGCCCAGGCTGTCAGAGGGCCCCCCGAGAGCAGCCAGGTGATCTCCTTACGCCCCTGCGTAATGTTAAAACAGCTCTAACCTAAGAATGTGGACTCCACTCGAAGCGTTTTCTTGAACTGTAGTCCAGGTCCAGATGTACGAAAGCTCTGCGAAAAAATACCCTCCGAGAAAGCGCCCTAGGCCGCCCCGAGACGGCTCCAAGACGGCCCCACGATCTGGCCAACTAGCCTCTCGTGAGAGCTCAGGCGAATCATTGTGCCCAAGACGGGCCACGAGCACCCCTTGGACTTCGCGGGGGCCTCGGGTCATCAATTTTTTTCAACCGAACCCGTGAGGCTAAAAATCGCTGGCTACGCTTTGATTTTCCACTATGTCCAAAATCCGCCGACCCTGTCGGCGTGTGTAAGGGGCTTGGCTGTTCGAGTCGTCGTCTCCATCAGTCGTCGTCTCCGTCGTCCCCTTTCCCTGCACCCTCCTCCTCCTCCTCCTCCTCCTCCTCCTCCTCAAGCTTGTCAGCGAAAGAAACATCTAGCAATGTCGTAACCGAGTCGAAGGGGGCCCCTTTCCTTTGATCCCTTCCCCACGCTGGGGGTGGGGGGGTGGGGGGGGGTCCCGGGGGGGTCCTCGGTGGGTCCTGGGGGGGGTCCTCGGGGAGTCCTAGAGACCTGGTGGGGGTCGCCATCCAGATACGTTTTCCCCCCACCCAAGGGACCGTGGGGCCTCAGAAAATACCACGACAGGCCAAGAGTGTCCCAAGAGGCCGCCGAGACGGTCAAATGGGGTCCCTTATCGTCAAACGATCAGTCCAAAAACGCCTTCACACCCTCCAGGCTGCCCAGGAGGCTTCCAGGACGCCCCAGGACGCCTCCAAGAGCAGTCCCGAGAGGGCCCCAAGAGGCCAGATGCATTGATTTTTCGCTGGTTGTTTTAAGATTTGGGCGTTCTCGCCTTTTCCACTTCCCGCCGCTCCAAAACGGCGCCAGAGGCCCCTAAGATCTCCCCAAGGCGGCCCAATAGGCCTCCAAGAAGGTGACCAAACAGCTCAAGAGGACCCCAAGGCAGCCCAAAACGCCTCCAAGACCCCCAGATGCCCCCAAGACCGCTCCAAGAGCGTGCCCAGACGGGGGACCCGAACGAACATTTCGAGCCCTCGGCCCCACGAGGCTTCCAGGAGGCCCCTAGAGGTTCCCCAGAGGCCCCAAGAGCTCACAAGAGGTCCCCAGGAAGCCCGAAGAGGCCCCCGAGAGGCTCCCAAGAGGCCCCCAAGAGGCTCCCAAGCGTCGTCGTAGTCGTCGTCGTCGTCGTCGTCGTCGTCGTCGTCGTCGTCGTCGTCGTCTCCCTTCAGGGTCGGCGGCACCGGCCGTAAGGCCTTCGTAATCGAAGCTTGTCTTCTCTGACCCTTCCTCGCCGCCTCAGCCCGCGCCAACCAACTCACCATCACGCCACCCTCACCTCTCACTGCCATAGCGGGGTCATCGCGCCCCGCATCAATCCCAAGTTGGGCTATTGCCCCCCCCGAGTCCTGAGTAGGGCCCTTGGTTTCTCTGGCCCCCCCCGATGCAGGAGTACTGCGCCCCTCACCCTCACCTTGGCCCTCATCCCCTCCCCCTGGCTCCTATCTCTGCCCCGATGCACCGCACGGGTGTGGCCCTGTCGAGTCGGCCTGACAGGTCGAAAGACAGAAAGCAGGCCTCCCTGCTGTTTGGCGTCCGCACCTGTCGCCCTCACGTAGCATCAGCAGAGCTTCAATCAGCGGGCAAAGAACGGTATAACATAAACTTTTCCGCCGTCGGGGACGCCTGCCCCTGGGCGGCTGGAAAGTTTATACATCTACGGTGCCACCGTAAGGGTATAAACTTTCCAGCCGCCCTGGGACAAGCGTCTCTGACAGAGAAAAAAACTATTTGATACTGTTCTTCGACCGTCAATTCACAGGCCCCCGCGACAACACCACAAAGCCCCAAGTCTGCTCCCCAAACGCCCATCGGCAAGTTCAGCTCGCCGACCCAGCGGGCCAGAGGCGTGCTACAACATGGCAGCGATATCATTTGCGTGTTAAACTGCGTGCACGCGGCGGCCCCTGAGAGGGTCCCGATCCGAAAACTACACGCCAGTGGGAATAAGCGGGCAGAAGCAGGAAGCAGGGCTGGACCAAAACGTTGTTTTTCTTGTTGTTTTCGTTTTGTTTTTCGTTTTGCTCTGCCTGTTTTCTTGTACCTCCCTGCCAAAACGAAAAACAAAGCACAGCCGAAGTCCAGCAAAACAGCGTTTAGATCCAGCCCTGACATGAAGTAGGAAGGCGTTGGAAGTAGATCGGGCTTCCGCCCGCCCCCTGGAGAGGGGGGCAGAAGGAAATCCGTCGGCTGTTGAGAAGTACAATAGGAAGGCGCCCAAAGCAGATTGGGATCTGGGAACCCAGAAATACTTACTTTCAACGATCGGGGGCAGCCAAGAGGGGGGGCGTCCAAGAGGGGGGGGTGCAAATCATGGCCGGCTGCATGTGCACGGCCAAAGGGGGGGCCAGGACGTAATGAAATCAGAAGAGGCGCCGTGAAATCTGGGGAAATATGATGGCCCACGCCATGATATCCAGCACCCCCCCAATCATCACCCCCCTCTTTGCCGCCCCCGAAACGACCGGCGTGTACCCTGGGCGGACCCCAGGCGGTGTTCCTCACGGATGCCGGACTTCTCGGGGCCGGGCTTCAGGGCCCCTGCGAGCGCCCCGCGGAGCGCTCCCCAAGGGACCCCAGGGGAGCCCGAAGAGACCATGCGAGATGGGATCCACGAGTGGTGCAGCAGGGGCCCGACCACAAGAAACCTTCCACAAGAAACTTAACCCTGAGTTCCCAGGACGTCTATTGAATTTTGGTGTGGGAACGTAACGGTTTCCATCGCCAAACCATCGAAACCCAAGAAACCCAGGGCGCCCTGGAGGCAAGCAGGGTGTTTCTTGACATGGGTCTCCACTGTAGGTTCCAAGATGGCCCCAAGACGCGCCCGAAACGGTTCAAGATAGCCTCCAAATGGACCCATGCAGCTCCAAGAGGCCTCCAAAGGCCAGAGCTCATTCCCATACTTTCGTCATCGCTTGTCCGTCCTCCGACCGTCCAAGACGGCCCACGCAGCCCCCCAGATTGACACATTTCAAGCGAAGACGCCCCCAGGACGGCCACGAGACGGCCCAAGAGGGTCCCAAGATGGCCCCAGAGGCCTCCCAAGAAGCTCCCCCCCGCCCAAAGAGAGTCCGAAGAGAGGGAAACCGAACTGAATTTCCGTAGCCTTTCCCGACAGATGGTCCCCACACCGCCCGAAAGCCCCCAAGAGGGCCCCAAGAGACCTCGAAGAGGCCCCCGAGAAGTCCCCGGAGGCCCCCGAGATCCCCCTAAGAGGCCCCCAAGCTGCCTCCAAGGTGCCCAACGAGGTTCCAAAAATACTTCTGCGAGCACGCAGGCAAGTGCCAACGATGCTACAATGAGCCCCCAAGGAGCTCGCAAGACGACCCAAGAGGACCTCAAGGGGAGTCTAAGCGGGGCCCAAGAAGGGGGGACACGAATCGCCATTTCGAGCCCTCTGCCCCGAAACGCATATGACTGCTCACGCAACGCTTCAAGGAAGCTACCACCAGCCATCAACGCCGCAGTGGCAGCGAACATGCGGGCAAACGCCCGCGATCTGGGCCAGCGGAATGAGCCAAGCGATCCGCCGCACCACAGGGTTCGGCGTGTGAGATCCCTACCGCATGGTCTGCAAGGACTGTTGCCGCTCTATCCTCTGACCTGCGCACTCCTTGTAACCATGCCCTTCCTTAGAGCGGGGGACCCGATTGCATAACGGGCCTCCGCTGGCCGTAGTTTTGCCCTCAACCCATGCAAGCCTTCGCACTGGAGACTTCTCGACGCCTTCGGGCGCCGTTTGGGACCTCTCCGGATGCCCTCCTTGTCGATCTTTGGAGCCTCTTGAGTTATTTGGCCCATGTTTGGGGCCCTCCGTGGCAGTCTCGGACCTCTCCGAAGCCCTCTTCGAATAATGTTCAGACGACAACCTTGAGAACCTAACAACCTCAAACTGCCTGAAGGATTATGATATTCTTGCCGTTTCGGCCTTCCCTTGCCGCCTCTTGGAGCTCTCGTGGGGCCTCTTCGGGCACTCTCGGGGCCTCTCGGGTCGCTTCTGAATATCTTCCCGCCATCTTGCTGTCGCTCGGACGTCCATTCCCCGAGCATTTTTCGATTCCGTGCGCGCTTTTTTGGCAAGATGATCCAGGATGCTCCTCGATGGTCCTCGCCGAGAAAAATGCACGCGTCCGAGCGATGCCAAGCCATCTCCAGCCGTTCTCAAGGCCTCTCAGAACCAACTCGGCTCGTCTGGCCGCCTTTTGGGGGAGCTCTCGTGGCCAACCTGCGGCGCGCCCCAGGGGTCTCGGGGGGGGGCCCTCTCGGGACCCCTAAACCAACTGGTAGTGCTCCCTTTGACCTCTCCGTATCCCGCTTCAGCTTCGTCACCAGTTCGCCAACCTGTCTGGCTCCTTTCTGGGTCGTCCTCGGAGTCTCTCAGAGTTCTCTTGGGTATACTCCTTCAGCTTCGTTACCAGTTTTCCAACCTGCCTGGCTCCTTTTTGGGTCGTTTTCGGAGTCTCTTGGAGCTCTCTTGGGGCACTCTCGAGGCACTCTTGGCTAGTTCTGCGTAGATTCTTAAGCCGATCTCGCCCCCCCCCCCCCCCCAATTTCTGGGCAGACAATGCTTCCCCGCCAGACTCCTATCGACTGCACCTCCCTGCAGTGCCCCAAGCGAGCCCCAAGAATGCCACCGAGGAACGGAAGAGGGCCCCACCAGATTCCGCAACGGGCGCCGTTCGGGGGCGTTCAGCTCAATCATGCTTCAAGACTGCCTGCGTACCCCCCCTCGACCTGCCCAAGGCCACCCCATGACGGCCCCGAGCCTCGCCCAACGTCTCCAACAGCAACAGCAACAATGTTTCGATCGCTGGCTGTTTGGGGTGATCGAAGCAAGCGGCCCTGCGACACCGCTGAATGAGTCACCAAACTCATTGGCCCAAAATTGGCTAGACGTCACTCCAAGTGCGTGTGTGTGTGTGTGTGTGTGTGTGTGTGTGTGTGTGTGTGTGTGTGTGTATGTGTGTGTGTGTGTGTGAGTGTGTGTGTGTCCTGCTTCCCACGCCGCGTGACCTGGGCTGGCCGCGCGCGTCTCTCCGCCCGACTTTCGACGCCGCGCCGCTGCGCGTGTGGCCGCGACGCCAAAAAGTGTGCATGCGTGCGTGCGCACGCACGCGCGCGTGTGTGTGTGTGTGTGTGTGTGTGTGTGTGTGTGTGTGTGTGTGTGTGTGTGTGTGTGTGTGCGTGCGTGCGTGCGTGCGTGCGTGCGTGCGTGCGTGCGTGCGCGCATGTGTGTGTGCGTGTGAGTGTGTGTGTGTGTGTGTGTGTGTGTGTGTGTGTGTGTGTGCTGTGTCGTGTCACGAAACTGGTGCGCAAAATTTACGGGAACAGTCGGCGAAGAAACGCAAGAGGAGGAGGAGAAGGAGGAGGAGGGATGTGAGGAGGAGGACGAGGAGGAGAGGGAGAAGGTGTCACGAAATTCGGCCCCTGAATGCGGATAGTTGCTGTCCTGGACGCGTGGCCGGTTTTCGGGCCACGGATAATCGTCCCCCGTGGGAGCAAACCGAAGGAGATGAGGATGTGGCGGAGGAGGAGGAGGACGAGGAAGGAGGGGAAGGAGAGGTGGAAAGGGAGCGGCGCCAAGTGCGGCCACTCGATTACCCGCGGCGTTGGTGTATGCACCCGCGGTGCCGAGTCAGCCATACATCATACCACCAACGCCCCAGATGTGGCTCTGCCGAGCCTTCTCGGGAGCGACCGGCAGAACTCGGCAGAGCCACCGCACCCCGGACTGCCCAGTGCCCCAGTGGCGCCCTGGGGGCCCACACGGGGTCCCGCAATCTTCCCTGGGGGGGCCGTGCGGCCCCACGGAGCCACGCCTCCGCCGAGCCTGCTCCGGGGAGCTCGGTGGGATCCGTGCGCGTGACCTCCGGCGCCTGCGCCGGCACGGCGGCGGGGCCTGCGGCAAGCAGCGGGATACCGGTACATGCCGTCGCTGGCCAGCAGCAGATCCGCGCCGGCCCGCGCCCCCGTCTTCGTGGGGTATTCCTGCCGCTTCGGGACGAGGTCGACCTTGGGCCCGGTGGCTCCGAGCATCCACCCGCGGAGGCCGTCGGGATCCGCCTCGAGGTCTGATTGCGAGAAGAAGCGGGTGAGGGTCAGCGTGCGCATCTCCGCGATCCGGTAGACCGGCACGAGATGCTTCGTCTGCAATGCCAAATCCATTGATTTCTGTGCGGCCTTCATCCAATCCTCGCTATCGAGGCCCAGCCTGTGGTCGCATCCGGTGACAGGGAAGCGCAAACATTCGTCACGTATGAGCTTCACCGCAAACAGGCGCAAGTAGGACGTGACAGGATCCCTCAGCGCCGCGCTCATCGCCGCAAACTCGTTCAAGAAGAACAGCTCTTCTTCCGTCCACGGCATCAAGTGGTACACGCTGGCCATGTAACGGAACGCGTAGTCGCGATCTTTTACCCTGGTCATCATCAGTGCCAATGCCAGGCGATCCTCCCGAGTTTTGGTGAGCAGCATGCCCGTAGGCGCGCCAGAGTCGTCGTTCTCGAACTCGAAGATCGCGGCCTTGCGCACGGGCAGTCTCCACACCTTCTCGGCACGACCGGTGCTGCCGCCTGTGCTCTTCTGTGGTGAGGGCAGGGGCAGGAGGAGGGAGAGCGTTGACGCTTGCTTTGGGTCGCTCGGCTTCAGCAGAAGGTGGGGCAAACCGTACTCGAGCAAGTAGCGGTGTGTGGCCGGATACTCGTGCACGTTGACCACGGCGTAGACCTTCGACTTGAAGACGATCGTGCAGGTCGGCCGCGTCTCGCCCTGACATTTCAGCGTCACAGGCCCATCTTCGGAGCGTACCCCAGCGAACACCACGGCGCCGTCACCGCCGCTGCTGAATAACCAAGTGGGCGTGTTCAGTATAAGCGGGGGGCGGCCCTCATGAAAACGCGTGAAGACTCCAGTCATGTCCATGATGCCCTCCGCATTCCTCTTCTTGGACCATATCTTGTCCTGCACCCAGGGTGACGCAAAGGTCATCGTCAGTCCGCCCTTGCCAACTAGATACGCGGGGAGGTACGGGGTATCCTGCATCACAGTCACATCCAGCTTGTCACCAGTGATCTTTAAAGCCGCAACCATGCGGTCCAAGCCAGTTGCGCTTACGTGCGTGACCTGTATCTGCTCGTTGTTCGGGTCCGCCCAGCAGAACGCGTTCTTGGCGTCTCCAGCACCCAGCAAGATGGTGCGCAAGTCGGTGGTCACAGTCGTGTTTTTCCCCCATGTTCCGCTCCGCTCGAAGCTGCGGTGCCAGTTGCAAGGCTCTACCAGCTGCAACCTGCGGCCATCCAAATGCGAACCGCTGGCGGGCTCCCGGTGTATGAGAACCTTCGCCTTCCACCTATAGGGGCCCATAACCCGTGCCTCCTCCCTCCCACCATCCCCCTCCACCCTCATCCTCTTCTCCTGCTTCTTTGAAGGGGGAGGTGGAAGGGAAGCGCTGGTTGTGAATACCGTTGTGCCCCACAACCTTTCCGTCCCAGTGCCCGCCACACGCTGCGTAACAAAGTAGGTGTCCCCAGAGGCCGTCACTACTCTGAGGGTCTCGTCAGACACGTACCCCATTGCAGCGACCTGCATGCGAACCAGAGCATGGGCGAACGCCTGTTCACGCACAGCTGATGGCAAATTGTGAAACTCAACGGTCAAAACGCCGGTGTTCACCAATCCGCCACCGTACCCCCTGGCACGTTGATAGAATAAGAAAAGACGGTATAAAGATAAACCTGTGGCGCTCAAGGCGGCTTTCTGGGATCTGCGCAGGACCCCCCTCCCTGGCGCGCGGAGCGCGCCAGGGGCGTCGCCGCAGGCGCCGCCAGGGGAGGCCCAGCGCGGATCCAAGAAAGCCGCGCGGAACGCCAAAAAGTTCATGTTTGTGCCGTTGATTCGAACTGGGGCGTGTGGCAGACAGATGCCTGGTGCTGCCTGGTAGGGCTTCGGCAGTCTTCGCAGGGCCCCCCCCCGTCCCTGCTAGCGTCCAGTCGCGTGTGCAGCGCCCCGTCCTCCCGAGGCCACGATGTCCCTCGTAACAGAAAGAAGCGATGGATCCGCCCTCCCGAGCTTCCAAGACGGCCAGGGTACACATGGGTCGGAAGAAGTAGGAAGTAGGAAAGCGGATAAAGCAGATTGGGTTCAGGCCCTCTCAGATAACAACAAACACAGCAAGAGTAGATCGACTCTTGAAGTAGGAAGGCGCTTGAAGTAGATTGGGATCTGGGAATTCAGAAGTACCTACTTTCAACGACCAATGCGTAGACAACCAATGCCGGCAAAATGGTCCGGTATGGCTCCAAGAGCGCCCAAGGAGGGCCACATGAGGATCTCCAACACGGTTTTGACAGATTGCAGTATTCTCGCGTTTTCGGGCCTCTGTCAGCCCAGGACGGCCCGCGAAGCATCCAACCTTTCCCAAGACTGCCCAAGGCCCCCAAGAAAGTCCCAAGAGAGTCCCAAGACGACCCAAGAGGACCCCGCGATGGCGCTAGAGGCTTCCAAGACGGCGCAGGAGGGCCTGCTGAGGCCGTAGGAAGCCGTTCGACGGCCCAAGACGGCGCCAAGAGAGCGCCACGACGGCCTCACGACACTCTCCATACGGCCAACAGCACCCCAAGACGGCCCAACAGAGCCCCAAGATGGCATCAGAGGGCCCCAAGGCGGCCCAAGAGGGCCCCACGGGACCCCCGATACGACCCCACAGGAGCCCACGGCAGCACCATGACGGCCCAACTGAACTTCATGAGAGCACCTCAACAAGTGAAGACGAAAGGTGACACACGAGACGGCCTTCCTCTTCCTCCGCCTCCTCTTCTTCCTGTTGCTGCGGCTGCTGCTGCTGCTGCTCCTCCTCCTCCTACTCCTCCTCCTACTCCTTATCATCGTCATCACCATCTTCGTGATTCGCAACCTCATCACGGCTCTCCCGAGCTTGAGGACACAACGTGTCACACGTGACGGCCTCTCGTGCCCTCGAACAGCCACTACGTAGTAGGCTGGGTCAGCACGGTAGCGGGACTTGCCGAAGGCAGCTGGATACCCCGCTCATCATGTTCACCAACTTGCTGCCACACTGCAAGAGTGGAAATTCCCGCTGTTTGTAATCTCCCCCGATCAACTCACACATGTGCCTGTCCGCGGCAGAAACATAACTTCCATGCGCACGAGCAGCTTGGTGCATGGCTGCAGGGTCCAAATCGTCGAGGTGAAAGGCCGTGGCGTAGAAGAACAGCGCGGCGCATTCATTCAAGTCCCTAGTCTCCTGAGAGGTGAACCCATGACTGACATCTGACCCGCGCAAATCCAGCAACACCAACACCTCCATGCAAGCCAGAGCATATGTTAAACGCTGCAATTTCCCAGTGGCCGTCTCGTCGTGGCTCTGCGAGACCTGCGCATGCCAACCTGCTCGCGAGATGTGCAAATCGTGCAGCACCTCTTGCGCCCTGGCCTGAATGCCCAAACGACTCCGCAAACGGTGCCCCGTGATCTTCGTGTGACTTATTGCCAGAAGCCGTGATATGGATGGTTCACCAGTCTCCAGCGCGTTGGCGTGGACGTCTAGAATTCCGAGGGTGGCCTCTTGAAAACTACGCGTAGTATCTGGCCCGCTGGCACACCTGGCGGGGCTGAATTTGTCTGAGAATAGGATTGCGTCCGTAGCGACACGGCATAGCTTGTTCATGAAACACAAGCGATGCTCCTGCAGGTAACCTAGCCACTGCTCTTGCGCCAGCGTGGAGTGGACACCGACCTCGAAGAGAGTGCGCTGAAGAGGGCTCAGCTCCTCCGAGGTGCCATACTTCTCGAGGTCGTAGAGCACAACGGCGTTGTCGCCGTCGTGCGCGAGCGGGAACTTGTCCCACTGCTGCCACTTGGCTGGCCTGTCATCGCGGAAGAGAAACTGGGCCACCGCCTTCTCGTCCGCGCCATCGAGGGCGATGCGGAGCCGAGAGCGCGCACGGTGCCGCGCAGGCTGAGCAGCCTGGGCGAGCTCGCGGTCCTCCACGAGCAGCCTGTACTCCTCGTCCCCCCTCGGCACGGTGCACCACTCGTAGCCCACGTAATGCTTCCTGGTCGTGACGCCATTTCCGCAGCCGTGCCCCCCTGGCACGCTCGGGCGTGGCAGCATGCCGTGCGCTGCCTGGTGGGGTTTGAGCGGGTCTTCTAAGCCCCCCCTTCGTTGGACGAAGACATACCCCAGCATACACAGGAAAACATTAGCCTGGTGAAGAACCCAACCATTATGCAATTGTGAATACCGCAGTTGTGGGTATCGTCTCCCGTGGAGCTCACTATGGGCTACGAAACGCCGTCCTCGGCGGGGGGGACGCATGCGAACTGCGCCACTGGGACCACGAAACGCTGTACTGGGTGGGGGGGGCGCATGCGGACTGCGCCACTGGGACCTTCGGTGGAGCTCCCACTGGGGCCACGAAACGCTGTACTGGGTGGGGGGGACGCATGCGGACTGCGCCACTGGGACCTTCGGTGGAGTTCCCTCCGGGGCCTCCCTCCCTGGCGCGCGGAGCGCGCCAAGGGCTTTAGCGCGGATCGAAGAACCCCGCGCAGAGCGCCAACAGTTTATGTTTATGCCGTTGTTCTTCTTCGACCCCTTCTGGGAGGCCCAGGGTTTGAGCAAGTCTTCTAAGCCCCCCCCTTCTCTTCACGTCCAATTGCGTGTATCGCCCCCTGGGCCGGAGGAAGAGTTGGACGAGGAGGCGGAGGAGGAGGATGAGGAGGGGGAAGAAGAGGAGGGGGAGGAGGAGGAGGATGAGGAGGAGAAGGAGGAGGAGGAGGAGGAGGAGGCTGAGAAGGAGGAGGAGGGGGAGGAGGAAAGGGAGGAAGAGGAGGAGGAGGAGGATAAGTGGAAACCCAAGAGTCATCAACGCTGTTGGAATTAACCCTCCCTCCAAGCTCCCTCCTCGTAGGCCCCATACAACGGTTCATTTCCATTGAGGGAACTGCCTCGTTGGAAGACAGCAGTTTGAAGATCCTGAAGCGTGCCAACACATATGTCTCTAGATTTCAACGCCACGTATCAACCTAACTGCTGCGTCTTGACGATCCAGAACTGTGTCAGCACGCCGTTTTTTAGGACTTCAACACAGCGAATCAACATAACTGCTGCGCCCGCATAATCCGAATTTCTTCCAAAACGCAATGTCTAGTACGCTGATCATGAGAGCCCGTGAAACTCGTGCAACTGTAAAGAAGGAGTGTGCGCGGCACTAAGTCGAGAGCCACATTTTGAACACCACCCGCCCTAAATCCGTGAAGCTCTTGCACCTTTTTAAAACGAATGTGCGCGGCGCTAAAGCGAGAACCACATTTTGAAAAAGGAACCGCCCTCAATCTGTGAAACTCTTGCAACTTTCTTTAAACGAATGTGTGCGGCGCTAAGGCGAGAACCACATTTTGAAAACCACCCGCCTTCAATGTGTGAAACTCTTTCAAATTTGTAAAACGAATGCGCGCGGCGCCAAGGCGAGAGCCACACTTTGAAAGCGACCCGCCCTCCATCTGTCACTTTTTAAGCTTCAGAGTCATTAATGTTGAGGAAGTCTCAGGCGAAGCGCGCGGCCCGCCCTAACAACTGGCCTCGGGGTCCGATAGGGAGGAGTTATCTAGAAGGAGAAAGAATGGAGGCGGAGGAGGCGGAGGATGCGGAGGAGGAGGAGGAGGAGGAGGAGGAGGAGGAGAAGGAGGAGGAGGAGGAGGAGGAGGAGGAGGAGGAGGAGTAGGAGTAGGAGTAGGAGTCAAGCTAGCCAGCTCGAGCGAGTCAAGCATGGCATGCCCAGTCCCACCCGCCCTCCCACAACATAAGAAGCAAAGCTGGCACAACTGGGGGCCGAAGTCACACCGGCCAGCCGGTTTGGTACAGCTGATGCGGCCGCGATGGCGGTTGCCGACGGGAACTGGCGAGCGCGTGTTGAATGCCGCGCACGCATTGCCAGACGAGTCGAGAATGGCCCGGTACACCGCAGGAAGCCAGAGGTGGCCGGAGGAAGCCCGACGGTCTGACAGGACACCCCAAAGCATTTTTGTGAAAAAGCATTGGGTTTTTGATGTTTTTATGTTGAAATGCTTGCAAACACACGGTGTTCGGTAGGATTCTGACATGAACGCGCGAGTGTGCTCTTTGTTGTATTTTTTGTACAGGATTCGCGGCCTGGGTGCATGACAGAGCATCGCGAGTGCACCGCGCGATGACGTGAAATCGCTGGATTTGACAGAATTCTTAAGATTCCCATGGTTTTCCTATGATTTCAACAAGAGAGCCCGGGCGGGAAGTTTGTACAATTTTTGTGAAAAAGCATGGGGTTTTTGATGTTTTTATGTTGAAATGCTTGCAAACACACGGTGTTCGGTAGGATTCTGACATGAACGCGCGCGTGTGCTCTTTGTGGTATTTTTTGCAATGGATTATCGCCGTGGACGACAGGACGTCCATGTCGAGAGGAAAAAATAAGAAAAATGTTGATTTTGTATTGTTTTTTACAGGTTAGGATGGGACCACCCGGATGCGGCCCCTATCTGCCGGCCTGAGGGGGGAGTAGGAGTATATTCTAATAAGGAATAAGGATAGGAGGAGGAGGAGGAGGAGGAGGAGGAGGAGGAGGAGGAGGAGGAGGAGGAGGAGGAGGAGGAGGAGGAAGGAGGAGAGGAGGAGGAGGAGGAGGAGGGAGGAGGAGGAGGCTTAGGAGGAGGCTGAGGAGGAGGGGGAGGAGACCCCCCACGCCTCCCGAGGCTCCCTGGGCCGCCCCGATGTCTCCCTGGCGCTCGCCGGAGCTCTCTCTCCGAGGCCTGCACGACGGCCGGCGGCGGCCACCACTGCCGCCAGTACAGTACACACCGGTCGGAAGAAGTGGGGCTTCGGTAGTCTTCGCAGTGCCCTCCTCCCGTCCTTGCTAGCGTCCAGCCGCGTGTGCAGCGCCCCGCCCTCCCGTGGCCACGGTGTCCCTCGCAACAACAAAAGAGCGATGGATCCGCGCTTCTGGGGCCACGGCCCCTGGGACAAACACGATGGATCCGCGCTCCCGAGCTTCCAAGACGGCCGGGGTACACATCGGTCGGAAGAAGTAGGTAAAAACATTAAGTAGGAAGGCGGATAAAGTAGACAGGGTTCAGGCTCTCTCAGAGAATAACGAACACAGCGAAAGCAGATCGACTCTCGAAGCAGGAAGGCGCTTGAAATATATTGGGATCTGGGAATTCCAGAATACCTACTTTCAACGACCGGTGAGTAGGGGCTCGACTACAAGAAACCTTCCACAAGAAACCCGACCCTGAGACCCCAGGACGTCCACGGATTTTTGGTGTGGGAGCGCCACGCTTTCCATAGCAAGACCATCGACACCCAACAAACCCAGGGCTCCCTGGAGGCGAGCAGGGTGTCTCTTGGCATGGGTCTCCACTGCATGGCACAAAGTTGCCCCAAGAGGCACCCAGCAGCTCCCAAGCTGCGCCGAACAATCCCAAGAGGCCTCCAACTAGACACCACCAAGACGTTCTCCACGAGAGCCTCGAGATGCCAAACACACTGTTGCTCCCATAATGCTCTTCAAACCTCTTTTCGCTTTGCACGCTCTTCGATCGAGCATCGGTCCATTTGCGGTCTTCGAAAACACCAGATGCCCACTGAGAGCCCCAAGTCGGCCCAGGACGTTCCCACGAAAGCCCCAAGCTGGCCCCAAAGGACCACTGGAGGGACCCAAGACGGCCAAAGAGGGCCCCTGGACCGCCCAAGACGGACGGCCCAAACAGACCCCACAGACGGCCCCAAGACGACCCAGCAGGACACTAAGACGGCCCCAAGGAACCCGCAAGACCGCCCCACAGGTGCCCAAGGTAGCCCCAGGGCGGCTCAATGAACCCCTATCAGAGCTCCCCAAGAAGATGAGACGCAAGGTGTCACATGTGACGGCCTTCTAGGCAGTCATCGAAGGGTGGCCACAGAGAGTGCTTCGTTGGCACGGTGGCGGATTTGTCGCAGGCAGCTGGATATCTTTGTCGATTCGTCCTTCTCAATGGGCTGTGCGTCTGCGAGCTGGAAGCCACCGTAGCGCGGGGCAACTGCGTGCTCCAACAGGTGGAACTCAGCCAGCATTCTCCGCATCACGAAAAAGTCATCGCTGATGCCCACTGGCTCTATCTTCATTTTCTGCGACAGAACGCAGGCCGCGGCCCGCGCAGGCTCATCGACACACTGCGAGATTGATCTACACACGTCGCACGTACCCGCCAATCTGAAGCCTCTCTGGCCCTTGGCTTGGCCGAGGAAATCAATGACGTAGCGCTCGGCTGACTTGAAGTTCCAATTCGTCGACGTCTTCTGCCAACTTTCCGAAAGCTTTTTCCCGACGTTCCCGTCAGGGCCCCGCTCGGTCCCCTCCATGTTTTTCAGCTGAACGCCGCTTGTGGGCATGTGCAAGTACGCGCTGCACAACATCTTCAACTTATTGCGAGGCGTCGATTCCGCTTCCTCCTTCTCCGCAGCGGCCACGACATACAAGTACTCCTCGCCGTGCGGCTCTGGCAACGGAATCTGGCCCGTGGACCCGTACAGAAGATTCTGGGCCGTCTCGACGGGCTCCATTTGCAGCGAGAGAGTGCTGAACTGCTCCAGGCTGGGGGCGCCATGAAGCTCAGTCCGCAGCCTGAGCTTGTCGGCGCTGGCCGCAGCCTCGTGATACGCAAGGATCAGCTTCCGAAGCGCCAGGATGTGGTCGGCCGCGGGCTGGGTGGCCCCAAAGCGGCGCACCTGGTCCGCCAGCTGGAAGAACGTGGAGGAGAGCCACCGCTGTTGCCCAGAAGGAAGCTGCTCGAAATTCAGTGCCAAAAGACGGCCGGCTAACCAGTCGACGTACGTCTCGCCAAAGCACCGGTCGATCACATCCAGCGACATCTCGGCGATCGCCTGCAACTGCTTCTCGGGTGCGGCGCGCAGCTCTGGGGTCAGCGCCGAGGGGAAAAAACTGCACGTCCTTGAGGGGTAGCGTTAGATCGGGCATGTCTTCCTGCAGGCGGACTTTGAACGAAAAATGTAAAAAGGCGAACATACGTACAAACATAATCGAAACGAATCGAAAAGGCCCCCCCCCCCAGACTAATTTTGTTGCCTTAATTTGAATATTATCATCCTTTAGTGGGACATGCCCGACTTAAAAATGTTGTCCCAAACCAACAGCGGCCGCTGTTGGGCAGGCGGCCTCCTGTCTCGAATAGACACAGGCCGCGGCGGCGTGGACCGCGAATCCTGTTCAAAATGAGCAGGAACTGCTGTTGGGCATCGTACCCATTCTTTCCGTGCCCATTTCGGGCGTCCAGATTAAGGGGAGCGAGAGCGGGGGAGCGGCTCCGAGAGAGGAAGCGTCGATCTGGAATCGGCGGAGCATTGCCGATGGATCGGCGACGTGCTCCCCACAGCGAAGCAACCCGCTCCCGGGCGGGGTGAGATGGGCGAGCTGGGGTGGATGTTCCCTACCCTGGGCCAGTCTTCCTTCAGGCGGGTTTTGGAAGACGCATACACAATAGTTTTGACAGATTCAAGAGAATCCAGAATCTGCTCCCCATAGCGAAACCACACGCTCCTGGGCGGGGTGAGATGGGCGAGTGGGGGTTGATGTTCCCTGCCCTGGGCCAGTCTTCCTGCAGGCGGATTTTGGAAGACACGTAAACAATAGTTTTGACACATTCAAGAAAATCCAAAGTCATCGAAACATCGTCCCCGTACCATTTTCTACTATTCTCGAGTGTTCTCTCTTCAGAGGGACATGCCCGACTTAAGGCCAATCCCGCCCTGTCGCAGCCCCTGAATCCTCTCTGAGGCTGGCACGTTCGTGCCGCGCTCGATCAGGGGCTGCTCGAAGCTCGTCTCCTCGAAGGACTGGCTTGCGGCCTCCCCTGTGCCGAACGTGTCGTGCAAATCTCTCGGCACGGGCGTGGGGTCCCTGCGGATCCATTCGAAGAATGGCTTTGCTACGCGGTTCGTTAAGCTGTCCTTCTCGTCGTGCATAAGGACCTGCCGCGCAGCCGTCTCCAGCAAGTTCTTTCTGCGTGCCAGCTGGTAGAAAGATGCCGCGGGAATGGGCAACGGGCCGTTCTCGTCGCCGTCCTTGGAGGCAGAGAAACGCACACGCATACAGTAGGAGCCCGACCACAAGGAACCTTCCACAAGAAACCCAACACTGAGACCCCAGGACGTCCATTAGTTGTTGGTGTGGGAACGTCACGCTTTCCATCGCAAAACGATCGAAACCCAAGAAACCCAGGGCACCCTGGAGGCGAGCACAGTGCCTCTTGGTATGGGTTTCCACTGTAAGCTTTCAGAGGTCCGCGCGGATTTCTTGGATCTGAGCTTGGCTCCCTTCCCTGGTGTGCGGAGCGCGCCATGCGCCGCGCCATGCGCCGGGGGCTCCGCCAGGGGGGGCCCAGCGCCGATCCGAGAAATCTGCGCGGATCCCCGAACGCCTCAAGAAAACATACTGTATAGATAGCTGTGGAATAAAACAAACGAGCGTTTCTCTCCCTCGAATCCTTGAAGTCCTCCAGCGATGGCAGCACGTCCTCCACCCTCTTCTTGAGAGCCTCGCGGGAGAACCAGGTCAGCGCGGACAGCTGCAGCGCGTGCTCGATGGTCCGCCCCACGTCCTCGATGGGGGAGCGTCAGGGGGGGGACATCAGCTCCGCGGGGGGAAGCACCGAGCTGCAACCAGCGATACGTCGCCGACAGATCGGCGGTCGGCCCCCGACAGCGAACCCGCACGCCCCTGGGCGGGGTGGATCTCGGCGATGAGTGGGCGACCGAGGGTCGATGTGTTGCTCCCTGCGCCTCTCCCCGCCCAGCTTCGCCCTCTGAGTCCTCCTGCTCGTCGGGGGGTATCCGCTCCCTCAGCTTGAAGTGCACCATGTGATGCAGGCCGGTGACCATGCATGTCCCGCCAGCCTCAATTAGATGAAGAGAGAGAGGCAGAAGCATAAACTTTCGGCGGCCCGCGCTGATTTCTCGGAATGGCGCTGGACACTCTTGGCGGCGCCTCCGGCGCCACCCTTGGCGCGCTCCGCGAGCCAGAGTGGGCGGTTTAATGCCGATCCAAGAAATGCGCGCAGACCTCCGAAGACGTATTCCCAACCCTCCCGTGTGTCTAGTCCTCGTTTTGACTCCGCAGCGCCGATCGTCTTCTCTCCTTCTCGCCGCCCTCTTCTCCTCTTCCTCCTCACTCCTCTCTCCACTTCCTCACTCTCCTCTTCTCTTTCCCCATCACCACCACCACCATTATCATCATCACAATCTCCATCTTATTTATTCTTTTCTTCTTTGCCATCATCACCACCATCATCATTACCACCACCATCATACCATCACCATCATCATTATCACCATCATCATCATCATCATCACCACCACCATCACCACCATCACCATCATCATCAGGGACTTCCACCGGAGCCCCCCGCGGCTGGGATCACACGGTGCCCACCCTCACTTCGGCACACCACTCACCCGTTTCGTGGCCCGCCCCACAGGGAGCTGCACCGAAGGCCCCAACGGCTGGATTCGCATAGGTGGCCCGCCCCCTTTCGGCAGACCCTTCGTACGTTTCGTGGCCCCGTAGGGAGCTCCACCGAAGGGCCTAATGGCTGGGTTCGTGGCACGGACTCGGTTTGCCGGAGTCTCGGTACGTGGGGGTTCGGTTCGCCGGGGCTTGGTTCGCCAAGGCTTGGTTCGCCGGGGCTCGCTTCGCCGGGGCTTGGTTCGCCCGACTCGATTCGCCCAGCTCGGTTCGCGGGACTCGGTTCGCCAGGGCTCGGTTCGCTCGATTCGGTTCGCTGGGGCTCGTTTAGCCAAGGCTCGTTTCGCCGAGGCTCGTTGCGCTGGGGCTCGTTTTGTTGAGGCTGGTTTCGCCAAGGCTCGCTTCGCTGGGCGGGCGGGCCCGAACGGGCGGGTCGGGCCGGGCGGACGGACCCCAACGGGCGGATCGGGTCGGGCGGGCGGGACATGAAAGTACGATGCGTCATCGAGGCGGCGCGCGCGAACCCTAACGGGCGGGTCGGGTCGGGCGGGCGGGCCCTGGCGGGCGGGTCGGGTCGGGCGGAAGGAGCCTAACGGGCGGGCCGGGCGGGCGGAGCTGGGCGAATTGAGCAGGGCGAGGTGAGCCTGGGCGAATCGAGCCCGGGCGAACTAAGCCAGGCGAATCAAGCCAGGCGAATCAAGCCGTGCGAATCGAGCCAGGCGAAGTGGGACTCGGGTGAACTGAGCCTGGGCGAATCGAGCCTCGGGCGCATCGAGCCCTGGCGAATCGAGCCGGGCGAATAGAGTCCTGGCGGATCGAGACTCGGGCGAAGCGAGCCTAGCCGACACGCGTCAACAGAGGTTGGGTTCTTCGCCAGGGTCATGCTTATGCGTTTTTCCTACTTCGATGGCTGCGGGAACAACTTTTCCTCATCCTCTTCCTCCTTCTTGCTTCCCTTCCTCCGTCCTGCTCCCCTGGCCTGGCTGTCCATCATCACAGTAGTGGAGCGCACCTCGTCGAGCCAGGGGTCCAAGCGGCCGAGGGCTGTCTCGTACATGCTCTCGGGGCTAGACGTGACCTTGCCCCCGTCGATTGAAGTGTACGTGCTCCCCATTTCGATGATCAGCCGCACCTGTGTTGGGTGGAGCAGCACGTCCTCAGGCACGGACGAATAGATCAACGTCGGCGAATACTTCCGGGCGAAGCCGTCGTGGCTGATAGAATAGTGAAAGCCCGCACCGTCACCGCTGTTGAAGATACTCAACGTGTACAGCCTCGCGCCATCGGAGCCCCCCTCACGCGCTATCTCGCAGTACACCGCGTGCCCTGTCCTAGGGGAGCTGAGGAGGCATGTGTCGAACGCCCCCCCGCTTTCCCCCCCCCCCCCCCCCCCCCCCCCCATCTGGCGGAAGAGGAGAAAGGAGAGGAAAGAGGAGGAGGACAAGCTAGGTGCGCTCGCGTCATATCTGACATCCTACCCCTCCCTCCCATCCCTTACCATGGCGTAGATCCCCTCTCTACTCGCACAGTCGGATGTCGAGCAGGGCAATGATCCCGAAAGGGTACGCGATGCATTGTAGAGCACGGCATGGCATGGCGTAGAAGAGCACCGCAAAGCGTAGTATGTCACAGCATGGCGTGGCGTGGCGTAGTGAATAATTGCATCACACAGCTTTGCAACGCAAAGCATGGCATCGCACAGCGGCCCCGAACATAAAATTGCATAGCATGGCGTTGAAGATCAAAGCGTAGCATGGCATAGCACGACGTGGCACTGAAGCACTGCATATCACAGCTTCAGCTGAAGGCATGGCATCGCGCAACGGAACGCAACCTAGCATTGCATTGCATGCCGTGGCATGGCACGGGAAATGACGCCAGCGCTGCAGCGGGAGCACGATTCGGAACGAGCGGAAGCGCGGAAATGAGGCCAGCGCTGCAGCGGGAGCACGATTCGGAACGAGCGGAAGCACGGAAATGAGGCCAGCGCTGCAGCGGGAGCACGATTCGGAACGAGCGGGGCCCGAAAATGAGGCCGGCGCCTCAGCGAGAGCAGCATTTTGGAAAAAATGCAGGCGAAAACCCAACTCCGGGGAATCCTGTGTGTAAAAAACAATACGCGGGGGGGGGGGGGGGCGAACACTCCCAACCCGTCATCAGGGGAAGGAGGAGAGTAGTATTCATATTGAGTAATTGTGGAGGAGGGGAGAAAGGGAAACGACGTGCTGTATGTGGCCCGTTCCAGAAATCCTGGAGCCAAAGCTGGTAAGACGCCTCTTTGGGGGGGCGACCCGGACTTCCGCGTCAGCGGAGCCGCTCTCGTTTCTTACCTCCGCGGGCGCCTCCCCCGAGGAAGAGGCGCCGAACTCCTTGACTGCACGGTCTCCCCGGGGGCCGTAGGCGACCCGAGGAGGAGGAGGAGGAGGAGGAGGAGGAGGAGGAGGAGAAGGAGGAGGAGGAGAAGGAGGAGGAGGAGGAGGAGGAGGAGGAGGAGGAGGAGCAGGAGGAGGAGGAGGAGGAAGGGTCGCCTACGCCCTTCGGAGAAACCCTCTATCCTTGCCATCGCTCGGAAGTCCATCCCTCGTGCACTTGCTCGGCCTCGTGCGCTTCTTTTTTGTCGCAACAGTGAAACAGAGATGCTCCTCGAAGGTCCCCGCCAAGAAAACACCCAGACATCCGGACGCTTGGTGCGCGGGCCCCAGGTCTGGGCCACTTCCTTAGGTCCAGTTTTTCGTCCTAAGTCGTTGTTTGACAATCCCGAGGCCTGGCGAGGGCCCCCGGAGGCCGAAAATAACCCAAATCCCGCCGCCCCAATTTTTTGGGAGCGTCGGATCTCTGGGCAAGCACACGTCCGAGCGATGCCAACATTCTCGGTCCCCTCGAAAGCGAGGCCCCTTTGGGAGCGCACCGCGCAAGGCGTGCAGGTGCACGGCTGGCTCTGATGGCCCACGACCGCGCCAGCCTTGCGACCTCCTGGAATATCCGCCCCCAGGCACGCCAACTCTCATGGGCAGGGTTTCTGAATGGGCTGGCGGGGATGCGCGAAGCGTGAATATGTGAAGCATCCACAGGAGCTCTGGACCCCATCTTCTTGCTGCACTCTTCGAGTCGGATCGATCTATGAGGGCCCCAGGAGGGTTGCAACCAAGCGAAAACGCGCGGCTCGACAAACATGAGACGCCAGCCCAGACATGCGACGCCCTGATCTTTTCAGCACGGGGTCCCTGGAAGTCCCTACCCTGGACTAATTTTGCATCCCGATTCGTTCTTTGACGGTCCCAGGGCCCGGCGAGGGCCTCCGGAGGCCGAAAACGGCCCGAAACCTCTCGTCCTGACTTTTTCACGACGCGAGCATGTCTGGGAGGATCTCAAGGCTTCCTCCCGACGCGAAAAGGCCTCCGAGGCCTCGATTGTTTCGATGCGGGGCCCCCGGAAGTCCCGACCCTTTAGGAGAAGGAGGAGGAGGAGGAGGAGGAGGAGGAGGAGGAGGAGGAGGAGGAGGAGGAGGAGGAGGAGGAGGAGGAGTCCCAGGGCCGATTTTTCGTTCCGAGTCGTTCTTGCGCGGTCCCAGTGCCAGGCGAGGCCCCCTCCCCCCCCCGGAGGCCGAAGATAAGGAACCAAGCTGTCCGTCCCCTGCGATCCGACGTCTCGCCTTGCCTGTGTTCATGACCTCCCCAAAAAGAATTATGTTTCTACGTTTTTCTATAACCCTGCCCCTTGCGCGCTGGCCAAGGGTCCACTCGCGAGACCCACGGGCCAAATTTCGAGCGCACGCCACATTCGCGGGTTCTGCGGTGCACTGCGTTTTTCGCGACGCGAAAAATCCCACCAGCCCTTTTGGGCCCCTTTGGGCAAAGGTGGTCTAGCGAGTTCTTCCTTTCCTCAATGCCCTCGTCCCTCTGGGGAGGGGTGCACCTCCCCTCCCCTCACTGAGGCTTTTCAGGAGGGTTTCGATGTGTTCGAGGGGGTCCTTTTCGCCCAGGGTGGCTCCGAGAGGGCCTCCGATACTCCAAGATGGCCTCCAAGGCGGCTCAAGATAGCCGAAGATGGTTCAATATAGCTTCCGACATGCCTCAAAGAGGCCCCACGAGGGCCACAGGACAGTTCCAAGTGCTCTCGGAGCCCCCTCAGGACCTCCCAAGAGGCTAAACATTTCCCGATACCGAAGTCAATTAATTGTTGCCTTCTCGGGCTTTCGCTTCCGATGCGCCTTTCAGGCCTCAAGATTGTCCCAAGATGGCCCAAGAGAGCCCCACGAGGGGCCCAAGAGGCCTCCGAACTACCCCAAGAGCGCCCAAGATCGGCCCAAGAACGTCCTAAGAGCGCCCCAAGAGGCGATGTTGATGGCCCCAGGGGGGGAGACACATTTAGGACTCCCCCCCCTTTTGGTCAATGGCCTCCAAGATGGACCTTATGGGCGCTCCAGCGCTCCCCAGGGACCCACAAGAGGGCTCCAAGAGGGCCCCAAGACATCCCAAACGAGCCCCCAGAGGACGCCGATATCCCCCCAAAGAATCCCAAGAAGGCTCCAAGAG